>VXBO01014436.1:67668-105200 GCA_013400135.1 Rhinoptilus africanus | reverse complement strand
CCCCCCCCCCCCCCAGCCTTTACCCCTTTAGCTTCACACAATATTAAAAAGAATCTGTATTAGATCAGCTGTGTCAGTAGTGATTGACTTGATTTCAGAGCAATCCCCAATGTAAGTGTCTGTTTCCTGTTGTTCTTGGTTGGTTCCTTTTCTCAGGAAATCTCTCAACTTTGAATTTTGTCCTTTCAGCTCACCATTCTGGATGAGGAAAGAACTGGTTGCAGCTGTCTCTAAACTCTGAAACTTGGCCCTTGTAGAGTCTAATGGCTTGTTTAATCAAACAGGACCTTTTAAAAATTGCACATGGAATATGCTTAATAAATTAGGCCCGCCAAGTGTATATTCGGGATGCGTGACTAATCAATTGCGTGTTAATTGGCTCAAGACTGTTACCAGCTTGTCAAGGGACTCCAGCGGAGCAGACAGTGTACAAAATGAGACTTGTCACTGCCAACATCTAAGAGTTAAGCACATGCCAAGGTCGATGGCCCCCTCTTAATCTTTCCCGGATAATGTTTAAAAAAATGGCTCCATGTCTCAATTACAAATATCGCTTAGAGTAATGCAGGAAAAAAGGAAAAGAAGCTGCAGCTGTGCAAAAGTACCAAAGCTGTGGTGTTTGTATGTGTGACTTTCTCTTCCTATATTCCCTAAAATACCAAATGTTACTTTTTTCCAACTCTAGCCTGTGTCATGTGCTGTGATAATTAAACTGAGAATGCTTATCAGGCTGAAACTCGCTGTACCCTCTCACCAGCATGGGACTGCATGGCGTTACTGCACTTCTGAGGCTCTGTCGGTGCGAGCACAATGGACTTGGTGTCTCTGATGGACCTTTTTAATCAATTGACGTACTGCTGGATGCAGTCTGTGTCCTCTTCCAAGCACACTTTGATAAGCACTGCAATAAACAGCATCTCGGCTATGGCTGAAACTGTTATTGCTGAAATCTTTTTTCTTTTTTTTAACAAGATGGTTTAATGTAACTTTAGTCTGATCATATTTTAAAATATTTTATGATTTTTATTTATATATAACTAAAATATTAAAATATTTTCATCATAAAATGCTATAAATCTGCATTTTACCATAAGGAATATCTGTGGTACTTGTGGCTCTGTTGGCTACAGCATTTTTTTTTTCATCCCTCTTTCAGGGGTGAAAAGTAAATGTAAGGAGAACGGAGTTTGGTTGCCACTGAATAGGGTTCCAGAGCTCACTTGATTTATTTTAGCATTATTTGCCAAGGAGCTGCGTGAGCAGGAGGTGTAAATCCTTGCTTTCCCTTAGAGGTGGCAAACGGAAGATGCCATCTGCCCTTCTCCACAAAAAACAGGCAGCAGCAGCTTTAGGTGAAGAATTCATAGATTGAGTGTCATTTGGAGATAGGAGCATGGGGTAGGGAGATGAGAGGTCCTCAATTGTGTTTAATTATGAGTCTTACTATGACTGGGAGCAAAGAGTCTCATTTGGTTTCCTTATGCACACATTGATGCGTGTGTTTCCCGTGCGTTGAAGTGGAAAGGTAAATTGCAGAAGCACTGAAGGGAGTTTAAAATACTATGTGGGTTACGATATCTTTGTTAATTCGCTAATACTCTTTTTTTGTGTGTGTGTGGTCGTTAATTCCCTTCCTCTGACCTACCCTTTTAAATGATCTCAACGCTGCACAGTAGTTGTCTGGAGCTTGTTCTTTGCGCCCTGACTGAAGATGTGCTTTAATGGCTCCACTTAACTGAAGTGCTCAGGAAAATGTTTTGAAATGTT
This sequence comes from Rhinoptilus africanus, assembly GCA_013400135.1. Taxonomy (NCBI): domain Eukaryota; kingdom Metazoa; phylum Chordata; class Aves; order Charadriiformes; family Glareolidae; genus Rhinoptilus; species Rhinoptilus africanus. Next base: position 103,433 of record VXBO01014436.1, on the reverse strand, counting down.
TCTTTCCCTCGCACGTAGATTTGATGTTACGGAGTCTATGCTCTGTACGGTAGCAATCCAGCTTCTCACAGGAACTCTGGGGCCCTGGTTCTGGAACTATACGGTAACGCCAACGTTAATGCTCCCTGGCAGCAATGGCATGGGCGAAGCAGAGACAGCACCTTTGTCATGCACATAATAACTCAATATCCAAAAAGCATCTTTCTAAGGGTATTTCACAAGTGCTTTAATACGTGTGGAAGAGATGTTTGCGAAATCTGAATGAGCAGTAAAAATCCGATCTAACTGGAAATCAATTTATTTTTTTTTTTAAGCGTCATGTTTTACTTGAAAACAAAGCAAAAACCTGCCTGTTAAACAGAAAAAAATTGCTTTAAACGTTTCTTTTTATTTTGTCAGAGTTCTGGCTTCACCTAAAAGATAACCAGGGTTGTGGAAGCAGCTCTGCGAGGGTGGGTGTAGAGTAATTTTGTTGGAACTGCTTTTTGAAATTGTAGAATTGTTTGTCGTTGTTGCTGTTTAAATACCTTTCCACCAGAAAAAAGAATTGCTTGGCTAGCTCAGGGCACTGTAAGCTGTGCAATGGCTTAAAAATTCAACAGTTACTGGTTAAAAATGCCCGTTTTGAATGATGCCGCTTCATCCGTGCAGTCTAGTCACTGCACAGCTTGTAGCTTCATCGTTAAGTAACTTCATTTCCTGATTGTCTTAATTTTCAAAATGCTTTTCCTTATGTCTGTGCTAAATATATCCTTTTCCACTCTGGTTTACTCCTCTTTAGAAAGGACTTTCTCTTCCCTATTTCAGCTATTTAGTGCAGTGTATATGGGAAAGGGGGGGGGTTCCCCCCCCCTGTTAAATGGTGTCATTAAAAGTAAGTTGAGTTCCTCACAATTTCTCATAGTTGCTGGAGTTTCCCTTGAAATAGCTGAGGATATAAGAATAACATTCTAAAATAGCTTTCTTAGAACTGCATCAGATTTTAAATAAAACTGAGATTTTTTTTTTTGGTGGTTCGTTGACATACCCTTTCATAAACTTCCATTGATGCAAATCGTGCTGGTCTTTCAGGTTTTTTTTTCATGTAATAGTTCAGCACAATCTCTGCTTTCCTGAGTCTATTAGAGAGAGTCCTTAATTACCAGCTCTGCTTCGGATCCGACAGTATCAGCAATCTGCTCAACCCCACTGCGTCTCCGCTGGCTGCCCCTGGCCCTTGGGTGTGCTCTGAGGTAGCCCGGTGACATCATTTTTAAATACTTTGTTGACAGTCCGTGAAAGGCTGGAAATACTTATTGTCAGGAAATGGCAATGTAGCAAGCGATAACTTGAAGGAAAAGCTTAATCAAGAGTTTAGGCCGTTGTGATAACAGCTTTGTGACTCTGCCCAAGAAGTCACTTAGGGCAAAAAAAAAAAAAAAAATAAATAACCCCTCAGTACTGAAACATTTGGAACCTTCCCAAGTTGCCCATTGGCATTATAGTTATGTTGGAGGAAGCAGCTCAAATTCTGTTAATGAAAAGGGATTGTTTAAAATGGATGAGGACAAATTGCCACCGAATGGGGAGAGAGGGAGGAGTGGCGCTGCTCTGCAGAGGTGACCTGGGGGTGTCACTCTGGAGCCCCCCCATGGTCTCTGCCTGGGACAGGGTGCCTCGGCCATCCCAGAGGAAATTCGTTTTACAAAGAGTAACAGAAGGCTCCAGTATCAGAAAGCCAAGTGCTTGCTTGTGACAGGTCCCCTCATGCACGCTAATTTTAACCGCTTTTTAGGCATCCTGAATTACAGAATAGACTTAATGATCTTAAATTCTTGAATGTGTGGTTTCGGCCGCCTTCTGGCATCTTTCTTTTTAGGTTTAACTAATAAGTAAAGATGCTGTTGCTTCGAAGCCGCTCACCCAGTACACACAAGGCGTCATGTTTATGTTATTGCGTTTGAGATCAGGTGCTCTAGGTTTTTATTTCAGTATTGCACCATCTCTGAGCTGGTTAAGCTACAGGAAATAAGTATTCACGCTGCTCTCTTTCATCTGATAGCTGGGCTCATGTGACAAACGCTTATAATGAGAAAGTATAATAGTATGGTCCTCTCTTGAAAATACTACATGATCTGGCAAAATATGAAGTGAAAAACGTACAATTCTTGCAACACAGATAAACCTTATACTTACCCATGCTGGGTAGTAAGGCTTTTTATTCATCAAGGAGGGGGGAAAGAATTTTTTTAATTGTTTCTGAAGTTTGCCTTTAGCCTATGGAGAAATTATTTAAAAGATCGTGAAGGCTTTAAACAATGTAAAACAAAAAGATTCTTTTGTGAATGGAAATAAAATGTTAAAATAATACTGTTCCTGATAATCTTTGATTATGTCAGAATACAGAAGTTTGAAAACTAGCAAGGAATCTGCATTCAAGTTTGGCATGAGAAGGAAGGACAAATTAAGAGTAAAACGTGTTGCCGTGCATGCAATAAAATCCAAAAAAAGCTCTTGAAGCTCTACGGGCGTTTTGCTGTCTTGTGAATTTAGGCAGACAGGGAGCCAGGGATGAAATGTGCATTTAAAAAGTCAAATGTTTATGCTTCCCTGACTTTATCCAAATTAAAACATTTAGAAATTCTTGTTTACAGCCTTCAGTTCCCAGAGGTAGCTGGTGCAGCGCTGACATTGTTCGACCTAGTCCCCGCTTGCCGTCTTCAGTTCTGCAGAGCTGCTCTTTGTTATTCTTTCCTAACATCAGTTTGCTGCAGAATCAGTATTTTTCAGGGTCATTTTGAATGTTTTTCCCAGCTTTGCAATGAGATGTTCCGTCTTGGCATTTTTAGTTTGTTAAACTATTGAGTCTAGGTTCTTAGGCGCTTTGTCGCCGCTGTCTGATCCTTGTTCTTTTGTTCCTTGGTTCTTTGCCTGGCTCTTCCCAGTGATCTTAAAAACTCAATTCAGGGTCTTCTGTTTATTTTTCAGAAGATGAAAAAGCTCCTGGTTTTATTTGAATAAGCCATCTTTGGAGCTAGACTGCCTCGTGTCCGTTGGGGAACTGTTACAATAACTTTACGTCCATCTATTGTAGCGTGGGCATGTCTTGGGGGAAACGGTTTGTTTCATTTTCTTCATTTCATAGGTCTTAGGGAGCCGCCACATTGTGCGCTGCGTCTCTGCACCATCCTAGCAACATAAACTGTTTGGGCGATGCTGACATGACTCAATTTGTCAGGAAACATCAGGCAAAAAAACTGTCAGGTTAGGGGAAGTATGGCTCAAGCGATTGCTGAAAATATCCCGGTTCAGAGGCTGTAAGGAACCCCCTCACTGGAGCTGCGGAATTCGCGCTCCTTCCATTTGTTTTTTCTTAGGATGTCCACTGTAGCTTTTAAATGAGTAAATAAATACAAACCCAAGGAGAAAATAGAATCAGACTTTGAACTGGCTGATTCCCTCTTTGCTTTGAAATGGTTTTGCTTTCCTACAGCTCTGCCTGTGGTCCCAGGCTACTGGTGCTGTGCAGGGGTTAAATGGGGGGCTGCAGCACCAAAGGCCTTTCCCCGCTTTTGATTTCCCAATGCTGTGAGCTTTTTTTCCCCCCTCACGGTGCCTGTCTTGTTCCATTGAAGCTAAAAATACTTTTCTATTATTAGTTGATAAATGATCCACTGCGCCAGTTTGCGTTTTCTACAGTCCTTGCCGTAGGAAGAGGCACTACAATGTGCAATGGAACTTTATGTGGAAAAAAAATACAGTACTATTTATGTAATACTGAAGCAGGAATGTTATCACCCTGCTTTGCAAATAATTTCTCTAGCCACAAAACAAGCTATATGTATTTTTTAACTCAAAAGGGCGGCGTGGGGAGTACAGAGTGGCTTTGGTCAGTCTGCACCCAAGCTCAGCAGGCAGCTTTCTGTGCAGCCCCGCGCTCGTCTTCTCATTTTATTAAGTACCTCTCCAGTTCTGCCAGAGTTTTAAAAAAAAAAAAAAACCCACTGAGGGAATTTATGACTCTTTTTATTACTAGCACGTTGTATCTCGAGGCAGTTCATACCTACAAGTTAATCATTAAAGTGCAGGAGTGAATGTCCTCTAGACTGCCTGACCTGTTGCCATTTTCCAGGTGGTGCTGTGCGTTACCTTTGCTCAGTGTCTTTCTTGCCAAAACTGTTGTGGCTTTGTTTTCTAATTGCATTATTTCACTTTTTTTTTTTTTACTGTGTTACATTTTAAGGGCTGCTTAGGACTTTTATGAATGCTGGTAGTGGTCCACTTGTGTCACATTTGGAAACCTTAGCTCTTACCTATTTATTCCTCCCTTGTCTTCCAAGTCTGTAGCGGCCCAGTCGCTTTCACTGCAAGGGACTGCAGCCCTTCCACTGCCCTCCTCAGGGCTGGCATCGCTCAGGAGGCTGCACAATGTGGATAAGGAAAGCTGATACTCTAGAAGTTGAGAGAGGAACCTTTCTTTGTCTTCTTTTTCATGGAATTCCAGAATGGTGGGGGCTGGAAGGGACCTCTGAGGGATCATTGTGTCCAACCCCTGCCAGAGCAGGGTCACCCAGAGCAGGGGGCACAGGAACGCCTCCAGGTGGGTTTGGGATGTCTCCAGAGCCGGAGACTCCCCCACCTCCCTGGGCAGCCTGGGCCAGGGCTCTGCCACCCTCACAGTAAAGAAGCTTTTCCTCCTGTTGAGATGGAATTTCCCGTGTTCGTTTGCACCCGTTGCCCCTTGTCCTGTCCCCGGGCACCACTGAGAAGAGCCTGGCCCCATCCTCCTGCCCCCCGCCCGTTGGATATTGCGGAGCATTGAGGAGATCCCCTCTCAGCCTGCTCTTCTCCAGCCCAACAGCCCCAGGGCTCTCGGCCTTTCCTCAGCACAGAGATGCTCCAGGCCCTGAGCATCTCCGGAGCCTCCGCTGGGCTCTCCCCAGTGGTTCCCTGTCCTTCTGGAACTGGGGAGCCCAAATTGGACCCAGTGCTCTAACTTTCAGTTGGGTCATTTTATCTAAGCCAGTTTTGGGATTCAGTTGATGGTACGCAACTGGAGCACTGGCACAAGGTGGGACTGAGCAGGGAGAAGGTGGTTGGTTGTTAGAGACACCGGGATGACTGATCCTTGTAGTAGCAGCGTGGATTTAGTCCAGTTCATGCTGTAGCTGTGCAGTCACTTTAAAGTCAAGTTAAATGACCAGAGGACCCCAGTGTGCCTCCTCTCCCTTTCACCCAGCTTCTGCTTCCAAATGTTGTTCCCTTTTGTGGTCTCGCTGCAGGAGCTGCCTGTCTGGATCCCCGTAGTCTTAGATTTCCAAGTAGTGGCCATTTGACATCCTGTTCAAAAAAAAAACCAAACCAAAAAACTAGCTGGATAATTCCTGCATCAATCTACTGGTGTCGAGCCTATTTTAATCATCTCATGGTAGTTCTCATGAGCATAGGATGTTCCCAGTCCTTTTTCATCCTTGATATTAAGAACTTACACTTTATTTAGGTGATCGTTGAGGTGTTTAATTTCTCCTCATTGGTCTTACGTCTTTGTCTTCTGTCTTAGGGAGCCCTTTGATGTTAAAAAAAAAATCTTCTCTATATTTAGAGTTGAAGTTAAGACTCATATTTGTTCTGCAGTAAGGGATGCTTACAATAAGTGCAGGAGGAGTTTTTAACCAAATATACTCGCAGTTCATTGCTGAGTCCTTTCCAGCTGCCTGATGCCATCTTTATTTGCTTTATTAGAGCTTAGAGACGATGGAGCAAAGGTTGTGCCATAGCTGTGTAGAGGAGAAAATGCCGTCTCCCTAACCTGAACCCAGGCACTGCTTCCATGGATTTAGTTGGGCTCCCAGTTTTGTGTAAGAGTTTGCCTCTTGGAATTCCTTTTCTTTTATGATCTGCAAATTTTTCTCAAGTATGTGACCGTACTTTATTTTGCATTAAGATTACTGCTGCCAAAAGAAACCTGGTTTACTGTCCGAAGAAAGCTATAAACTTGAATTACCTACATCAGTTAGTAGATAATAGTTATTAATTGTTACCTACATTGGTTAGTGTTTCTGTGAGCTTTCTCAGTTGTTTTATATTGTTTGAGATTGTCCGAAGTGGCAAAATAGGCTAAAACATATTCTTGTTTAACCTGAGCGTGCTCACAGAGCTGCTTCAGCCCACCCTCAGGTGGACACACTGAAAACACATTTCCACGCTGACTCCAAAAGCTGGGGGAAGCAATTTGCATTTAATCAGGTGTTTTGTATATCTCTCTTCTCACATGGCTGAGTATTTTTACTTTTTCTTGCGAGGCAGCTCCATGGCTTAATTTGTTTGTATGAGAACTGAAAATATGGATTTTTTTTTTTTTTTTTAGAATGTTCTTTCCTCTTGGTGGAAATTAATTTTTTCCCCAAGCCAGCCGTGATTGCTTTACGGGGTTGTTATTGAACAAACCAGAATACAGGAGGACCCCTGAGGTTATTTCCTGTGCGTCTCCTATCTCCACGCTTGGCATAGCGAAAAGAAAATTCACAAAGCAGAGATACCTAAAAGAAATGGTCTTATTGGAATCTTCTCTAGATTTGCTCTGACAACTTTGGCTACGTTTTCCCATTAAATGCTAAGAGTCTGGCTCGTTCCTGGATATTGCTGCTCTCCCATCTTCATCCTTTACGCTCCCCTCGGCTGTCTCCTGGCTGATTTACTTTAGGGCTTTGGGAGGGAGCAGCAGTAGATAGTCAGGGGTTGGGTGCCCCATGCCCTGTTTGCCAGCAGTGCCGCGTGTGCCGATCTGGCTGTTTGTTCCGTAGGTGTGTGTCCTGCTCCCAGGGAGTTGTTCAGAAAGTCTCTTGGCCAGCAGCAGGGTGAAGTTGCGCAGTGGGAGATGGACGCGGGGTTTTTACACCCTGCCAAAAGAGATTGCATGGACTGAGAGAGTCTGCAGGAAGAGAAGAGATTGCACTGAACACCACATACTGTCGCTCTTCTGCTTTCTTATGCTTTGGGGGATGTTCTGCGTGGAATTAGATGCAACCTTATAATTATCTCTTGTGCTCATCGATCTGCTGCTGAGAGAGTCGTATTTTGGCCAGGCTGGAGATCCTACATGAGAGGATCCACTCTAAAACCAGTACAGAGGCCATAGAGAAACCGAGGTAGCACACTGATCCGATACCGAACTGAGTAGCTCACTGATGGCACGCAGGCACAACCCACCCCTGACCCGTTATTCCCTGATGCCCGTGCGGATGATAATATCAACAGTGTTTTTGTAACAGCAAAGCATGGATTTGCAAGAAGCAATTTTGAGTCTTTTAGGTAGAACTGTATTATTAGAGATAAGGAATATGCCATAAATATCTCAAACTGACTCGAAGGATTATTTTTCATAAGTACTCCAGTATGAGACAGTATTCGATGGCTTCATAACATGTACCAGCAAGTCCATCTTCTTGATATTTTACCTGTAGTTTCCCTGACTTCTGCGTTTGATTTGTATAACTGTTTTTCCTTCTTGCTAGCTCCAAGGCTTTTGCACACCCTTTAAAACTAAGTCTTAAACTCGATCTTTTCTATAAGCTTTTCCTTCTTACTCCTTTACGAAACAGACTGGCTGTGCTAGAACCAGAGTGGTTGCTCTTCTTGCTGCGTGCTGGAGACTGAATTTGTAATCTTTGGCACCGCAGCCGACTGTACCCTTTACATTTGCATAAAATCTTCAGGGATTCATGGTTCTTTTTAAAGTTTGATGCTATTCAGAGAGAATACTCATATTGGGGAAAAAAAAAACAAGGTAGGGAATATAATAGGGATTAAAAATATCTTTGCTGAATTTTATCATCTGAAATAAATTCTTTTTTTTGGTGGGCAAGGTTAAAACCGAGTATTTATTTCTGCAACTGGCAGAGGTCAGTTAAAAGAAGAGTTCCAACGGTTCCTTTTGACAAAGTGGATTTTTATTGCACTGTGAAATAAAACAAAAAGTATAGCACAGCATGGCTCTTAGTTTTAACAATAAAACTAAAATATGGTTTTTTACATTCTAAATTATTTATAAATTTAGCTGCTTTTGTTTTCCTCAGTATTTTGGAGTTTTTATACTGTGCATGATAGAGGAGAGCTGCTGAGCTTGCGAATAACTGACTTGAAATTGCTTTGAATAATTTTGCTTTTTTTGGCTTTTTGTACCTAATCAGAATTGATGTGACTGAAGTACAAATCTTCATAATAATCATGCATTTACTGGCAGTGATTGGAGGACCACCTTTTTGGCAATCTCTGGTAATTTTGAGCATGTTCTTATTTTATCCTTTTTAATAATCTTGTAGACACCTGGAAGAACTACCTGCGTGTAGCAGCACAGTTTAATTTGCAAGGGGAAAGTCTTATATTTCCTCATAAATGGATATACTTATTCTTGCATACAGGTCACATGGAAATAACTGTGCGTTCTGGTTTTACCAGAGTTATTAAAAGAAGCTATTATTTTGTATCTTGTGTTTGCAGGTAGAAAGCTATCCAACGCTGCACAAAGTTAAATGTACCTTCCGTGAAGTCCAGCTTCCTTTGAGGGAGCTGCCCAAAACTTGAATGAATTCCATGCCAGGAGCTAGAGCAGCAGCGGAGGAATGCTAAGCGTTAGATGGGATTGAGGATATGGGGGAAACTTTTTGAGAGCAGTTGATAACCAGCAGTAGATAATTTGCCCGGAATGTGGCTCTTATTATCTGTATGGGCATGGGGGGGGGAGCTGAAATTGTCACTTTTTAAAAAAAAAAAATCAAGATCATCCTAATTAAGCAAGCTGACTGCCGTGGGCTGGCTGTGTATAGATCCTGCAGATGTTCCATCGGCTCAGATGGCAGTTTATGGGCTGTCATAAGTTGACTTTATATTTACGTCGCTGAAGCCACGCTGGGCTATCAAAATGGCTTTGTCCAGAGGAAAGGGTATGCATGCATACATAAATAAAAATGAATTGCTGGAAATAACATCTAAAGCACTGATATCCTGGAAGGTTTTTCCTTCCTGAGTATTGATCTTGTTAGTGTACTAAGTCCAATAAATTATAAATAAAAACTAAGTACACTAATAAGTAAACCTAATTCTGAAGGTGGATGAAGAAATCTTGATTTGCAATAAAACCAAGAGATGGTCAAAAATTACTGAAACAACTTGATGAATTTCTAATCCGCTTCATATAATTAGAGAAACGAACTCTCTAACGTTGTAGAGAATAGCTAGAAAAAGGAGCTAACCTTGGCTACCCCAATTTTGCTACATCTGGCTTTAAAAATCCAACCCCCCCCGATTAATGATGTAAACTGCAAAGTAAATACCATGGGAGGAGAATGAGTTGGGGATAGAACTAATTCTAAAAAAATGGAGCTACAAGTCAGCTTATTGGTGCCAAACTTTTCCAGAGAGATGAGTGTGGCACCATCCCCCTGCAGCTGCTGCTCTGGGTTACAAATAGGGATTTCCCAGTTCGTGTTCTCAGTTTCCTTTTTCTCTTTTTGAAAAAAGGGGAGAAAATGCTGCCACAGCAACCTCTGGCACAATTCAGTGCGAGGTCATGCTTATACGAGCTTAGAAATTGTTCTCTTGTGGTATTAAATAACTCAAATAACCCTTTTAAATAACCTATTAAATAACCCTTTTCAGCAAAACCTTGAAATCTGTTAGAAGTCCTGTGTTGCAGCAGCATTTGGCTAAGTCAGCTCCCAAAAGATTAAAGTATTTTGAAGTCTGGTGTTGGACTAATGGTGGCATTTCTCCGGAGAACAAACTTGATCAGGTTTCCCCTGACAATTAAGGATTTTCCTTTTGCATTCAACTTGTGAGATTTTGTGTTTGTTTGGAGGTAAATGTTATTTACTACTTGCAGAGCAAAACACATCACACAACCCCTCCTTACCACCCCCCAATCCTTCAATGTTTTATGCGACAGCAAAATCGGTGGTTTGGTTTTTTTGGTTTGTTTCTATTGGGAGTGGGGGGAAATAATGGAATAAAATGTGGCTGTACACTCAAACATTCCACTTTCTTATGCTAACATGCCAAAAGCAAAACAATCTGAATGGGCTAAAATGCAGAATTGTGTATTTTGTCAATTGTTGCTTTCATTAGCTTTTTTCTTTTCGGGGGAACGGTGTGTGCCTGTGCTGGCTTCCTTCTTTCTGTCAGTGTAGATTCTCTTTAAAGCGTGTTAAAATGCTGTTCTGCGAAGCTCCTGGAGCGCGGTAATTTCTGGTGGATGGTGAGTACGGCTGCAGCTGCGATACGCCTTTGGAAAATGTGAGTAAAGTGAACAAGCTTAGGTACAACTATTTTGATGCAGTGATTACACAGAAGGGGGTTTTTCATTTTGAAGTGAGAAAAGCGCTGCGATTGCTTGAGTTTTATTCCACACCGTAATCTTTTAAGAGCAGAAACACTTCATGACTGTAGAGCGAGCTGGGTTTTGGCCTGCTGTGAGTTGTTCCTCTGGCAGATGTGCTGAAGTGTTCATGCCTACAGCTGGGCTCCAGCCCTCGCACTTGCCCGGCTGGCGGTGGTCTGTGGGACTAGGAGCCGGGTAGGAGGAGTTGCCGGGAGTGCCTGTGGCAACCTATGGATGTGTAGTCTCTTCTGTGCTCTTCACTGCTGCTTCCCTGAGCCCTTAGCTCTGCTCTTTTCCTGACTGCTTCCTAATTATTTATTTTGTTCCAAAAAAAGATCACAATTCATAGTATCGTAGAATGGTTTGGGTTGGAGGGAACCTTAAAGATCATCTCCTTCCACCCCCTGCCCTGGGCTGCTCCAAGCCCCGTCCAACCTGGCCTTGAACCCCTCCAGGGATGGGGCAGCCACAGCTTCTCTGGGCAACCTGGGCCAGGGGCTCACCCCCCTCACACCAAAGGATTTCTTCCCAACATCTCATCTAAATCTCCCCTCTTCCAGTTTAAACCCCTTCCCCCTCGTCCCATGGCTCCCCTCCCTGCTCCATAGTCCCTCCCCAGCTTTCCTGGAGCCCCTGGAGGGACTGGAGGGGGCTGGAAGGTCTCCCCGGAGCCTTCTCTTCTCCAGGCTGACCCCCCCCAGCTCTCTCAGCCTGTTCCCACAGCAGAGGGGCTCCAGCCCCCCCAGCATCTCCGGGGACCCTCATGCTGCACAAAACTCTGATGGCATCAAGTCCGGAGGCCTGACATTAATTTTCTAGCAAATAATTCCAGTCTTCCTTTAATCCAGGCTCTGGCAAGAACTCATTAATCCATTCTTTGCCTGCTGCCACTTGTTTTTATTAACATGCAAATTTTTTTCCTGCCAAAATTTGGAATGCTTCCTTTACCTGTGTTGAGAAGCTTTCTGTGCAGTTTAGCCTTTCTCTTGTAATCAGCCTCAAAGGGTTTAATAGGAAACATAATCTACCTGCAGAAGATTTGGCTTGTGGTACTTCTCTGCGTTACTGACTTGTGAAGTTCTGCGTGTGTCTGACCTCTGGTGAAAGCCAGGCAATTACTGTCAGGGTCAGTAATTGCATGGACCGGTGTGATAGATGGAATGAAGATAGATTAAGAAGTCTTGTAGCTTGCCTTGTCGTGTCCTCTTATTTAAAAAGTCTGGGGCCACGATGCCTTTTTGTAGGAAGATTTCTGAATGCAGCTCCCTCTCTCCCTCTACTCAGCTTTTTTGTTCCTCTCCCATGCTATTTCCTTGCCTTTGCTGCTTCCAGCTTTTGGCCTTGCTGCTTCCATTGTGTATGCGAAGCAATTTAGCAGGCGCTGCCTTTTTATGCCTCTCCTTTGACTTTCAGATTTCTGTATGTAGCTTTGTTTCCCATTAATAATTTCTGCCTGTTAAGTGCAGTCCAATACCTACCACTGATGCAGCTCTCGGTGGAAGCGAAAAGGAGAGTGGTGTTAAAGCACAACTAGCCAAACTGTATGGTATACCAGCGCGGTCTCGTCTTTCCATCTTTCTCAGATGTGTTAGGAGCAGTTGGGAGTTCCTGGGGTGTTTTTTCCAGCAAACTCCCCTTGGCTTTGGGAACTGTCAGGCTTAATGTCTTTTGATTCCTGTATGAAGCTCGACATTATTTTCTTTTTCCTGTAGAAGAGCAAAATCACCCCATTCTTTAAATACCAAAGTATCATTTTTGAAGCAGAGGGCAGCAGAGTTATCTTCCTTTAGTAGACTGAGGAGGGACCTGCAGAAGTCCTGTATGAGGACTTAAGTCCTGTGTATAGGACACAAATCCTAGTGACATTAGGGAATGATCACAGTTAGCACTCCAGTCTGTGGCAATGTGTGCCTTTTGTTTACTTGTTATTCTTTCTTTACTATCAGAAAATGTTTTCCTGACTTTACAGTGCAGCCTGAGCAAGGGAGAAATATGTTGGAGTGTCACGAAACTGTGCCAGCTGGCCAGCAGCGCAGGGCAGCGATGATGAGAGGCGATCTGGGCACTCCTCAGGCTGCCCGAGAGCAAGGCTTGGAGAATTAAAGCTGTCTCTGCCTCCTAATTGTGCCCTGAAAGATCGAGAGATGAAGTTACTGAACTCGATAGAAAGCTAATGATCTTTACCTGCTGAAAACTAATGATCTTTACCTGCTGAAAGCTACGCTGAGAGTGTAATTGAAGAAAAATAGAAACAACTTGACCTCGTTTGGGTTTCTGTATGTAGCTGGACCCCTTGCTGGTGGGGAGCCAAGTGTGTTTATTCAGTCGAGCGCTGTGACTTCAGCTCCTGCATTAAGAGCCTGTGAAGATTTTTAGTAGTTGTATGGATAAAGTTTCGGAAGCTTTCTCTAAACACTTGCTACCCTAACATATTTCCTGTGGCTTATTTTGAGCTCTTTCTTCTTCGCTTCTGGCTTCTCCTCTTCTACTTGAAACCCTACTGTTACAAAACGAAGAAACCACTGCCTTTCTTTCAAAGCTGCCTGTACTTTTTCACTTCTTTAGCAACCCCATCGCTTGCTCTCCTGGGCTCACTGACTCAGAGATGACTTGGCTGATCTCTCTTTGCTTCCCTTGTCTTGCCCATAAGGTGGTGCCCACTTTCTTCAGGGGCTTTGTTTAATCTTCTCCAGTGGCTCTTGCTTTGCCCAGTTTGACCTTGGGCTGCAGCTGTGAGTTTTACAACCAGCTTCAGAGATTTCTCTTCCACATGATAGCTGAGCGATTGAGTTAGCAAGTTCTTGCTTTCTGTCTGCTTCGCTGCTTTTGATGGCTCCTTTCAGGTAGCTGAAGATAAGTCTAACTTCGTAGGAAGCTTGACGGAAGGATTATTGGAAAAAATACATATTTCTCTGTAGAAATTGCAGAAATATAAATCCCTGCATAGCAGAGAAAGAAAAGCAAATGTGGTGTTGGAAAGTGGAGTGTTTGAGTGCACCAGAAGCGTTAAGCCTAATTTCAGTTTGCCTGTGCATATTTTAACTTCTTGTCTCTCTTCCGTTAAGATTCCAATACTGAATATTCAGGTGAAAATATTCCCGGCGCTCTGTACTGTCGCAGGAACCATATTCTCCTGTACAAACTACTTTGGTGTAATCTTCACAGGGGGAGTTGGCAAAAATGGATCCACTATAGCAGTAAGTACTTTGTTCTGCTGGTTACTCTTCAGCACTCTGGCTTTTCAGCCATGCATTTAGGTTTTGTTTCGCATAATACCTTCTACCTGCAAAATGTTTTCCTTTCAGTTCTTTGCTGGCTTGGGAAAAACAAGTCAATATTTTGTGCGGGAGAATATTAGCTTTATGAGTCAAGAGTTTTAAAATTTTTGAGTGATTAAACGTGCTCGTGATACTTTGATATTTGCTTTTGAATTAATCATGTAAAACAGGTTCTACAGATACACACCCTCCCAAGGAGGTCATAGAAAAGTCCAGTGCAAAAATTCATTCAGGTGGAAGTTCAAGAAGATTGGTTATGGTGTTAATCCTTCTAAGAGATCTGTGCTATTCTTATTACCAGTGAAAAAGTAGAGGTGGGGGTATCTGCACGATGACCTTCTGTTTCAGTGGAGCTGATGATTGATTCGGGAGCCCCAGGAGTTTTCCAAAACCCACTTCTCTACTGGCCTAATAATTATTTGCTACTTAGAAGGCTGGTTTAGTTGCTTTCTAGCTGGCATGGAAAAAGCGATAGAAGTATTGTCTCCTGTCACTTGCCAAGTGTCACCATTGCCTGTGTGACAAGCATCAGAACTGCGTGCTTCTTGCTGCCTAAAACCTTATTTTCTCCCCCAGCACGAAAAAGGTTCAACCACGTTCTCAGCTCGTGCTCACTCGAGTTTCACCACGCTTTGTTCCTGTTTAGTAGCAGTGTTCAGAAAGACTTGTTTTTAACGTGATTTTATGTAGAAGCCATGCATCGCATACCACGTGAGTGTTTGGCTGCTTGAGGTTTCTTTGCAACGTGCACATTTTGTTAACCTAATGCTTTAACCTTATCTCGCTGTAGGGAACGAGCGTCCTTTCACCTTTTCTTCATATTGGGTCAGTGATCGCATTAGCTGCAATGATCTACAAGAAATCTGCTGTGCAGCTCTTTGAGAGGCATCCCTGCTTATATATACTTACTTTTGGTTTTGTATCTGCTAAGATAACGAATAAACTAGTGGTAAGTGTCCCAGAACCTTTGAGTTTCTTGTTCTCGTAGTACAATTTTTTGTAGATTTTAAAGTTTTTCTGGTTATCCCATGGACTGTCTTGCATCTGTTTGTGGACTGAAGTGATAGTTGTGCTTTACTCTCAGTAGCTTAGAGGCGCAGGGGAGCCTTTCTGCTGTGAGAATGAGAAGTGGTAAACCTCAAGCTAATGCCATGGCTACGTGGTCAGTGCCAGTAGAGCTGACAGTTGCCTGAGTTCTGTTTCTTCCCCTTCCCCAGCTGGTTATTCACACTTTAGCAGCGTATTCGCTCACACGTGTGATGAGCTGGACTGGAACAGAGGTGGCAGAAAATCCCCTTGAGATGCAAAGAGGAGGGAAGTTTGGGAAAGGAGAGAAGATGACAGAGCTGTAGAGGTTTTGGAACAGTTGCTCAGGGTTTAACTGAGGGTTAGAAATAGAGGTTAAAATTAAAAGGTTTGTACCGGGGAACAGATGGCAACGCCCTGGGGAGAGGAGCCCCTGTTGGACAGAGTGAATGAGGGATTAAAGAACCGCTGCCTCACACCATCTTCGTTCTGCAGCCGTATGTTGCATTGCCACATGAACTGGATCGGTGTTGGACATAAACTTCCCTTCCATTGCGAGTTATTTCTTACCAAGACCAGGTTACTAGGCAGTAAAAGCGGGGATGTGGTGTGGGACAGCCCCTGTGCACAGCAGGGAGGGGTTGGATGGTCACACTTGAACACGAAAAGACTTGGTCACCAAATCTGTAACCAGAGGGAGGTGGTGATCGTTATGGGTTGGGAGCCAAGAAGTGGAGTGAGAGGAACACCAAGTGCCTCTGATTTTTTGGAGATGTACAGCTGTGAGTTTTTGTTTCCAGGCTCAACTAAACCTTAAAATTTACCAGTCTGCTTCCATTTTACTGTTTTGTTTGTGAGAGGAGGAAAACGTTTGTGGGCTGTCAGTGTTAGGTGTTTTTCCTGTAGCTACATTCTTTGTTCTAAGGAAGGAGACTTCTCTGCAAACCTTGCATCTCCTGTAGCTCTAGACTTTCATGGCTGAAACAGTATTGCTGCCGCCACTTAATCTGTTAGGCCACTGATGTGCACTGATTTTACAGTCATGTGGCTTGAACTGTAACTTTTTTGGCTTGGTGTATTCAGAAATCACTCTGCCTTGGGCTGGGTGTATGTTTATTTCTTAAACTTCCTTTTTTCTTTTTTTTTTTTAATGTAGGTTGCACACATGACCAAAAGCGAAATGCACCTGCACGACACAGCTTTCATAGGCCCAGCACTATTGTTTCTGGACCAGTATTTTAACAGCTTTATTGATGAGTACATTGTACTCTGGATTGCCCTGGTAAGTATGGACTCGCTCTGCCTGTCCCTAATCATCGCAAACATTTTCGAGCTCTTCCACAACTGCTGTTTTTGGGGGTTGAGCCCAGCTGACTCACCCAGAGGGTGATGGGACTGGGAACCTGCTTTACTGACTTGATTTTTAAGTAGAGCTTATGCCAAACAGAGGTGAACACGGTTTGCTCGGCACATAGTTTAAACAGTTTTAAAGCAATGTTGCAAACGTTCGAAGCTTAGAGTAGGGTATTTTGATGGTTTGTGTTGAAGTCTTGTTAGCAAGGGAATATATTACGTGCAGTGCAAGTGGAGTATGGCTGTGCTTTAAGCTCTTGAAAGCGTGTATGGCTGTCATTACGAGCAGCACCCATTAGGAAGAAATACCTTAAGCTAAGCTCATATGTGCTCATCAAGCACTCGAGTGTTACCTACCAAAGCGCAGTGTTAACCTTTTAATAAAATTGATATTTTTCTGAGTGGTTATCGCCATTCAGAGTTAATGGGGCATTTCACAGTGTCTGTATAGCTCCTGTAACTGTTTTCCTTTCTGCAAGTCTAGAATTAATTCTTAGAAAGCTGGAAGAAAGGCCAGCATGTCTAGAAACTGCCTTTCTTCCCGGAGTGCTTATTCCTACAGAGTTTGAGATTTAATTCTTGAAAAGAAGATGCCAGTGCTCTTATTCTGCAGGATGCGGGTGGTGTTACAGTTTTGTGTTATATTCTGTGAAAACATAGATCTAAATGTGTGTCTTTGTTTTTTTTCCTCTTGGCAGATCTTTTCTCTCTTTGATTTGCTTCGATACTGCGTCAGTGTGTGCAACCAGATCGCTGCCCATCTGCACATCCACGTATTCCGAATCAAGTCCTCCTCCACGCATTCTAATCACCATTAGTAAACGGGGAGTCACCGTAAGGAGAAGTGAGAAGGAGTTGGTTTTCTACATGAACAGATGTGAAGATATGTAGGAGACTAAGGCAAAAAGCAGATAAGAACAACGTAATTTATAATAATCAATGTTGTATAACTCTTATTCTTTGTTATCAGTAACACTCCTTAACTAGTCTCCTGCCTGAGAGAGTGAGTTCCAAGTACACCCTAGTCAACTCTACATGTAGTCAACTCTGTTGGTTCGAAGCCCGGGAAAGCATGCAGGGAGTAATGCTCTGTCTTTGTAATTACCTTGATTACAAAATAATCTATATATGGTGAATGGATCCCCAACAACCGAAGTTTCTAATGTAGTATAATTACAGCTGCAATACGACTTGCTTTTAATTTTAATATTTCATCATCTCTTTAGTGAAATACTTGTTTAGTGTCCACTTGAAATTTATTTACTAAAGACCTGAGCTGGTAAAAACAGAGATATCGCACTAGCTTGTGTAGCTGAAGCAGCTGTCAAGGTTTGAGTCCAGACTGATGTGGTTCTTTTGCTTATGCATTGCTGATAAAGCGGTTTCTTGCTAAAGACTAATGCGTTGAACAGGGTTCTGCAAGCGGAAGGGATGACCGGCATGCAAAATAGTGTGGTATCTTTGTCAATTAATTTTATTTTTTTAAATAAACATTATCTAAAAAGACAACTTATTTCTCAGTTTTCTTCAGTGGAAAGACTATAAAAAGAAAATTTTAACGGTTTACTTTTTTATGTATGAAACTTAAGCAAGATTTTCTTTCTGCTCTTAATAAATAAGAATTCTGAGAGCAACAGTTGTCTTCAGATGTGTGTGTTGCTCTGTCCTACTTAGGCTTATGAAGTGCAGTGCTGCCTGCTATTTAGAAAGCCGCTTTCTAATGCTTTTATCTGTGCAGTGGTGTAATTCCAGGATCTCCAAGAGCTTTCTCTGCTACATTGTGCAGTAAATTTGGGGTGTGGCGGTGTTTTAATACCATTTAAAATGTGGCGAACTGCACCGGGGAGGCTGAGTTAGATTTAATGGAGGGTTTAATTGCAGGATAGTGAAGTGCTGCAATGTGTGCCGCTGACCCTGGCACTGAGGGAACTTCAGGCCCTGAAGAAAGCGCTCAGGCTTGCTGTGCGGAGCAAAGGGAGCATCTGCAGAGCAGGAGCTGCCCTGGCCATCGAGGAGCCGCTTGGGAGAGAGTTGGTGGGGCATGGTAGGAACCCAGTGGCTGAAATCCTTCCTCTCTCACGATGAAGCGTCCCACTTGCGGTATTAGGAAAATGCCTCTGTACTGAGCCACAGCAATACCTGTAGATGGCTGCACGTGTCTCTTCTTTGAAGGGGTTAAGCACAACTAACTTTAAAAACATCAAAACAGAAAAAAAACCCCAACAACAATAAATCAAAACCCACTTTGGTCACGGGAAGTGGTGAGATGTATTTCCTGCGATACCCTAGTGATTAGAAAACGTGCTCAGGAAATGGAGAGAAAACTCAGTTCCTTCAGTGACTGGGGAGGTTTTAAACCCCTTCTGGGGTACAGACCTCCCTGGGACAGTACCGGTGTCTGGCTACTGGGGACAGGGAAGTCCGTCTCCCCAAGCTGTGTCCTTGCAGAGACGCGGGGCTGCCTGGGCCACAGCGAACGCCGGAGGAGCCTGGCTCTGGTGTAGTTGCTGGAGAGTTTTGTCTCTGTGAGGATGTCTGAGATGGCGCAGGAAGTGGAACTGAGAGGTTGACCGCTCCAGCTGAGCGTTCAGTGTGTGGACGTGCTCTGTCTTGTGTTTTCTCTGATTTGGGAGAATTCTGGTTCCTTCAGGCTGGGTGATGCTCTTCCAACAAGTGAACTGGAGGTCACGCGCCAGGACTGGGGCACTGGGGGAAGGAGGAACTTCTTCAGGACAAGGAGGCAATTTATGTAGGCTTTGCCCTTCAGCTCCCAGGCATTTGCACGCTTGTGAGCAGCTATTTTATGGCAAGTGCAGCTGAGGAGCCTGGCCCTGCGGGGTTGTACTGGGGGGTTCCCAAAGGGTCCCTCCCAGGCTGAGGCCGAGTTTGGCTCCTGCATCCTGACCGTGTACCTGGGGCACAACTTCTGGTGTCCTGGAAACGTTCTGGTCTAACTACCCTGGTACTGGTATCACAGTTTTAGATACAACTGGAATTTAGATGGCTAGTTTATTTAGTTTTCACTGTATTCAGCTGGGTGAAGGTTTGATCTGGGTGCAGTCCAGCCTCTGCTGCTGCCCTTCAAGTGGTGAGCAAGGCAAAGTCTGCAAGGCAAAAGACAGGAAGGATTTTAAAGTGCCGAGGGCCCGTCTCCCTTCTCACAAACCATGTGTTTCTCTTCGTCAGCATGAAGCGGGTGCAAACCTTGGTCGCTTGGAAAGTCCCTCCCTGGAGTGCAGGTGGTTTTCTGGAGATGCAAACAAGGAGAATCCCGCACAGTCTCCAGGGTTTAAGATTAAGCTGCTCCAAAGAATTTGTCACTGATACTTGAGACTGGTGAATAACTGAAGTCTTTAAAGGGTTGTCTAGGACTAAACTTTGGTTTATTAAATCATGCCTAAGCTAAAGCCTGCTGATATTCAGGAAATGCAATAGAGCACCTTTTCCTGAGCTTTTCACTACCTGGAAGTTTGAATGCCTTCTGTGTTCAGCCAGCCAGAAAAAAATCCCCATTTCTATTCTGATAAAGTTTCAGTGTTAGCAGGGAATAGTTACTGCTGGTAATCCAAGGCATATAAAGTGTTACTATGGATATAGGTCTTGTGTAAATGCCTGTAGTAAATAATGGCATAAATGAATTTTACCCCTGGCACTTGCACGTTAGTACTGTCTCGTTTGTGGTCACAGGTAGTGCTAAGGATGCTCGAGGAGCCAAGAAGTGGAACAGGAGTTTTAGTGGCTCAGCTTGATCTTGTGACATGCTTTTTCACTTTCTGTTGCATTCCAAGACACTTAGAAGGAAGAGCTTTTGCAGCAGCAGCCTGTTGAGCTTCCTGGACCGCCTGTGTCTGAGTGTACTCCCTTCAAACCAAATAGAACCGGTGCCCTGTTAAGTAAGTTTTCCCGTATAACTGAAACTTTCCACTTGGAGGGTTGCCTCTTCTAAGAACTGGTGAAGGAGTTCCCTTGCTCTGGCAAGGAGATTAACACAGGAAAAAGACAGGTCAAGATACTCCATGACCTGTTTATCTTCTGTTTATCATCCGAGTGTCAGTTTTGTTCCACACTAGTATTTTTCTGTTATTTCCTCCCTACCCTGCGTGCACCAGGTACATCCACTGCTGCTCTGCCCCATCCTTGAGCTTGGAATGGAGTTGCAGAGAACTTTCATCGTTTCCAGAGAGCAGGAGGCGAAGACTGCAGCAATTTTCAGAGGTTATAGCCAGGTGGGAAGTGATCTGAGGTAGGAGCTGTGTCTATTATCGTACTGGAGCAATCAGAAAGCACTTAGCCATGACGGCTGCGTTGACTCTGGTAGGTTAAATATGCCCCGGACTGTTTGCTGGCACCGAGTCCAGCTGGCAGAGGGTGACACATGCCATAACATGAAATTTATCTTCCAAGCAAGGCAGCTGCGTAGCAGGAATTGACCCGCAAATCAGGAGCGATTCCTGAGCTGACTCCCGAACCATGCCCGGGAGTTGTTTGCACGAGTGTGAGTTGGCTGAGACTACGCTGGGAACTATGTTAACAATTTAGCAGAATAAATGAGTGCTTTCCAGTTCAGGGAAAACATTTCTTGGCACCGTTTTATTGACTGTTGGAGACCGCAGATCAAGCGTTAGACAAATCTTGAGCAGGAAGAAGGATTTAAAAATACGCTGGGAGTTTTGCTGATGCGCTGCAATGTGACCTGAGCCCAGCTGGTTGCGTCCGCGCTCCTGGCAAACCCCAGTGTTTCCAGCAGCGCACGCAGTGCCCCCACCTCCAAGCAGGTGGTTTGAGAGGCAGGCCAACCGCAAAGGAATAAAAAAAGTGTATTTTATTCAGCATCTGCCCCTTCAGCACAGCGTCTTCTTTCTTCACCCATCCTGATGGATCATAGGGATGCACATACTTCTTGCAATATGCGGCCTGTCCGCTCTCTGGGTGTTAAAGGGGAAGGCATTAAAGCTCTTGCCAGGTTGCACCAGTCAGGTGAGTGAGCAAGCGTGATAATATCAAGCTGCTTTTCAATGTCCAGGCCAGCCCAGCTCAAGAAACCCATAAAACTTGCTGATCAGCAACGACATCGGTCACGCTAGGCTTAGGAAACAAGGACGGAGCTGTCGGGAAGAGTAGGAGCATACTGGAAGGGAAAAGGTGTGAGAGGGGTGTGTGGGGAGATTTGGGGCAGATTATGCCCCCAGGCTTGTTTTCTTCCTTTCCAGGATCTTCAGCCACCACCTGTAGCTCTGAGGCTGCTGCTGCATGGTGGGGAGAGAAGTTAGTGCCGGAAAAGTGCCTGGTTGCTCCTGTTCCTCTGTCCCCGTTCCTGCTGTCCCCTTTTGTCCTCCTGTGGCCAACTGAGGAGCTGAGCGAGAGCTGATGTGCTTCCCAAAGGATGCTTTTCTGGGCTGGTCACTGGGAGTGGATCTAGGTCCTTTTTTCCGTAACAATACTAAAAGGAAAAGTGCTTTAAGTAACTTAAAGTCATATTTCAACCTATTCTTTGTTCAGCAGGTCACACAAGGTAGCACCAACCCTTCGAACTGGCTGTAGTTAACCCTTGCTGACATCCGTAGCACTGGCTACATTCGAACAATTTTATTTTTTTTTTAAATTTAAGGATCAGGTTTTGTGTATCTGTTTTCTTTTCAGCAGCTAAGGAATAACCTTCTATTGCATTTTTCTCTGGCAGGAATTAAGCAACCACACAATCCAATCCCGCATGTGATGTCTAATTCTTTTTCTAAAGAGTTACTGCCAAAGCAAGGACCGCTTCCCATTTTTCTCAATTTCTTTACACTTCACAGAATCACAGGGTGGGAAGGGACCTCTGGAGATCCCCCAGTCCCACCCCCTGCCAGAGCAGGGTCACCCAGAGCAGGGGGCACAGGAACGCCTCCAGGCGGGTTTGGGATGTCTCCAGAGACGGAGACTCCCCCACCTCCCTGGGCAGCCTGGGCCAGGGCTCTGCCACCCTCACGGGAAAGAAGTTCCTCCTCGTGTTGAGGTGGAACTTCCCATGGTCAAGTTTGTGCCCGTTCCCCCTTGTCCTGTCCCTGGGCACCACTGAGAAGAGCCTGGCCCCATCCTCCTGACCCCCCCCGTCAGGATTTGTAAGTATTGATAAGGTCCCCCCTCAGCCATCTTTTTTCTAGACTAAAGAGACTTCGCAACCAAAAAGGTCAGCATCTCCTCAAAGTGGTAACAAACAAGCGGGAGAAGGAGGAGGCAAGTGATCTTTTCAAAAGGGACAATTCTTGACAGGTGCCCTTGATTTTCCACGCACACATACAATTTTCTGCTGCCAGGTGAGCTTTTTTAAATGAAAAGAACACAGAGCACTGACCTTTAATTTCCTGTAGTTAACCTGTCACGCTCTCTCTACCCATGAGGGGGAACTTGTGGAGCCAGAGAAGATTCCTGCAGTGCCAAAAAATCCCCCCCTTTTTTTTTTCTTGTGCCCACCCTGCAAACGCACACAGAGAGGCTGAACAAAAATCAGAGAGTTTTCTTTCATCAGGGCTGGAGAGTTTCATCGCTCTTCGGTCCGTGCCCTCTGTCCAAGCGTGTTTCTGTCGCTTATATTTGTGCGTGACTGCACAAATAGTTACTTCGTCAATAAATGCCCTTTACATCAGTCTTGTTTTTCTTTGCTGTTCAACAGCTCTGAAAGCGGGCGCCGTCTGGCAGGCAGCCTGCTTATTTTTTCAGTGTTTTGTGTAAAAATCTCTCACCGTGGCATTCTGTGCCACTGCCAAAGTGATATTAAGCTCTATTTTTCAGAACATCTGCATGAGCTGCACGTGGCTGGTGGGCACTGGGGGATGCGGCAGCCTGGCTGCAGCATCCCGGAGAGGAGGATGAAGCTCTGCCTTCAGCCCCAGCCCTTGCTGGGAGAAGTATCCGGCCCTGGTTGGCCTGGGAAGGAACCAGCAGAACCAGCCAGCGCCGGCTCTCCCTGCTGCAATATTTATTCCCTGGATGAGTGCGTCAGGGAAAGGGGGAGAAGCATAATTTAGCTTTCAACCTGCTGCAGGCATCGCGTTTCTGAGACGGCGCTTCAATGAACTGCGAGGTTTTAAAAGAAGTTGGCGTCGAAACCAGAAACGAGGAGGATGGCGACATGTTTTACTACTGGATTTAACAAATACTTCCTCCCTCCCCAAAGCTGTTGATCAGCCGTTTTCCCCCTACTACAAAACACGGCCCTGCGGCCTTCACAGTTTGCCTACAGCACAAATAAATAACCTGTTGGGAAGTATTGATAAGGTCCCCCCTCAGCCATCCTAAACTGGACTCTAAATAGTACCAACGGAGCAGACAGCTGCTATGGAGGAAACCACTAAAATCCACCGCAACTGTTCCTGCCGGTATTTAACAATGAGCATATCTGGATAGAAAATAAAGAGAAACAGTCGTTAATAATAGAAACCTCGGAAGCTTACTCAATAGGCTGTTACTTATTTGCAATACCTAGCTTTGTTTTAATTAGAAATAACACTATTTCCTACTCATCTTTTCCCCCCCCCCCCTCTAACAATTACTCTCCACCCTTTGCTGTCCTGTGCCACCTCCCCGCCTGCCGTCTCCCGCTGCCTGAGGTCCTGCTGGGGACAAGGACTCGGCGCGGCGCCGGGAGCCGCCGTTTGTCCCTCTGCTAGGAAAACGGGAACAGAAATCACAGCCCGCTCGCTAGCTCTGTGCAAAGGAGTTTTCCAGTGCAGTGACGCCCTGAGGAAAAAAAGAAAGGGTAGAAGCTGGCGTTCGGTGCTGCCCACGCATCCCGTGAGTCTCAGAGGGGCAGGAAGCGTCGGGCAGATCCAGCAGAGTCCAGCCGGCTCTGCCCTCGGACGGGGCACACGTCGGGTCTGCGCAGCGTGGTGCCGCTGGCGGGGACCGGCCGGGTCCCAGCTCCGCTCTCCTCGTCCCAGGCTGGGCTTCAGGAATCCCTTCGGTGCTTCTTCTGTTCGTGGTACTCTGTTATTTTCTGCTGGAAATAGGCTGTGGGTGAGAAAAAGTCATTACTAAAATGCAAGTCTTCGGGCTGGGGAGGAGACGGGGCTGCCAAACCGCGCTGGGTTATGGACCACGGCACCCAGGTGAGGTCGGGGTTGTTGCAATCCTCCTCACCCACCCAAAACGGGCTTTATTATGCTGGGTTAGCCCAAGTTTTTAACCCGCTCCTGTTTAGTTTTTGTGTTTCCGCTCCAACCAGAAAGTGGGAGACCCTAAGAATGTGAATAGCAAAAAGATGGCGTAGGCTGGGAATACAAAGAGAAAAAAAGCTGGGATTGTGCCATCCTTCTCTCCCAACCCCAGGCAGACCCAGGAAGTCTGACCCGCAAGGGCAGAGGAAGCAGGTACCGTGGTGGTGCCCCGGGTGGGCTGCAGACAGGCTGGAGCCGGACCCACCACGGGCATGTCTCAGCCACCAGCAGATGTTCTGAGTGGCTTCCTCAACCTCCGTCACCCCTGTTTGTCCTCATCCCGGGCTGGGAGGAGGCTCAGCTCTGCCCAGTGCCATGTAAATCCCCTGGAAGGGGAAAGGACCAACCCAGTCGCCGTCGATCCGCGCCGGAGCCGGTGGCAGAGATGAGTCAGGGCTCGCAAGCAGCGCAGCCAGGAGCCAGCTCCCAGCTGCTGCCTGCATCCAAGCCAAATATTTGTGCTGCTACTGGCATGTTTGCCTAAACGCTGAGCTCTCAGTAAGCCTGCCCCCCATCCCCAGTCAAGCGACAAGTTCTAAAATGAGCCCTGATTGTTTGACAGGGACAGAGAAATGCGGCTGTTGAGAGCAAACGGGTGCTGCTCACTGCCCTGAGCATCCCCGGCCTCAAGCTTCATCCCTCTCCCAGCACGAGGCATCTCTTTCCCTTAACCAAATCACAGAATCCCAGACTGGCTGCGGTTGGAAGGGCCCTCTGGGGATCATTGTGTCCAACCCCTGCCAGAGCAGGGGGCACAGGAATGCCTCCAGGCAGGTTTGGGATGTCTCCAGAGACGGAGACTCCCCCACCTCCCTGGGCAGCCTGGGCCAGGGCTCTGCCACCCTCAAGGGAAAGAAGTTCCTCCTCATGTTGAGGTGGAACTTCCCATGGTCACGTTTGTGCCCGTTGCCCCTTGTCCTGTCCCTGGGCACCACTGAGAAGAGCCTGGCCCCATCCTCCTGCCCCCCGCCCATTGGATATTGCGGAGCATTGAGGAGATCCCCTCTCAGCCTGCTCTTCTCCAGCCCAACAGCCCCAGGGCTCTCGGCCTTTCCTCAGCACAGAGATGCTCCAGGCCCTGAGCATCTCCGGAGCCTCCGCTGGGCTCTTCCCCAGCGGTTCCCTGTCCTTCTGGAACCGGGGAGCCCAAATAGCCCAGGACAATGCAGAGCTCACCCGACCACAGAGGGAAGGAGGAATGGGGCCATTTACCTTCCTGTGGGATCCTGCTCTTTTCTGCTTCCTCAATAAATAGGGAGAACATGTTCGTCTTCACAAACTTCTTCACAAACTTGCGGTTGGTCTTGGAGGCGATGGCTTTGCAGAAAGCTCGCTCCTGGAAGGTGCCCGAGCCGTGTTTACTCCATTTGATGTGTGAGGAGTAGTGGCCAACCGTTCGGACGAAGAACTGCACGAAGGTTTCGGAGACGAGCGCGTTCACCTGCTCGGATGCTGGAAGAGGACACGGAGATGAGAGGTGGGGTGGGACCTCTGAGCATAGAAAGGATGGACCCATTTTACCTGGTCTCTGCATCCTGAGAAATTATTTGCTTAAAACCTCCCTCTGCCAGTAAAAAAAGATCAGACTGATTTTGCCGAGGGAGCACTCTCTGTGTATCTTTTCCTGTCTTTGTGGGAAAAACCTAATTTTTTTCAGCAGAATGGCTTGTTCCTGCTCTCATGTTTTGCAGGACAAAAGAAAGGCCAAGGGATTTCTCTCCCGTGGCTGTATTTTATTGCAAATTGGGGGCAGAAACATGCCAGGCCAGGTCTTTTTAGGCAAACCATTTCGCTGAAGGCTCTGGCCATCTGCGGAAAGCAGCTTGCATCCATTTTACCCTATATAAAAGCGTCGTCCTTACTGTGCACGTTGTTGTTGTTGTTGTGCCTGTTCAGAGACGTCAGCATCTCGTTCTGCAGCTTGATGGGCAAGATCTCCTCCTCATCCCCCACCTGGAAGGCAACAGGGCTGTGAAGCGCCCGGCTGCGGTGGGAACCCAGCTCAGATGGCCGCGGGTAGCGCAGCCCATCCCGGGGGGCTTTCTGACGAGCTTATGATTTAATTATCATCGCAGGGTGCTGCGGGGATGGCTGGGAGGGGGACACCCAACACACGGCCCCTGCTGCTCCAGCTCACAAGAAGATGGACGCGGTGGCTGGAGACATCCCTTCGCGGGACATTTCCCCGTGGATTGGTGACACCGAGACGTCTCTGACCCCAAAACGTGACAGAAGCCAAGTAGCTGGCACTGAGGGGGAAGAGGACCCTTCCCGAGGCTGCCTAAGCCAGGTGACCCCCCCCCCTCAGCCCTGCACGGGGGGACCTACCGCCCGGAGGATCTTCCCTCCGCAGAGGTCAACGATCAGAGCCTGAAAGAGAGCAGAGAACAACCAGGTTTAGCCCCACCAAGGCATCCGGGCTTCCTCCCACCCGCGCTGGGGTCAGACCGCTGTATCTGTAGCCCACGGGGGTGGTGGGAGAGGGATTGGGACCAGGGGGACCAGGGCATCCCCCCAGGGACCGTGTTTGCCCCAGGCTCGGTGGCTGTCCCCACGCAGCTTTTCTCTGCTTCTGCAAGGTTGGGATGATGCCAACAGGCAGCCTGGCCGACAGCAGCTCCCTGAGCCCCCCGGGGTCAGGGCTGTGGGTCCTGGGGTGGCCGGCAGCACCCGGGGGGACATGGAGGTGTCTCAGGTGCCAAGAGGAGGGGACATGCAAGAAGAAGGGGGTATTCAGGGCAGGTTTAGATTGGATATCAGGGAACATTTTTACACTGAAAGGGTTATTAACCATTGGCACAGGCTGCCCAGGGAGGGGGTGGATTCCCCACCCCTGGAGGTGTTTAAGAAAAGGGGAGATGAGGTGCTGAGGGACATGGTTTAGAAGGGGTTTTTGTCAGGGGGGGGTAATGGTTGGACTTGATGATCTTAAAGGTCCCTTCCAACCTCAGCGATTCCATGATTCTGTGATTCTAAGAAGCCCCAACCTCCAGCCTCCCTGGATGGGAAAAGGGCACAACCAGAGCCTTCAGCCCCGCAGTGACCCAAACCCAGGTCACGGACTAACCGATGGCTCCATCCAGATGTTTCCCCCGTCCCGGCTGAAATACCTCCTCCATCGGCTGGTCCAGGACCCGCTCCAGGTGCCGCATCTGGATGCCGACCATGAAGGGCGTGGGGCAGCAGACGGTGTCGAGCAGGCACTCGGGGACCACGGGGATGTAGGTGTGAGCCCAGGTGAAGGGGTAGAGGAGAGCAGCCACCGCGTGGATGCACTGCGACAGGACGCTGCGGGACAAGGAGCCACCGGGGTGGCATTGCATGAGGATTTCATCCCTTGGAGGGCACATCCCACCCCGAGCTCAGCTGCATCCTGCACGCCTTCAAGGGGTTTTGGGGTTTTTTTTTTTTAGCTCTATTTTAAAATAAACAGGCCAGGACTCACCTCAGCTCCTCCGCCAAAAAAATGAGCCGTCGCTCCAAGACGGCGGAAGCGAAGATGTGCAGGATGAGGTGGGGGCTGAGCCGCTGGAGCAGTGCCTGAAACTCCACGTGCTCCAGGTGGGCGTCCACGGGCCGCGTGAGCTCGATGAGCTGCGGAGGGAGAGCCACCAAACCCCCACTGAGGAGGTGGAACCCTCCCCCTGCGCCGCCCCGACCCCCCGAGAAGGTGATTTGGGAGCAGTTAATGACCCAGAGTTTGCAGCATCTGCATCACATCCCTCTCTGCAAGGGACAGACCTCGTCTTGTCCTGCCTGGAGATTTGGGCTCTGCGGCGCTGAGGATGCAGGGGAAGCCAGCGGCGATGTGCGCTGTGGGGTTTATTTACTGGGGCACTGGATTTTTAACCCAAATACCTCTTTTCTCCAACACTCACAAGGGGACATGCCCCCGTCTCAGTGGCCGACAGCTCATTTGTGAGCAGCAGCAGAGAACGTCCCCCAGGAAAGGGAGGAGGGACGAGGGCATGACTTTTGCTAGAAAAACCACAAAAACTTCCTCAAAAGCCTCTCTGGGAGAGCCAGCTCCCCTCATCCTAGCTAGGGTGGCCCAAAAGGAAATTTATCTAATGGATATTTGCAGGTGGTCTGGTTATTCTGCTGGCTTTGCCCCGGACAAGAGTCTCCCAAACCCGGTGGACACCTCTGCCCTGCTGCGGGCAGCCCCGAGACAGCGACCGCTCAAGGGTTAAGAGGATTGTGCAGCTCCTGACACAGCCCTGGCCCCTCTCCCCAGCTTCACCAGGGGGGAAAATCCCCCTCTTCCATGTGCCAAATGCCTTTCCAGCAAAACAGCATCTTCCCAGCCAACAGCACAGGGCTTGGCTGGGCTCCGCAGCCCCTTTCCAGCACAAATCCTGCACCGTCCCCAGCTCCCACCTCACCCAGTACCCAGGATTTATTTTTCACCCTTTTCCTTGTTTTCTCACTCATCTCCTCGACTTGCCCCAGCCCCTGCCCGGAGCCCAAAAGCGCAGCTCTTTCGAAGAACCCTCCTTGCCCCGTCGCCCGCAGCCGCGCTCCCTGCAGCCTGGCCGGTGGCCAGAGCATTGAGCAACCTGCAGAGAGCCCTTGCACAAGCCTTCCTGGATGAAGAAATCTCTTGCAATCTGATAGCCGGCTGCCAAATTGCACTAGCGAGGAGGGATCTTGCTCTCGGACCCACCCTGGCAGGACGAATTTTCGGGATGTTCAGCACTGAGGTTATTTTGCCCGCTGCCAGGGCAGATCCTCCCCTTTTTTCCACCCCAGCTTGGCCACAAGAGAAAGAAAAAGCAGAAGAAAAGGCGCTGCCTGTGCGAGCCCGGGCCATGCGTGGGCAAGAATAGCCCTGCGGGCACCGTGCCTGTATCAGATCTCTATTTCACAGGTAAAAGGCCGGGTTTGCCGCACGCCTGCGCCGCGCCGGCTCGTGATGCTCAGGAGGCCGGGACCTGAGCACCGCGGTGGGGAGGGGACATCGTGACACCACACATTGGCCCCGGCACCACTGCGCATCCCTCGACGGCCCCGTGTGCCGCATCCAGAGGTGCAAACGCCGGCACGGGGTGCGAGGAGCCCCAACCCACAGCCCCGCTCTGACGTAAAGGCTGTGCAAGCACCGACGTGTCAAGAACCGGCGTCCGGGGAGGGTTTTGTGCTGGCAGCTCCAGCTCGAGGCTGACGGAGCTGCAAAGATGCTGCTTGGATGCAAAGATGGAGCAGCATCACCTGTGGATGGGCTCCATCCTCCTCCTCACTGCTTGCTGCTCTCCTCCTGGACCAGGAAGGAGGTGGCACTGATATTCCCAGGGCACGAGACCCCCCTGGCAGCCCCAACCCACCAGCCACTGCTCCAGAGAGCACCCATGGGTGCTGCAGGTGTGGAGGATGCTCCCAGAGATGGACGGGGCCCCCCATGTCACAGCAGTCCAGAAGGTGCCGCTGATTCCCTGAGACCCCCACCAACCTCTGTGCCCGACTCGGGGATGAAGCTTTTAATGGTGACGGTTTTCCCTGGAGCTGGGAAGGGCGATTCCCGAAGGCCTTGCATGAAGGGGTAAATCACCGCCATGGAGATCTGGCGCCTCTTCTCCACCTCGTCCAGGATCTGGGGGAGTAAAAAAAAAGTGAGCTGTGAAACCCTGGCAGTCAACAGGGTGGCTGCCTGGGCCACCGCCGTGGCAGACGGGGCCACCACATCCCTACCTTGGAGAAGAGCCCGAAGCAGCCCAGGCAGCTGATGATGCAGAAGACCTCGGGGAGGCGGACACCACGGCCAGATGGCTGGAAGAGGATGGGAAAAAGTTTGAGCATCTCCCGGCCCCACTGCACCAGCTCCACGCTCTCCCTAGAGATGCCCCCCCCGGCCCCACTCGCCCTCCCCAAGGTGCCCAACAACCCACTGGGGGATTTTTCAGAGCTGGGGCTCAGGCCAAGGATGCAGTTGATGCTGTAAAAGCGGAGGGTGCCTGTGGAAGGCAACTCAGATGCCAAAGCTGTTAATCATTTTGGTTCAAAGCCCTCTGGCATATTCTCAAACTTTCCTCCACCCCAGATACACGTCTTCAAGTCCTCCTCCCTCACCATCCTCGGGGCTAATCCTGCCTCCTACTGAAACAGGGACCAGCGGCATGAGTGCCCAGGCTGTTTTTCCCTTTCCAACTGGATTATCCTGGGTCTATTTGCTCTCTGCACTTTCAGCCCTCCAGACACCCGGTGCAAACAGCCAAAGCTCAGCCCTGGATACAGAAGCAGGCAGGATCCCCAGGGAACAACAAGGTGGTGGGATCCAGCAAGTCACCGAGCTGAGGCATGTGGCCCCGTGGCTTTATGTCCCTACTTAATGAGCCTGTGTGTAAATTGGCAGCCAAGGAAGCCCTCCACCGCACCTCGCAGCCCCCGGGCTGGCCAAACCCATGATTTGAGAAAGGCACCCACTGCTCAGAAACAATTTTGGGGGATGGGGCTGAGGGCACCCAGCTCCTTGGCACATGGATGGGCGCACACACATCCCCATCCTGATCCCGAGTGGGATTTGCAACCGTCCTGACCACTGCGGCCAAGGGAAAGGAGCCAGGGAAGCTGTGGAGATCAGTGGGGAGGCAGCGACCACTGGTACGGGGAATGGCACCTCCCAACCTTCGCATCTCCCAGCTGCATTTCAGGCCAGCCCTGGGCTACAGCAAATGCTGCTTTTTTTTTCTTTTTTTTTTTTTTCTTTCCCAGAATCGTAGGGCTGGAAGGGCCCTCTGGGGATCATCGTGTCCCACCCCCTGCTGGAGCAGGGTCACCCAGAGCAGGGGGCACAGGAACGCCTCCAGGCGGGTTTGGGATGGCTCCAGAGACGGAGACTCCCCCACCTCCCTGGGCAGCCTGGGCCAGGGCTCTGCCACCCTCAAGGGAAAGAAGTTCCTCCTCATGTTTAGGTGGAACTTCCCATGGTCCAGTTTGTGCCCGTTACCCCTTGTCCTGTCCCTGGGCACCACTGAGAAGAGCCTGGCCCCATCCTCCCCATCCCTGTCAGTATTTGTAAGCATTAATGAGATTCCCTCCACTCCTTTCCTCCATCCACCATCCAGCTGGTGCCTCAGCAAAAGAAAGCTCCAAAGAAATCCCTTTGGGCGCCCCTTTGCTGCTTATCATCATCTTTGCCAAGGCAAGTGGCTTTTCTAAGGCACGTCCCCAAGAGTTGTACTTGGGCATGGCAAAAGGCATCGTGTCCCACCACAGGGATGGGGTGGCAGGGCCACCACCGACCCAGCGATGGGTGTAGGGACAGTGGGATGCTCACCAGCAGCCGCCTGCAGTAGCCGATCTTCCTGCTGCCGTCCACGTTGGTCAGGACGAAAGAAAAGGTTTCACTGCAAGGAGAGACAACACATGGGAATGGGATGGCTCTTGCAGCCCTCGGGAGTACGGCAGCACGGGGTGGGAAACCGCGGCCAAGACCCTGCAGTGGGGGAGGTACCTGGTGAACTCGGTGACGGGGGCCCAGTTGTTGCCGTCGGGGAAGCAGAAGAGGGGGATGGCTTTCAGGAGACGTTCCTCCTCCTCCTTCTGGCCCTTCAGCAAGTTCTCGCGCTGGAACGAAGTGATGCCAAGAGTCAGGGTGATGGAGGGTGCCCATAGCCCCAGGGGGATGGGGTGGGATAGGGTGGGATGGGATGTGTCCCAGAGCAACCCCCAGCTCAGACCAAAGCAGAGGGTGCCTGCACACCCCAGACGAGCATTTCCCAAAAATCCAATTTTTTACTATTTTACTGCATGAAGAGTGAGGCAAAGCAGAGGCACCAGGGGCCCCGGGGTCTCCTCCTGTGCCTCCTCCCCAGGGTGTGATTTCCCTTTTTGGGACAGGAGACCAGGGACCACCCGGGATTTTCCTCATGGGGTTTGTGGCCCAGGATTCAGACCACAGGGAGGAACAAGACGGTCCCAGCAACCCCAACCCACAGCAGGCAAAGCTCTGGGGCTTGGGTCCGCGACTCCAGGGCACGGGGTCTTTTTCTGTTCTACTCCTCCAGTGATGGGGAAGGAGCAACATCCCCTTTTCTTCTAAATTTGGAAGACTCATCTTCCCGGAAACACAGGACTAAATACCTTTGGGAACTGGTAGGTTATCTTGGGTTCGTAACGCCCATCTGACATCTTCTTCAGCGACACCACCACCAGGTACTCGAAGAAAAACTGTCCAGCAGAATAGAGGACGGAGCTCCGCTCTCCTGGTTTCCCCTGCGGGACCCGTGAGGGGTTGTCTTCCTTCTTTCCTTCCTTCTTTCCATCCTCCTCTTTTCCTTCTGTAGCCAAAATAATAATAAAAAAAACAACAGCAGAGTGAAATGAAAGGCCAGGAGGTGTCCTGCTGGCAGGAGAGGGGGTGCAGAGCTACACATGAACCGGCCAAAGCGGCTGGAGGGAACCGGGACCTGGTGCGCAGGGTGTTCTGCTCCCTGACAGTGAACAGCCAGGGACATGCCGGTGCAGGACATGGAAAAGGAAATGGCTTTTATGAGTCTTTTGGAGAAAATTAAAGTGCCGTCAGACACTCCCAGCCCTCCTTTGTCCCATCCCAGGGTGGGCAGAGGGGCCCGCAGGGTGAAGCTGGCACGTGGGATGGCGGAGAACAGACGGTCTCTGCAGAAAGCGTCTGCGCGAAGGTGTGGGAATGCTTTTATAGCAGTTAATTTTATTCCCCTAGGGGAAAAAACCATCAAACAAACAGCACAGATCTTGTTTGAGCACCTCTGAAGGCTCCAACAAGATGAATCCCAACCTCTCCCTGCCAGACATCCTCAGTCCTGGGAGCTGATGGTTGCAAATGGGATACTCGAGGGCTTTCCCTAAACCACAGCTCCCAAAGAAAGCAGTTCCCTGAGATTACACCCCATTTCTTGTTCAGCCGGTTGGGAAGGGCAGCTGGTGAGCATCAGCCATCACAACCCGAAAAACCAGAAATAAGAGTGAAAAGAGCCTGAGCCAACATCTCCAAGGGCTTTGGGATGATCATGGTGGGGCAGCGAGATCCGAGGGCTGGGAAGGAGAGGAGTTAAATGCCAGTGAGAGGCCATAGCCAGGCCATGCCACAGCTCTGCCCTCTCCCAGCAGCCACTTGCGACTCTAAATCCCCGGCTCCTGGCACTGAAACTATCCCGGGCTTGGTCTTGGCTGGAAGAGAAATGTTTGAGCAGCTCCTAGGAATACCAGGCAGGAAAATAAATACGTGGCTGGATGAAAAAAGTGACTCTTGCAAATTTTCCCCGTATCCCGGAGTTTAGTCCCTGGCTCTGTTGTGACGCTGCTTGGCAGGGCAAAGCGTGGGCATGGTCCTGCTCCCCCATGCATGGCACCCTCCTCCAGAAGCAGTGCCGGTGGACATCCCACCCCATGTATCGCCTCGGCTCCTTTAATCTGGAAACACCTTTCCTGCCTTCGCTCCAGGTCATTGGAAGCTGATAGGAGCAGAAAGCTCATCCGAGGAGGTGACGCTCACAGTGCCATCATGGAATGTCCCTTCCCAGAAGTGCCTTTCCCAGCTCGGGGAGGGGAGATGTGCAAAGCTGTCTCCGCATGCACCCCGAGGCCACTCCACCTCCGCATGCAAAGTCCTTCCTCTTGGCAAGGTGAAATTCATCCTGACGAGTTCCCTCCGCAGCAGGGGAAAGCCCAGGAGCATCCCAGGGGCGAGACCCGGCTGCAGACACCCCAGGTTTGTCCTCGGCGGGGTCACCCGGGTGGCAGCCCGGCAAAGTGCTCCGGAACAGGAAAAAAAGGTCAACAAGATGCGCTTTGCTTCTTCTGCTCCTCCTTGGGATGCTCCAGCAATGGCTTCAGCAGTCCAATGTCCCCTACGGGGCCGGGGCATCGGTTGTTGCTGGGGGGACCCCAGGGAACCGGGCAGTGCGGCGGGGAGGGCTGCTGGCGTCCCCCAGTTGTTTTCTCATTGCAGACTGCGAGGGTAAGGTGAAAGTCCAGTTAAATCCTGCCTATCTGGTCCCATCCTGCATTTTGGAAGACACAAGCTGCGCTCTCAAGCACGGGCTGGATTTGCATCATGTCCATGGTGTTCTCAAACAGCCCAGTAGGACCCCCCGCTCCGGGGAGACTGGCCGTGCTGGGCTGTGGGTCCGTGGCTCGCAGACGGACCCCACGCCTGCCCAAAGCCTGGCCCGGCGTGGTGAGCCCTGCCGAAAGCGCGGCGTCACCCGGCAGCGCTCCCCGGTGCCAGGGCTGGTCGCAAACCCCATGCCGGCAGAGCGTAAATCCCTCCAGGACCATCATACTCCATCCCTGGGCTGGAAGACGAGTTCTGGGGATGTATGGGGCCATGCGCCATCGCGCAGCGTTGGAGGGGTTTAATGTGGCATCAGAGGTCCCAGCACTCCCCAAAACCATCAGGATTCGCAGTCCCAGGGACACAAACCACTGTCACAAGAGCTTTGATCAACAACTCCTGGAGCTCAAGCGGGGAAGCCTTGGGGACCACCCCCAGCCCCCAGCAGCGACAGCATCCCCTGCAAGGAGGGGACCGAGCCAGGCGGCCGGGGGGGGCTCACCCAGCTCCTGGATGGAAAGCGGCTGCCGGTGCTGTGGAGTTTCACCCCCTCCTCCGCCGGGCACGGTGAGGGCAAAGGCTGCCGCGCTGCGCCCGGCCCATGCGGAAATGGCACCGGGGCCGCCGGCGTTAAAGGAAAAAAGACTTTTTGCTGCACAAACCAACTTCCTCGACCGGAGGGAGGTTTTCTTATCAGCCAAGGGCTGCCATCAGCCCCACACTGTGATGTGGCACAACCTGTTCCTTTCCTCCTGGAAAAGTCCCGGGCTGCGGCATGCTGAAATCTCTCGGCCCGGAACGACCGTTTGCGGGGAAGCTCGTCTTCCCACGCTGTGCTGCCACCCACCCGCCCCGGCAGAGAGGAACCGGCTTTTGCTTTATCAAAGCTTTTCTGCTGAGCTCGGAAAAACAGACCTCGCACCCAGAGCAAGAGCCAGCCAGCACTAAAGAGACCTGAGGGGGGAACTTGCGGTGAACCCCCCCCCCAAATCCACAGGTTGCCCCAACCTGCTCTGCCGTGGCTTGAGATAGGGCAGGCAAGAAAACGCCTGATGATCCACCCTGTATCTCGGAAAAGCTCACAAATCCCAAAGGACCATGTTCTGCATCGTCCTCTAAAGGCCACCGACCTGCCTGGGGGGCATCATGCCTGGCATCACGGGCCGGACCTGGCATGTCCTGGCCCATGCGAGGGCCCATGTTGGCCAATTTGCCCGCAATGCCATGCTCCAGCGTGCCCTGCGACGCTACGCGCGGTGGGAAAATGGCTTTTGGGGATGTGGTAATAGGAAGCCTGTGGTGCTGCCCCTGGCACGGGGTAAATCCCCGGGGGACTGGGACCCACCCCCCGGGGGACAGGGGTCTGGGGACTCATTTGGGACGGGGAGGGCTCCCAGGGGATGAGGCGCAGCTCCCGGGTTGGGATAAGCCCCTGAGGATGGAGCAAGCCCCGGGAGATGCCGTAAGCCCCGGGGACAGACGGCCCGAGCTCCGCAGGGTGAGCGCAGACGGGCCGGGCTGGAGGGGAC
>VXBO01014436.1:14254-66898 GCA_013400135.1 Rhinoptilus africanus | reverse complement strand
GATCCCGGGAGCACCGGGCACGGTGGGGGCTGAGCACCCCCGCACACGGGGTTGGGCGTCCCGCTGGGGAGCCGGGGACAGCCCGGGAAGGGGATGGGACACGAGTGGGCGCGGGGTGGGAAACGGGGCAGGGATCCTGGGGACAAAGGGTGGTTCATCCTACAGGAACAGGGGACAAAGCCCCCAGACCTCCAGCGTGCCCCCCCCCCGAGCCCGGCCCTGGCCTCCCTGCCGCCCCCAAGCCCTTTTCTTCCCAGCAGCCCGCTGGTGCCAGGGATGGTGCCCAGCACAGCCGGGGGTGACATGGAACTGCCCCCTCCAGGGGACAGAGGTTTTGGGGTCTCCTGCTCTAAAACGCGACGGGGAGTCAGCCAAGCCACCCTGATTCTGCCACCACGGCTCCACGGCCATCGGCTGAGAGCTTGTGCCGGCTCTGCTTGGGAATGCCGGCCGGGTTGTGCTCTCCCACAGGTTGGCGTTTCTCCATCGGGCGAGAGATTTATTCCCCCTCCCGGAGTGACTCAGAGGCGTCTTGGCCAACTCTCGGGCTTGAGGCCGGTTGCCATCCGTCGTCATTACTGGAAGGGAGAGCAGTTCGTTAGAGCTGCGACACGGTGGCTGCCCCACCACCGGCACACAGGTGGGACGCCTGCGGAGATGTTGGGCTTTGCTGGGCGGTTTGGCCGCTCCAGACCCACCAGCGAGGGAAGGCTCGTTAAAACCAGTGAGAGCTTTAAAAAAAAATCCCTCTTTTCCCATCCTTAGCTTGCCCACACCCCTAATATTTCCTCTGCCACTTTTAGGCAGTGCTTATTAAACACACAGAGGGGGCTTTGGGCACAGCTCTGGGTTATGAGGACTTTGGGTGTGATGAGCTGGGCGCAGTTCTCAGCCCCAATGCCTGAGCGTGGCTGTTTGCAGCTGAAGACCAGATTTCCTACACCAAATATCCTCCTTTCTTATTTTGCAACACTTCCCATCCCCTTTCCTTCCCTGAGCGTGGGCTGGAGCTCCGGGTTTGCAGCCAGGAGAAATGGCTTTTGCCAGCTCGCAGAGGTGGCGGATGCTTTCGAAAAACATCCCTGCCAGGGTGCGTGCCTCTGACCCAGCCGGGATGCTCCCGCCTCCTTGGGGTTATCAGGGAATTGCTGGTCCAGGGGATGGTCTCTGGCTGATCTTGAGTGGGTGAAAGAGCACGCCTGCTTCCCTGAGGAGAGGGCAGTGTGTGTGTTTGCACACAGGGCTTGTTCCCAAGAGAAATTTCCTCTTGGCACAAAGGGAAAAGAAAAATTTAGGGGGTTTCCCCTCTTAATTTTTGAGGAAAATCCCTGCTTTCCTGGAAACCAGAGCCACTTTGGGAAAACAGCTGCTGTCTTCAGCCAAAAGAAATCCCCAAATTCCTTGATTTTTTTCCCCATATACACAGATCTTTTCTACTTTCTCCCTTTAAGGTAAGTCTCTGACTGCGATCCTGCCTCGATGCTGCCTTGTCTCCGCTCAGATGGCTTCTGTGCGGGGAAGAAGAGAGCCGTGTTCCCAGCCACAAACCCTCCCCGCTCCCCAGGAAACACTGTCCCTTTGTGCCCGTCGCACAATCCAGCAAACCTTGCGCTGCTGAAAGAGGTTGAACTTTTGAATATTCCCACTGAAAGCTCCTTTCTGCGGGAAGCCAGCCGCCCACGGGGACAACAAACGGGCACATTGTGGAGTCCTCAGGGCTGCTGGCCACCGCGGATGCCACACTTGCCGTCGCGCTGCTCTGTTGCCGCTGCCAAAGTCGTTTTGCTTCCCTGAACTGAGGAGAGCTCCTGAACCCGGGGAGTTTTGTGTTTATTTTTTTTACTTTTTTATTTTTTTTTCTCCCTGCAGCTGATGAACACACGCTGGAATTTGGCTTTCTGCAGTCATGGCGTGTCCAGACTGCAAATATCCCGTGGCCAGGGGACACTGTTGTGAGTATCCCATGGGGACACATTGCACTGGGACTGGGATGTCCTCGCCCCTGGGACCCTGCTTGCACTGCAGCCTCCTCCTCCTCTCGAGGAAGGCTCAGCTTGCTGCCCCTTGCCTCCTCCCAGTGCATCCTCAGCCCTTTCCTGTCCCCTCGCTGGATGCTGTGGTTCGGGAGGGTGTCAGGGTGCTGGAGCAGCCCTAGTGTGTGTGAGTGGTTTTTATTTTGCCCATCGCAGCCAGGGTGGGGTCGGGGCTTGGAGATGGAGGCACGGGTTTGCCTGCAGCATCCCTGGCGGGGAGGTCCCCGGGGGCAGCCTGGGGCTGGTGGTGGTGGTGGGTGGCCCCCCCCTGGGCTTGAGGACACCAAGACCCTCGTTTCCAGCCTTCCCCATGCCAGGGAGTTTCTCCCACTGGATGGCAGCATTAGAGCAAAGAAACCTCTCTGGGAGACCTTGCGGGAGAGGGGACCTTGTTCCCGAGGGACTTTTCTCTCTGGTTATCCGGCTCCGGGGAGGTTTGCGCTCAGGCTGAGGATGTGCGGATTCAACTCACTTGTGTTTGCACCATTCCTGCCACTGATGCTTTGCTCGCTGCCCTGTTCAGTGCCTGGTGAGCACTCCCAGCTCCCCACAACATGGTGCCATGTCACATCCTCTGCCTGCCCCTCTTCCCCCTGATGCCTGTGGGTGTAGGGAGACCTGCTGGGACAGCAGGGCTGAGAGCCAGCTTGGACACTCCAGCCCAGCACCAGGAGCAAAGCAACCCTGGACTGGGTGAGGAGAAGGAAAGACAACTCTCATGGTGCACCGAAATCACAGCTTCTTGGCAAGGTGCATCCCCTATCCCCCAAAGCCATCCCTGGTCTGATCACTGCGGGGCAGGGAGCCCGAGTCCAAGTCACAGACCCCAAAGATGGCATGTTTTTCCATGAAAAAAGCTGTAGGGACCATTTCTTGCATTGTGGTTGCAGAGGGGGCTGCCAGACTCCTAGGGATAAGAAAACAAAGCTGATCTGGCCACTTTTCCTTCCACCCAATGGCTTTAATCCCAAACATTTCAATCCACCTTTAGGATTTCTTGAAGGTGGTGTTCAGCAGAGGGGCTTGGGCAGTGCTGGGTGGGCAAGGAGGACGGGTGCTGGGCTGCAGCCCACTTCCAAATATCCTGCAGGGAAACTGCTCCTTTGGAGGCCATTTAATAGTCAGGAGGCGCAAAGACGTCTCAGTTTACAGGCTCCTGGCCGGGCTGGCATCGCTGTTCACGAGCGGGCATCCATAGATGGAAATGGTCAAGCCGCAGAGACCAACCTCAGGTGTAGCAAGGGATCTTCCCAAGTCCCTCCCGTATGGAGCAAGTGACTTGTCCTGGGTTAAAATGCCAGCTCTGGGTCACTTTGGCCTTGGGACCTTGTTTCAAGAGTCAATCACCTGCAGCGGGCAAACCCTATGGCTGATTTCCCATCTGGATGCACCTGGGTTTGGCTCCCAGGTGCTTGCTGCCCCTTTTTTCTGCTCGGTTCAAAGAGTTTGTTCCTCTTCTTCCCCCCCACGGGTGCAGAATTAGCCCCCAGCTGAGCTTGGGAAACTCGTGGCACGTCTGGAGGCAGGTGGTGGCACCAGGGTCCGACCTCCTGCGTGGGTTTGTTCCTCTTCTTAACGTTGGGGTTCGGTGACCGGCCGGGGCTGGGTGTGCCAGGGCCACGGGGGCTGGGGGGACGGTGCTGGGGGTCACGGTGGCTCACCCTAGGGAGATGGGACAATGCTGGAGAGGGCCAGGGCAGCCGGTGGGGAGCTGGTTTTGCTACTTGATAAAAATATGGAGGAAATTGGAGATTTTCCAAGCCAGGCTGGGCAGGGGAGGGCAGGGAAATCAGGAGGTCGGTCCTGCTCCTCAGCAGCACCCAGCTGAGCGTGCGGGTCCTGCAGCTCCCCACCCAGTGCTGACCCCAGACCTTGCCCCATCTCCTCCATAGAACAAGAAGCAGTTGCAGCTTGGTGTGATCCCAGGGGGCTGGGCGGGGGGGCACTGGGTTATGAGACCCCCCCAGTTACACTCCAGGGCTGCAAACCACAACCCCAAACCCAGCTTTAGCCCAAGGAGCTCTGTAAGATTTGCTAATCTCGAAATATTGTTGGCATTCAGAATGGTGATTTACTGCGTGTTTTGCCTCAGCAAGTACTTTCCGAAAGGCCATGCTAAGTTTACACCGGAGCTGCTGGGATCAGATAACCGGTCGCTAGCGGCTCCCTGCCTCCTCCCTCCGTCCCTCCCGGTGCCGTGCTGGGGTGCAAAAGGACATCAGCTTCTCCTGCACCCTGCAAAGAAGAGGTGACCATGGTCATGAGCAATGGAAAAAAAGGGACAACTAAGGGCGTTTTTCCTTGCCCAGGCGGTGGGGCGGGATGTGGGTCATGGACTGGCGTATAGGAAGAAGTGAACTTGTGGGCTTTGCTTTGCAAGTCATACTGCCAAGGACAGAAAATAACCAGCCCTGGTGCCCAGCCCAGCCGTGTCCACCTCGCCAGGGGCTTTGCAGGTTGTGAAATTAAATCAGCTTCTCACCTTCAGTGGCACCCAGGGCTGGGCGAGAGCCCTGCACGTCCCTTTGCATTCCTGCAGCCTTTTACCACCCCATGGGATCCCTGAGGGCTTTACAGGTGCTGGGCAGGAATTACGCCTCCTTCCGCCGTCACCCGGTGGGATCCTGGGGCATTTCCAGCCTGCAGAAAAGGTGGGCTCCCTCATGGATTGGGTGGTGGGGATGGTCCCTCCATCCGTCTTGCTCTTTCCCAGGGAAGTCCTCCTCCTTCCTAAGGGCCAGCACTTGGGAGGCATGGCACCCCCCATCTTGTCCCTAGATCGTTTTGGATCTCTGCCACTCCCAGGAGATGGGAACATCTGGGTAGGATGGGTGGCAAAAGCCATTGCCAGCTTCAGCCCTGGCCCTTGGCCATGGCAGGCTGGAGGTGGTGGCCTTCCCCTGCAAAAGTACAAGTGTCCGTCCTGCGTTGACATGCACATGGAAGGGTTCAAGTTATGCCAGGGCAGGTTTAGATTGGATATCAGGAAACATTTTTACACTGAAAGGGTTATTAAATGTTGGAATAGGCTGCCCAGGGAGGGGGTGGATTCCCCACCCCTGGAGGTGTTTAAGAAAAGGGGAGATGAGGTGCTGAGGGACATGGTTTAGAAGGGGTTTTTGTCAGGGGGGGTTAATGGTTGGACTTGATGATCTTAAAGGTCCCTTCCAACCGCACCGATTCTATGATTCTATGGACAAGGAAGAGGAAGATGGAGCATCCTCTTCCATGGCTGTTCCCTTGCAGGTTATCGGGTCCACAGATCAAACCCCATTTGCTCTCTGAAGCCCGTGTCCTGGCTCAGCTGCTCTGGTGAGGCTTTGGGGTGATGCTTCCTCCAGGGCTGTCACGCTGTGCCGCGCGGGGACAGAAGAGATGGGACAGGGCAGGGAGAAGCGGCTGGATGTCCCGACCATGGCAGCAGGCACCCTGTGGCAGGTCGAACCTTTGCATCCAAAGCAGGGCTGGCTCACATCTGGCTGTAGGGACACCAGGGGCACTAAAAACCAGGCATAAAGGGAACATCTTCCCAAAATCTGGCATAACATCTAGAGGGTTGCAGATGGACCCAGAGTGAGGACAGCCTGATTAAATGTCCCCATGATGCTCCCTGGTGGCAGCAGGGAAGGGTGCAGCTGGACAACCCCAAACTGATTTGTCTTCCCAGTTTACTGGGGCCTGGATGGAGTTACTGGGATCTGGGGAAGGTCCAACCCCTCTCACAGCCCCTCTGATCCAGTAGACTCGCCAGGGAGGCTCCCAAACGAAGGTGCCTGGGTTAGAGAAGGACGTGGGTTGGCTCTGAGATGTGCTGCCCCATTAAGGGAGCAGATTCCGTTTGCTTCAGAGCATCCTGGGAAGGGACAGCCCCCCACAAACCCCTTGGATGTGGCAGCATACAGGCAGCCCTTGTGGTGCCAGCCACCACCACGCTGACCTTGGGGACCCCCTTGGGTCCTTGGCTGCCCCTTCTGAAATACGGCTGGTCCCAGTGCCAGCATGGCTGGGACAGGTCTGGCTGCAGGATGTCATGCTGGTGCCTGCCTGCTGCGATGCTTTCAGCCATGCAAGCTCCATGGTGGAGCACAACAGTGTCCTGCAGGGCCCCTGCCTGAGGTGGGGAGGAGGCTGGAGGGTGCAGGTAGGACGAGAGGTTGGGGAGAGCAGAGGGAAAGAAGAGGGTGCAAGTGAAAGCGATTAAATCAAGGAAAAGAGGGGTGGGGATGTGAGAAAACAAGGGAGGAGCTGGGGGGGGAAGTGGAGACACCAGCCCTTGGTGCTGGCCCTACAGGAGGGGCTGGTGAGGAGCAATGGCCTTAGTCCTTGATGGAGGTAAGGGGACCTGAGGGGATGCTGAAAGTCAAGTGAGACCAGAAATGTGTGTTTGGGGTGTAACCAGCCAGTGTCATGGTGTGCCCTGGCTGGGTTTCCAGTGCCTTGAGGTCCTTACAGCAGGGCTAGACACCTTCCAGTGGACCAGCGGTTACTGGGCTAACTGGGACACTGGGTGCTGCCTGGGACTGTGGGTGTGGAGTGGAGCAAGGAAGGGCTCTGGGTAGTGGTGCTCGCCCCTGTGCAGAGAAAAGCAAACACCTGAGTTTCTTGCTGATGCTAAATGATAAAGAGCTTTGCCCTTGGTGCTGGTGGAGCCTGGGGCTGAACTGGTTCCTCCCCCTTCTCTGGCAGAGCCTCCCAGCTCCCCACTTGCTGGCCCAAGGGTTGCCACAGCTTGGGGACGGTCCGGCTTGTGGCTGTGTCCTGGGGGGTGCAACCCCTGTGTGTAAATGTCCCAAACAGGGACACATGCAAAGGTGTCTTGCGACATTTTGGGGCTTTCTGAGCTCCTGGCTTTTAATGCAGAAGGGAACATCCAAACTGCTTGTTTGCAGCCTTTCCCCGCCCCAGAGCGGGACCAGGAAGGGCAGGTGGTGACAGAGCCTTATTGGCGTCCCCAGCTGCTGTCCCCAAACCTTGGTAGAGGTGACCTCCGGCAGGCTGCGGACAGTGGGGCTGGCACGGCTCAGCCCCTGCGGGCTTTCTGCCTGCCCATCCGAGGAAAACTCCTGCTGGCAGCCCTAAAGGTAGGGCAGGATTGGAAAAAAAAAACCCCCGCCAAAGGCAGAGCAATGCCCCAGGGCTTGGCATCCCTTCTGGGCACTGGAGGCACGGGAGGTGACTGAGGCAGTGCCAAGGTGTGTGAGGGCTTCTGCCGGCTTGTCCTGTCCCATCCGGCCCCGGGTAGAGCTGCCGGAGGTCACCCCTCCTGCCCCCCACAGCTGCCGACTCAGTGGGTGCTGCCCACCTTTGGGACCGGGTGGCCAATGACGAGACGACAGATGCTCTCCCCCCACCTCTCACTCCAAGGAGAGGAGGAGGATGGTTAAATCGATTTACGAGTTTAGAAGGAACTAAACTGCTTCAATGAAATAGTCATAATAAAATAAAAAGGAAATAATGAAATAGATGCATTGTATACAAAACTGTATGGAGCTCCTAGGATGACATCACCGGCAGGCACTGGGGAAGTCCCAGACTGGACTCGGTGACGGATGGGAAGTGGATGCCAGATGTGGAGTCAGGAACCCAGAGATTAGGAATCAAAGGCAGATGAACAGACAGGGTCCTCCTCAGACGCCAGCTACTGAAGAAAGGGGCTGACCCTTTGATCCTGTAGCTTTTGTACTGAGCATGGGGCAGACGGGATGGAGTAACCCCTTGGTCAGTTTGGGGCCACCTCTCCTGTCCGCTCCTCTCCGTAGGTGTGAGCCCACTTTGCTTTTCCACTTCTGACCCTCTAAGAGGGCAAATAAGGAAATTAGCTGACCTTGGTTGTTAGGGCAATAAATATAAGCAAGAGCCTCTCTGCTGTACCATTCCTTGGCGTTAACTGTAAATATTGGTCTTATCACTCTGAGAATGAACAGTTTTCTGCACAGCGTGGTGTTAATTTCGGAGGGTTAGAAGAGGCCTGGCTTAAGGAGTGAAATTACAGAACAGAAAGTTGGTTCTGTTTTACCTCAAAGCAGGACGCCCACGGGTAGTGCTGCGAAGTCTGCTTGGGCCGGGGGCAGCGAGTGGTGCCGCTCCACGACGGTTTTCCCCCTGCTGTCCCCAGGCTGGAGGGGGCGCGGAGCTGGCACCGAGCACCCTGGCTCATCTCCCAGTGAGGCACTGGGCAAAACTGGGGCATCCCTGTGTGGGTTTTCTCCCTTCTTTTCTGGTTTTCTCCCTGCCAGCTTGGAGGATTATCCCATTGCAGCCCCAAAATAACACCCCAAAGA
Source organism: Rhinoptilus africanus (assembly GCA_013400135.1). NCBI lineage: Eukaryota > Metazoa > Chordata > Aves > Charadriiformes > Glareolidae > Rhinoptilus > Rhinoptilus africanus. The sequence goes on along the minus strand of VXBO01014436.1, from coordinate 58,584 downwards.
GGCCGTCGGTGATGGGTGTTTGCATCCATGAGCCCTGCCCACACCCAGCTCCTGGTTGCAGGTTGCAACTCCAGGTACCCACATTGCTGCTCCATGAGCTGATATCTGGGGTCCTGGTGGTGGTGGTGAACCCATTGCTCGCCCTGACTCATCTTAGAGTCAGAGAGTCATTTAGGCTGGAAAAGACCCTTAATATCATTGAGTCCAACCCTTAACTGCTGAGTCCACCACTAAACCATGTCCCTCAGTGCCACATCTCCATGACTTTTAAATACCTCCAGGAATGGTGATTCCACTACTTCCCTGGGCAGCCTGTTCCATTGCTCTGCAACCCGTTATGGCAAAGAGAGGGTCACTGATGATTTGACGAATCAAACTGTGGTGATGCTGTGTGCTGGTGATGTGAGCTGATGTGCAACCATGCAACAGGGATAACTGCGGAGCGTGCGGCTGGGCTGCATGAACCCTACTTCTGTGCACAGCAAGGGATGCTCAACGGGACCTCAGAGATACTCTGAATCGCGCTGACAGTGTCTCTTTATTGCCTGTCTGTGTTTTCTAGACTAGACAAGGGCATTTTAAAAGCAATTCTAGCTTAAAACTCCTGCCCCGGGGTGGCACCGCAACAGGTACTACCCCAGGGGGGCTTTGGGAGAGGGGTCCAGCCTGTGTCCCAGCTTGATCCCAGGAGCCCCTGCCTGCAGTCATTGCTTCGGGGTGAAGTAAGCGTCTGCTTGTGTGCGACACACGACATGGAAAGCTTGCCTACGTCCCAGCCCACCTGCCGCCTGCCCTGGCTGCTTGACTCAGCGCGCTGCGAATATCACGGTGACACGGAGGCTGGAAATGCTGCTGGGAGCCGGGGAGACGTGACACAGCAGGCAGGGCATTGAGCTGCCCCGAGCCTCGGCCCTGCTGGCATTTGTGGTCAGCGTTTTCCATATGACCTCCCTGGTTTTCTGGAGGTTTGACTTAACCCCNNGCACCTGTGAGCGGTAGCAATATCCTCCCCCAAAGGGATTTGGGCACCTCCTTTCTACTGAAGTCCAGGGGGGTTGGGCATTTTTCCAGCCATTTGTGGTGTCTCCTGAGGACTCGTAGTCCACACAATGGGCACAGGGCTGGATGTGGCTGACGGGAGGTGGGCACAGCTCCTGCTCTCTCCCGTTGGGTGGCTTTGAATAAATCCCACTGTGGATGGCAATGGGGAGCCTGTCAGTCCTGGGCATCCCCTTCCCTGCCCTGACACAGGCTATGGGTGACAGCTCTTTGTTGGCACCCACGACACCATCCCTTGGAGCCTGGCTCTGCCCTCTGCTCTGATGAAGTGCATTGCTTGTGCCAAGGACTTCATGATGCCACGCTCAGAACCAGTGGTGGCCCAGGTAGCAGCGTGTGACATCCACCCTGCTGCTTTCAGGGGGATGGGGGAGATCTACCTTGGCTCTCCAGAGATGTTCATGAGGACAGGGGCAAAAGAGGGCAAGTATGGAGGACGTTACGGCTTCACAGGGCCCTTCCCACCCAGATGGCATGGACTTGTCGTTTATTCTGGGCTTTTGGCATCTCCGCTTTGCTTTACGATATACAAGTGGGAAGGTCTCGCCACCTCCTGTCTAATCCCAGAGCCCTGTTTAGGGGATGGTCCTAATCTCTGAAAGCCTCCAGGATTTGCCCCAGCTGTCAGAGGCATCTTCTGTCTTCCCGCACGGACACTTCAGCTGTTCTCATGGGGAATGGCGCTGACAAGGCTTTCCCCCATCCCGCCTGGCAGGTCTTCGATGCTGCGATTTCCTAAACTGGCAAGTCTGGGTGAACGGGTAGACCCAATGCTTTTGGGGTACCACTAGATTTATGCCTTTGCAACAGGGTCCCTTCAATAAATCCAGCTGAAAGATGATCGTACTGCATCTTTCAGGGGGTTTGAATTACAACGGCAGGAGGAGGATCTGATCCTTTAAGGAAGAAACTGTGTTCTCGTTATTCAGACCTATGTGTTACCTGGAAGATAAGTAAGGCAACGTATCAATGGTACAGGGGGCTGGAAAAGTGGGTGAAAACCAACTTATAAGAAGTACCTCCTTCCTGTGAAGATCTTTTCTCACTGGAAACCACAAATACTCTGTATTTCACCTAAATCCTGAAATATTTGGAGTTTCAGGCAAAAGAGTGTTGATATTTAAATTATCACTAAAATTTTAATATTCAATCCTCCCAGTTGCCTGCAGGAACAGCCAGCACAGCCCACTCGATGCGCTCTTCGTTTTCATGCCGAGGTGGAGGAATCTCATCAGTGGGCATTTCCTTTTGTTTCTAACACCTCATTTTGGCTCCCTTGCCCCAAAGTTGTGGGGCTTTTGCTGCGACACCCTGCTCCCGTCCTTCTTGCTGAAATAACTCCATGGGAGTAGTTTCTCCCTCCACGTTGTGCATCCACAAGTGAAGCCATGGTGGCGGGTAACGAAACCTTCAGCTCCCCACAATCGGGTCCCCGCGGGAAATCCTTTGACTTTGACATGGGCAACCTGCCACGATGCCTTTGTCACCTGCAGTGTAGTGTTTCCATGCTTGAGCTTGCCGAGCATACGGCGGTCTTACCGACAATGTGTGAATAAACAAGATGCCAATATCCTACAGTAACGTAGCCCAGATAAGTCTGGATGATAAACCATGTTGATTCACTTGCTCTTAACCTATGAGTCATCGTGTGAGTCAACAGAGAAAACAGCATCTAAACGTCATCCAGCAGGTTGAAAAACTCAAGTTTTGTTCAAATCAAGAACTTCGAGCAAAATAATTGCATTGATGTTCTTTTCCTGGGGAAAGCGTTTAATTTTTGACCACACTCACCCAAATTGAAATAGGAGAGAAATCTGAGTGCTCATTTCCTTATGAACTAGAGTTTTGTATTGATTTTCTTTTTTTCCTGAGCTTTTAAAATTGCTTTTCTTGACCCTTAATCAAAAGAAACCTGCTTTTTGCGAAGTGTTTTGGTTTAGATTAGACATCGTGATCAGCTTTATAGAAGACACACGTAAGACTTCTGAGCAGAGCTGATGGCTGGGGGCATCTGGAGGTGGCCACCTGTGAGCTGATGGAAAAAGTTCTCAAGACATGGGCCAGGTGAATGCTGAGACACCAAGGATCATCCAAGACAAGATGAAATCCCTGTGGGTCAAGGGATGGAGAAACAAGAGCTTCTCCAATCCTCTCCTCTGGGTGCCAGACCCATCAGGGAGCCAAAGGCAGCTGAAGAAGGACAGATGGATGATCTCCTCTAGCCCTGCATTGCTGTTCTGGGGAGCAAGGCTGTCGTCTTCTCTTTTGCCAGAGCAGCTGCAGAAAATTTTTTTGTTCATGACCCACTTGGCAAATTTGAGCCATTCCAAGCTGCTCTAGGGAGCAGGAGGGACTGCCAGTACCCATCCATGGTGTGCAGGCAGCAAAAGTGTCCGGGAGCTCCACGTCAGCATCTCCTGCCTTGGGGAGCTCATCCCTCAGGCATCCCAAAGGTATTTTGGGGAAGGAGGAGCCTTTATCAGTCATATTCCCCCTCAACAGCTAAAGCAATCGAGGAATATTTGGGTTATCACACAGTTTTGGAGGAAACATGCCATCTCTGAGATACTGATACCATCTCTTGGTGTCCTCCTGACAAAAGCTGTTGCTGAAATAACCAGGGAAGAAAAACATTCCTGCCTGGAGCAATCCAGGGAGCCTCTGGGCAGGGTCATAGCCCATGGGGGACCAGTTTTGCACTTGTGTTGCCTGGTACGCATGGGGCTTGCAAGGCTGGTGGCTATGATGAGCTTTCTTCTCAACTCACAGCAGAAGCAGGGCCAGTAGAAAGCGCAGGGTCTCCTTTGTATCCTTTCTAGGGATTGGCAGTCGTCTCCTCTGCATTCCTCCATGTCTCGCTGTCTGTCTGTAGAGCACCATGAGCAGGAGTCCTTGGGGCCGTGCCTCCATGCAACCACCAGTGTTTGCCTGCTGCTGTCTTGCAGCCAGGAGCTGGTCAAGCCCAGCACCCCTGTGACACCCCGACGGATCAAAGAGCCAGCATTGCTGCCCTGGACTCCTATTCCCATCCCCTCTTCCCACCCAGACCATCTGGGGTGCATCCTTCAGAGCCCTGTGGTTCTATTTTGGGATATCACCATCCCTCTAAAGACCAGCCCGGCCAATGGGGTTTTGCTCTTTCTTCTCTCCCTCCCCTTCCTGGGTGACCACCTGGAAAACCACCTCCTTGTTAGCAAAGCTCAGATCATCTGTCCCTGTCAGAGCACATAGCTTCATGCTCTGGCTCTCCCAGAGATGCCTCTTGGCCCCGATGTTCGTGTTTGGAGGTGTTTCCTGGGGACCACGAAACCGTGAGCCTTTGGACCAACGCCCAGAAGAGCCGGGCTTGCTTGGCTCCTCCAAAGCAGCATCCCTGGAGACCAGCAAGTAGCTGGGGAACAGCAGCAAACACTCTGTCAACCTGAATTTGAAGAAGGTTAAGGAATTAGACCATAGGTTACGGAGACATTTTTAGTAGCATCTCATGCATAGCACAGCAAGAGAAGGGAACAAGGACGGGCAGAGGGTGAGTGGGATCATATCCTATAGGACTAATGGGGCTTTCCCAGGCCATGGGGGGTTTTGGGGGTGAATCTGAGTTTGGGGAATAACAGAAGGGTGGCTGGTCGTGAGTTCTGGGGTGACCAGACTCCATGGACTAGGTCCTGGTCATACGGGCAGGGCAGAGACTGGAGGACATGGCCTAGAGCTAGCCAGTGATTGATCTTCTCCAGGTGGATGGAATGTGGGTCAGGGATACGGGCAGCTGGTTGGTCCGGATGATCCCAAGAGTTGCCTTCCAACCTCAGTGATTTGTGGATTGAGGCAGAGGCTCAGGGGGGGCATGGGGGAGCAGGNACAGGGGGTGGCTGAGGAGGTGGCAGTGAGGGGGCTGGGAAGCCCTTAGCTGGAGGGGTGTTGGTGCTGGGGACAGGAGCCGTGTCCCCAAAGAAAGGTGACCTGGTCCTAGCCTGCCCAGTCCCGTGCGAGCTCAGGGGGGATGGCGGGGGGGAGGGGGGGAACAGAACCATATGCTGCAGTCCCATAGGAGGGGGTAGGGGCGTGCTGCTGAATGTGCAGGTTCCGGGTGGCTATTCCTGGCGGCCCCCGCCTGCGCAGGCAGATTGGTTTGCAGGGAGGTGACAAGTGCCAGCCAAAGCCTATAAAAATCTCCCAGCCCCTGTTCTGGCTCAGGGACCTGGTTCCCCTGTCCCAGCACAGCCGTCCCGGAGCAGAGACTGTCCATCCAGTGTGGAGACGCCTGGTCCAGAAACGGGACCCCAGCTTTGGAGTTGAGATCCCATATCTGGAGGAGAGACCTTTGGTCTGGAGCAGGAACCTTGAAACAGAGGAGAGATACCGGAGCACAGACCCCAAAACATCCTCTTCCCCAGTCCCCAGGCTTTGCAGCAATGACGGGCAAAACCGCGCCTCCAGCCACGGACCCAGCTCCGAAGAAGAAGCCAGCACCGACCACAAAGGAAGAACCAGCCCCAGTCCCAGCTGCTGAAGAACCCCCAGCCCCTGAGCATCCTCCTGCCACAGAGCAGCCCCCTGCCCCCTCCGGCGAGCCTGCTCCCGTCCCCACGGCAGAAGCGACTCCAGCCCCTGAAGAAGGTTCCCCAGCTCCCCCAGCTGAACCCCAAGCCCCAGCCCCTGAACCTAAGCCTGAGAAACCAAAGGCAGGTAAGAACGGGACCGGACACTGCAGTGGGGAGGGGAGATATGCAAGGCTGGGAGGGCGCATGTCGGGGTGCTGGGGTGAAGGGACGGAGGGATGAAGTCATCAAGGATAATTTTGGATGGGATAGGGCTGGGGGATTAGGAGGGTGGGAGGGCTGAAGACCAGCATGGAGGCTGGGTGATTGCCCTGCAACAGCCCCGATACTCAAGAGCCTGTCCTCATCACTGTGGGTTTGTTACAGAGCCTCCCGGCGCCCCTTTGTCCTTGACCGTGGAAGAAGTGAGTGAAAACTCGGTTACGCTGACATGGAAAGCCCCAGAGCAGACAGGCCGGTCGGGCCTGGATGGATACGTGGTGGAGATCTGCAAAGATGGAAGTAGGCTTGGGCTTTCCTGCCTCGTAAGCATGGAAAACTGGTGTGTTGCTGTGGGGGTGTGGGATGGAGCTGGGCAGAAACCAGCAGGGCATTTCCTTGGGCACCATTTCTCTTTCTTTGCCCACAAAGGTTAATTTTAAATGGTCTTTTTCTTTTTTTCCCCATGGAGGAGAGACTCTTACCATTGGCTTCAGGTAATAGGGATATCTTTAGTGGGGGGCTGGACTAGATTTAATGTCACTGCCATGTCCAGCTAGAGGGTGGAGGAGACACCAGCATACCCACTGAGGATGGTCTCTGGTGAACTCCAGCTCTGCGGAAACCTGAGGTTGGGATGGTGATGCAAGACCTCAGGAGGAGCTCCCATGTTTGTCCAAAAGGAAGTGCAGAAGGAATGGGGACAAGGTGGCATGATGAGAAAGCAAAGGGTCCTGGGCAGAGCAAGAGGGGCTGGCATGCATCAGCAGGCAAGCCCTACCCGAGTGAAACGGGGCTCAAAATGCCTGTAAGGATGGCTGGTGGGTGGCAACAATAATCTGTGGTTCTCCGGTTGCATTGCTGGTTGTTGGAATGGGGTAGGCGGATAAAGCTTGTGTTTTGGGCACTCTCTTGAAGCCCTGCTTGGCTTTGGGGTGAGACTGAATGACCTGTGTGGTTGGGGGGGATCTGCAAGGGGAGACTGGGGTGAGTGTGCTGGGTGCTACATGGGATTGGAGTGGTTTGGGAGACCGAAGTGGTCCGTGGGCCTTGGGGAACTTGATCTATGACTCTTGCCTGTTTTGCTTGTGGCAGGCACGATTGACACATGCTTGGCTGTAGGAGGTTTTCATTCTTGGGCTGGGGGCTGGAGAGGTAACCATGGTTGGACGGGATGCATGAGGCGGCCTTTGCGTGGGACACGGAAAGAGGCAGCCATTCCTGGAGGGTGCTGGCTGACAGCCACCCAAAGGCCATAGTTGTAGATGCTTTCCTAGCTTGCTTTGGGCTTGGCTGGGTGACAAAAGAGCTCTAGTCATTCAGTGATAACCACGTGGGCTCCACGCCTGCTGTATTTGGGCTGGTGTGAGAAGCCGGTTGGCCAAAGTAGGGTCAGTTTTGAATGAGGGTCGGTTTGAATAATACCAGTAGTGAAGGGAAAGAGGAGTTGGTGGGGTTTGGCTGGTCTGATGACATTTGACAGGAGAACCTTCTTGGTCTGAAGGTGCACACGGTGGTTTATCAAACCCTGGCACGCGTGTGTTGCTCCAGTTGCCCGCCTGGGACACCCAGTCCTTTGGTGGCTGAGGCAGTTTGTTTTCTAACTGAGAAACCTCTGAAAAGGCTCAGCACATTGAGAGGCTGCGTTAGCTGCCTGATGTGGGAGGGCTTCTACATGTTGCCCGAGGAGTGAGTTTGAGATGCTCCTTCCAAGCAGGAAGAGCAGTTGGAGAGGTCTAGCTGGCTGGTGGCAGGTGATCAACAGACCTTGTCCAGTGTTGGAGGATGCGCTGGGGAACATGGTGAGTCCCAATGAGTTGTCCCAGGGCAGCAAGAGAGACTGGCAGGGTGGTCACAGGATCTTAACTACTTCCAGAAATGCACCTGGAAGGTCAGCAGGGACCATGTTTGCTGCCCTTATACCTTTTCTTATTTGCAAACAGCCTCCTGCTCAACAGTTGAGCTTCTGCCAGCATTTCGCACCCCACACTCCTTGGCAGGGTGGGGTGGCCAACCTCCCCTCTAAGATGTCTTTTTCTGTTGGTCCCCCAAGTCATTCAGCCTTTGCAAGGAAGGGGTTCTTTGTCTCTGGGTTTCACCCCCGGTGGCTTGATCCTGCTTTTTGGTGGGTGTGTGTCCATCTGTCCATCGCACGCCTGAAGTGCTCTGCTGGGTTGATTGTAGGTACGGACTGGACAGCTGTGAACAAGGAGCCTTTTCTTTCCACCCGGTACACGATCCAGGACCTCAGCTCCGGTGACAAGATCCATGTACGGGTAAAGGCTGTCAGCGCCAACGGTGCTAGCGTGCCGGCTACTTTGGAGCAGCCAGTCCTCATCAGAGAGATCCTCCGTAAGTACTGCCGTGTGCAATCCCCGTGTACTTTCTCAGCAGTACAAAGAAATCACACTCCATCCCTGCAGCCCCTGCCCTCACACGTCGCAATCCAGCCTTTGGCCGAGATATTATTCTCAATAATTGTGTCCAATGCCCTTGGAGTGGGATGGAGCAGCTTCCCGACCTCAAGCCGTTAATCTCGCAGATGGTGAGGCTTTGGGAGTGAAAGACTTAAAATGCAGAGCCACGTTTCCCCGTTTCTTTGCGAGGGCTCAGAGTCTCACGTTCAGCACATCTCCTCTCCTTGGCCACGCTTACATCTCTAATATGCCATCACGTACACATCGGACAGCTTTGTTTATTTAGCCAGGGAGAGGCAAGAGCTGGTAGTCTGGAGCATGGGAAGTTTAATCATGCTGAACTCGCTAATGAATGGCTTGTTCCCATGCTTAGCAAGACTCGCATTCCTCCCGGGGTGCTGCGAATGTGCTGAGGCTGATACATGACCGCAAGGCTGGATTTCACTTTTCAACCAGCAAATATGGATTTATTTTCCCTTTATGAGGAATTATTAGTGCACAAGTTTTCCTGTTACTCGAAGAACACGCCGGATTTTTCAGCTGCTTGAAAATAGTAATAATAATAATAACAACAGTTATTCCAGAAACCACCAGCTTTCAATAGGAAAAAACCTTGGAGAAGTCTATCAGTATCTAGAAAGGGTCCTGAAGGCTCTGTCCTCTCAGTCTGCTCGGGGGAAGCGAACACGGTGTAGAGGTTGGTGTCTGCTGCCGTGTTCACCTCCAGATCTCAAAGGCATCCCACCATACCTTGTGGGACTGGGGAAGCTGGGGCATGGGGGACTGCCGGGAGATGCCAAATACACAGCTCGTGTTTCCCACTCCTGGTCCCGTGCTGCACCCACCAGGTCAAACCCCTTGTCCCTGCCACTGAGCTTTGCCCCAGCCACGTGTATGGGCTGCGAAGGGTAAACCCCAAAGAGCTGAAAGACCCCCAACAACTTGCTCTTGCTCCACGCTGATGGGGTTTTTTCTTCTCCCTCTTCTTTTTGTTAACTGAAACTCTTCATCAGCAAACGACACTTGCCTACTTTTGCATTTCATTTGAAATACAGCCCTGTGCCCGCTGCCTCGCTTCGCTGAGGAACAAATTAGCCCTCAGTGCCCCTCTGCCGCCCCGTGTCCACCCCAGCAGCACTGGTTGGGCGCACGAGTCCTCTCTGCCCCATCTGGTGCCTTCTGGTCTTCACATTTTATGTGGGACCGTATTTTATACCTCTCACCAGTTCATTTATAGCATCACAAGGGATTTTAAATAGCAGCAATACAGAGGGCAGAGAGTTTAAAAAAGGTGGGACGAGTGGGTTTGGGAAGTGGAGGGAGACAAGGAGAAACCAGATGCGGATTTGGTGTGGGAGTTGGATTTTGCAGCTGAGCTGGGGCACAAAAAGTGCCTTCCCACTCGTGGCAGCATGTCACCTGGGCCACCGACCTCAGCCAGGCACGCGTGAGCTGGGGAAAACACCCATGAATTAACATTCCTCCCTCGAGGTCTGGTTTCTCTGCCCCGCTGAGACTGATGAGCCCAAGTGGCAGCGTCCGTGAGTGGATCCCCCGGGGGGAATAGCAGCACGAGCGGAGCAGAGACCGTCTCAGCTGTCGGCGGGGCCATCTGAGACCGCCGGGCATCTCCCTGCCCTCCCCAGCCCACCGCCGACGTTTCACTCTCACAGCTGTTTAGGCATCGCTCAGTCCTGGTTTAATTCTGTCCATGCCCCCTCCCCAGAGCTAAGCTCCAGCACGTTTAATCCGGGCAAGGACACACAGCTCTTTTATGAGGGGCTCACGTAAACCCATTGCCTCTCCAGAAGGATCACCGAGTGGCACCGAGCCGGTAGGGTTACACAGCTGCTATTTTCACCCCGGGAAGGAGACACACGCTCCATCAGCATTCTCCAGTGGGTTTTTTGCTTGTCTTTGTTATGTTCCCTTGGGGATGTCAGCCTTCGTTTTAAGCATGGGCCTTTCACAGCTCTGCTGTGAGTAACCGTGCACCCCCTTGGTCTCACGATGGCCTTGAGCGCACAGTGAAGGTGGGGGTCTGGCGAGCCGCGTCCTTGCTGGAAGTTGGGTTTTATGTCTCTGGAAAGTCTGCTTTCTGAGCTGGGGGAAAAATAATTCCTAACCAGGAGACGCTGTCCTCTGCTTTGCTGCTACGTAGGCTGTGCTGTGGCTCTTCTGGTTAAGCCCATGTTGGTCTCCATGGTTTGGCCATAAGGAGGGATGTGAATGGTCCATTGGGGTGGTGCCGTTGGTTTGGTGACCTGGCATCTCAAAGATGGATATAATTTTGGAGTGCAAGCAATGGAGTAGGCTGGCATGGCCTTGCAGGGAAGCAAACACTGTCTAGGAGATGAGAGGGAAGAGGTCACGGTGTTTCTGGGTGGGATGCATAGAGTGGGTCAGCCAGTTGGGGGCTGCGATTTCCTTGGCCCCACAGCCTGGTTTTCTGGTCTCCAGAGCTCCCGAGGATCCGCATGCCCCGTCACCTGCGGCAGACTTACGTCAGGCGTGTTGGGGATGCCTTGAACATTATGATCCCTTTCCAGGTAGGTTGGTGATTTGGGATTTATTCCCCCAGGGTTTTCCACTGCAGGTTAGCTTCTGCACTGACTTTTCTAGCCACGATGACATGCCTGGGGCCAACCATGGGCTGACTTGTCCTGATCCCGTATCTCATGGGCTGAGGGTGGGAGATGGGGTGGGAAACCCTCACCCATTCCTGCCTAGCTCCCATTTTTCTCCTGCTATGTCTTTTTTGATGGCGTTGGCAGTGGAGCAACCCCAAACACACTAGAGCGTGGGCTGTGTGAGCCCATGAGCCCTGTTCAGCTCGTGCTCCTGGCTGAGCCTGGCACATGCCACAGGACTCCACAGCACAACAGTGGGGGTCTCCCTGGGGAGAGCAACTCCCTCTGGAGCAAGGCAGCCCCAGAGATATGTGATGGGGGAAGCAATGGTGGGCCAAACTGGAGGTCCTTTCCTCAACTGATCTATCACATACTGTCTGGGGCATCCCCAAAGCCTCTCCACCACTGCGTCTGGGATGGAGAAAACCATCCCTGAAACACAGCGAGGGGGGGTGGAGAGCAAGAGGCAGAGAGCTGCCCCTGCAATGAGGGACGTGTCCACACCATGTCTCATAGGTGGTTGGGAGCCTGTGCTCCAGGCTGGAATTTGCCCTGGATACTGCATTCAAACCCGAGCCGCTAGGCTTGAACCTGGGATCAGTGCCTGGGCAAGAGGAGCACAGCTCTGCCTGCAAAGCCTTGGGCAAGTAAATCTGGGCTTGCTGCAGGAGGACTTTGGGGGACCAGCATGTTCCAGCATTATCCCCGGAGTCTGATGGCTTCCCATTGGTGGGGCTGGCAGGGATCCTCTGTACTTTCTTCCCTGGGGACTGCTGGATGGGAGAGGCTGTATCCAGGCCACTGCTGCCTGGACAAAGCAAGGTGGCTTTGCCCACCCATCCTTCCCAGCAGGACCAGTTGGGACAGTGTGCTCGAGTGTCTCCTAACCTGCCTGTGTGGATTGCTCCAGGGAAAGCCACAGCCTGAGGTGATCTGGACCAAGGGTGGCCAGCCCCTGGACACTAGTCGCATCAACATCCGCAATACGCAGAAGGACACCATCTTCTACATCCGCGAGGCACAGCGCAGTGACTCGGGCAAGTACGAGCTTGCCGTGAGGATAAATGGAGCGGAGGATAAGGCTACCCTGGACATCCGAGTGATTGGTAAGGCTGGGGATGGGACCCTCCAGGGTTGCTCTGGGATTCATTTCTGCCTTCGGCTGGGGATAGCTACTGTTCTGAGTGGGATGGGATATGTCCAGCAATAAGGCAAGGGACTTGCCTTGGGATTCCTCTTCCGGTGGGATCTTCTCCAGGATCATAGAGGTGAACTCTGGTTGGTGATGCAGGGTTTCTGCCAGCCCATGCCCATTGCAAATTCTCATCCCTTGTGTCCTGCATCGGGATGAGAAGAGATTAGAAGCGAGGTGCATGGGATGATCAAAGCACAGAATTTGGGGGAGCAAACTGGGATGGAACCTTGTGAGGGTTTTTTATTCGCAGAGCCACCGAGCCCCCCGCAGAACCTGAAGCTGGTGGATGTGTGGGGCTTTAACGTGGCCCTGGAGTGGACCCCTCCGGTGGACAACGGGAACTCCGAGATCAAGGGATACATGGTGCAGAAGTCAGACAAGAAGAGTGGGGTGAGTCGGGGCACCTCTGGGCCTCCTGTGACCTGGTGCTGGGGATGCCTTCTCTCCCCACACACCTTCTCCATCCTTTGGACAGCCTGCCTGCCTTTCCTCACCATTTTTTTTTTTCCTCCCAGAAATGGTTCACGGCACTGGAGCGCTGCACCCGCACCAGCTGCACCATCTCCGACCTCATCATTGGCAATACCTACTCCTTCCGGGTGTTTGCGGAAAACGCCTGTGGGCTGAGCGAGAAAGCAGCCGTCACCTCCGCAGTGGCCCAGATCAAGAAGACAAGTGAGGACAAGGCCCTGGCTTAAGGGGTTGCGGGTGGTGGTGGGCAAGAGGGGTCCTGTCCCTGTTTGGGCTAGTGAGGCTTCCTTGGCGTTGCGGTGATGCTGCTGGGCTGGTCCCCAGGACGACCCCAGTGATGAGGCTGTGCATCCTCATGGCAGAGGTCCCCTGCCTTCCTTCTACACCTCCTTTCTCCTTTGGGTAAGGCTTGTGGCATGGTCAGCCCTCTGGGAGGGATTAAGGCATGGACATCCCTGGGGTGAGATCAAAGCAGGAGCTGGGAGGGGTGAGGAACAGACCTGGTTTTGGCCCTGCAGCTCGGGGCCAACAGAGGAGGAGCTCCCAGCAGTGGTTCATCTCAGGTCCTCGGGTCAGGCTAGATGCTGTCTGGCTGTTATGTGAGGAAGCAGAAGTATTTTGGGGTATGTAGGGATGAATCCCTGTGACTATGTGCTGGTCAGCTCAGGAGCCCAAGCTCTGCCTCAACCTAGAATTAATTATTTTCTTAGAAACTGCTTACCAACCAGAGAAGATCCCCCAGCGGGACATGATGGAGCCTCCAAAGTTCACCCAGCCCCTGACAGACCGAACCACCACCCGGGGCTACAGCACACATCTCTTCTGCTCTGTTCGGGGCTTCCCCCAGGTCAGTGGATCCTCCATGGGCAGCAAAAAACCAGTGGGTTTTTTGCAAGGTGGCTAGAGGTGTTGTGAGATGGCTGGTCATGCTGCATTAGGGTTGGATGGGTTTTGGGGCCGCAGCTGCCCTCTGAATCAAACTGGGGGCACGTTTGGGGTATTTCTGCATGAAGATGGGAGACTGGTCTTAATTCAAGCTATGTCCTGTTTCCTTCTGTACTTGGGGAGGAAGTGTGGAGTCATGGTTGGGGCTCAAAAATGGGACCTTTAGCTCTTCAAGTTGCTTCTGACTGTGAACCCTGCCATGACCACCAGCTTCAGGCAGGGCCAAGGCAAAGGCAGAGGGAGGTGGCTGAATTTTGGGGCCGGTCAGATTTCTTATTTCTCTCCTTGCTTTAAACAAGTAAATAAACCCTGATGCCTTCCAGCCCAAAATCATCTGGATGAAAAATCAGATGGAGATACGGGAAGACCCCAAATACATAGCGATGATTGAGCAGGGTGTCTGCTCCCTGGAAATACGCAAGCCCAGCCCTTTTGATGGGGGCGTCTACACCTGCAAAGCTGTGAACCCTTTGGGGGAAGCCTCGGTAGACTGCAAACTTGATGTGAAAGGTAAGATTGGCCGAGGAGACGGAGGATCAGTTCTCCTTGACTGCCTCTTCCTCTTCTCACTTTCACAGTGCTGTGGTTTGTCCCTGTTTTGTGTCAATCTTGGTGATTGGGGACCACAGGGACTCTGGGCAGCTCTGTGGAGCTGGAGCTTCAGGCTCCTTGGGTTTACTTCCTTGGGTTTGAAGCATCTTGAAATAGCCTTCACTTATTCATGGCCAAAAAATGGGGAGGAAACCAGAACCTGCAGAGCCAAAGGACCAGGGGTGCTGGTGGAGGATGAGACAGTCGCTTGCTCCTCACTGCGTCCACCAGCACTTGTGTCCCAAGCCATCCACAAGCCATGTGTGTGTATGTGTGTGGGGGCTATGCCAAACCCTCTCCACTTGCACCTGGTTTGTTCTGATTTATGTCTCGGGATCCTGCCCAGACTTTCCAGCTCACATTTCCCTGCCTCAGCACAGCACCCAGCACAACCCTCTATGGAGGTGCCCTGCTCTCCTGCCCCCACAGACGCCTCTCCTGTGCGCTGCGGACCCGCCTGGGCATGCAGGAGGATGCATATCCACCCACACACACTGTACGCATGTTCCTCAAGGAACGGCGTGTCCTTAGACACGTGTCATTTGTATTATTTCTCCTCCCGTGACTTCCCAGCACACGTTTGCCCCGAGACATGCTCTGCCCTACTTCCCACGCAGGCAGGGCTCCAATCTGGTAGTCGCACGGCACCCTCGGTCCCTGCTGAGGTTACAGCGCTGCCGGTGTGGCACGGGCTGGGTGCTCGGCTCTGCGGCAGCTGGTGCCAGGGCTTCCATCCCAGCAGAGAGCACTGACCTGGCCGGCCCCGGCCCCGCTGCCCTGCAAGCAGGGCTGTCAGTGCGGCCATGCAGGCAGCGCGGTGAAGTCAGACAGGAGGATGAGCTTGTCGCTGTGCTGGGGACACAAAGCACCTGGGAGTTCACCCAGGGTGGGATCTTGGGGATGAGCTGGGCTGGAGCGGGCAGTGAGGGTGATGGGCATGATTGCTCGGGGCGTGTGTGCGCAGGGATGGTGTGTGTAGGTGTGTGTTGGTGTTCAGGTCACGGCCTGGATCCCTTTTGGAAATCAAAAGGGGAGTGAGGCGAGTACAGGGGGTTTATCTCTCTCCTGTTCTCCTGCAGTGCCCCAGTGAGGAGGGATCGGAGGGCAAGATGAAGAGCAAGGTAGGTCTGGGTTGGGGCTGCGGGGTGGAGGGAGGGTGGGTCACATCACTGGGGATGGAGCGGGTTGAGTGCCCTGGATTAGACCTTGTCACCTGCTGATGGAGCCCCAGTTCAGGGCTGCCTCATCCCACGGCTGGAGATGCACTGGTGGGGTGGGATGCTCGGAGCCTGACACAAACCTGCCCCTCTGCGAGGTGGAGGGAGGATTGTAAAGGTGTCCAGGAGGAAGAAGCTGCAGCAGGAAGGCTGGTGTGCCTGGCAGATGTGTGGGCAGGACAGTGGGCAGAGCCCCAGTTTGCAGGCAGGGCCCAGAGACCTGGGGCACCAGGGGTTGGATGCACATAATGAACAGGTCCTGGGGCCGGGGGCAGCTATAAAGGGGTGTGGAATGAGGCTGCAGGGTAGAAAAGCAGAGTTAAAGGGTTGCAACTGAATTGTGTGGGGCAGAAGAAGGTGGAAAAGCTGGGTTGGGTTTGTCTTGCAGTAGAGCCGGGGCTGGGATGTGGTTTCCTATCTCATCTCTGACCACTCTTGGCAGCGGTGCCCTCACAGGACTTGGATCTCATTCCTTAACCCCAGGTGGATGCTAGAGCTGCTGGATGGTAGCGTGGCACACGGTGATGCTCCTGGCCAGGATGCTGCCTGCTGGCCCCCTCCCCGGCAGTGCTCTGGAGGGACCTGCACCTCAGCCTGCCATGACATGGTCCTCTCTGACGGTGTCCTTAGCTGTGACAGTAAAAAGAGCCCATCTGAGGGGCTTTGGTCCTAATAAAGAACCCCAAACCACTCTCTGCGGCTTGTTGTGGTTTAGCTTGGGTAGGTGGAGGTAGAGGGGAGAGACCTGCCCTCTCCACCAAACCACAAGTGGAGGGAATGGTTTTTGAGCTTGGAAAGAAAAGACCAGCTTTATAAAACATATATGAAGATGACTAAACCAGAAGCCACCCAACAAAGAGGAGGGTGGGGAAAAGTTTCCTTCTGGAGCTGGGGAATAAAATAAAATAAAATAAGCAGCATCAGAACTGTGGGATGTTGATGCTTCTTCATCCAAACACAATTTCTTTATCCACGCCAGTGATGCAATGGTCCAGCCCTGTGCTGCCAACAGCATCCCCTCCCCATGGCATGAGACTGCGGGGGCAGGACATGCCGATGTGTTCTCCGGAGGAGGAAGAATTGGCGCCGTTAGCTGCTGATAGCTCATGTGCAGAAAGATGACTTGTTACTTACAGCTCTGAGACAGCTGGGGTCAGATGCTGTTTATTAACAGAGAGCCCAGACAGATCCATCAAGTTGACTAAGCGCATCATTAACCAGAGGTCAGTAGCGCGGTGTGCCTCCCCCGCCAGCACAACCGCCCTCTCGGGCTGAGGCAGGAGCTCTCCCAGCCCCGTGCCAGCTCGGTCATTGGAATCAGACCCAGATCCTGCCCCGAGAAAGGTGTATCCTGGCAGCCCACTGCAAACGTGGGTACAAATCCAGCCTGGGCATCCACAGATTTGAGCCCAGCCCACCCTTGGTGCCACTGGAGGGCAAGGCCAGGCAATGCCCATGGCTAAAATAGCTGATCCCCCCCTGCAGTCCCTCCATTTCATCCCCATCTGCTCCCAGTCACCTACTCTCCACGCCCAAGCTGAACTCCATGGGGATAGGGCTGTTCCCAGGGGCTCAGCACCGGCGCGGCATTGTCCACACCAGACATCGTTTCCACCATCAGAGGGCATTGTTGGATTAATTTTTCTCCCAGTTGATGGTCGGGCTGGTTTATTGAGGTGGTTGGGGTTAGCGTTGTGCCAACCGGGTGGAGATTGCAGGTCGAGAGCAGTTCTTCCCCTGGCATGCTCACACCTGGCTTTGGGCTCTGATGGGGATGTCCTGGCCCCCTTGATGTCCCTGCCATCTCGGCATGTCACTTTGGCCAGTGTGAGCCTTGGGTGACAGGGGCTGCATTAGCTGGGGGGTTGTTAACAGAGGGGAGAAGCAGCATCTCTGACTGTCTCCTGTGCCCTTTCCAGGCTCTGAAGGCAGTCCTACAGGGCAAAGACTCTGTTTGTAACCCCACAGGGGACCAGTGAGGGCAACAGCATCCACTTTTAGTGATCCCTCCCCGGGAAAGGTCTGGAGAGCATGGAGTGGAAAAATCCACTAGTTGTTTTTTTTTTTCTGAAGCAATCGTTCACATGCCTTTTAATTTATGGGCATCCCAGCCGTCAGGTTTCTGGGCACCTTAGCAAGGATCAGGCAAAGGCATCAATTCCAGGAAAAGCAGCCTCTTGCAGAAATAAGATGCAAGTGGGAATCAGACCTGTGCTTGGTAAACAGCAGCCCTAAGCCGAGGCCAAGCTACTGCTGAGCAAAGGGACCATGGGCACGGGTAGAAGGGTCCTCTTTGCACCAGCCTGGGGTTGCAGCATCCTCAGTCACTACTGAGAAAGGATTTGGGGTTCTTCACCTCAAGGAGGCTGGGAGGGTGTTGAGGGCTCCTCCACCTTGATGAGAGCCAAAAGGAAGGATTTGCTCCTGTCCTTACCCTTGCTCTTCTGATCTGCTCTCGTTTTGCCCAGCGTGATCTGAACCAGGAACTGGATGTGATATATTGAGGCCCTTGCAAAATGTGGGAAGATGAGCCCCTCATCCTTCCTCTCACTCCTCTTTGCTGCCCTCCTCTTCCTCTTAAGAGAGAGCCCTCCAGGCTGAAGCAGTGGGCAATGGGGACACCCAGCAACCCACACTGCCCGTGCTACATGTGCATGGCATTGCTCTCCATGGCCGGCTAATGATCCACCCATAAATCTCACCCACCCACCGCTCACCCCCCCCCAGCCCCTGCGGGAACTTGCTGCAGTGGCTTTGCCCCGTCAGTGACGTCTGAGGGGCACAACCCTCCTGGGGCAGGGGCAGGGTCATAGGGAGTGTGCTTGCAATGGGAGACTGGTGAACAGGGGATGCTGATAAGAAAAGAATCCCAATTAACTCAAATTAACTCTTCCCACCACCACTTCAACTCTGAAAAAGATCCTGCGGCAGAGCCAGTGTCAGCATCTACAGGGACCACAGAGCTGGGTGGGGGTGATGGTCCATCTCCAGCCAACCCCTCCTCAAATGTGACCAACGATACACCCTGCCCACGGCTAAACCTGGGTGGGCAAATGCCCCTGTGGCAACATCAACACCAACACGGTGGCCTGCAGCCGTCTCCCACTCACCCCTAAATTGCTCCCCTGGGCCATGAGAGTGGCTGCAGTAACCCACAAAGTTTGGGTCAAAAGGGTTTGGCTGCACAGGGAGGGAGTGACGTGGGGGAGATGAGACAAACAGTGGATGCGAGAGACTTGCTACTGCTTTGCACAGAAGCCAGGCAGGAGAAAAGAGGGGGAAAATGACTCAAAGCTAAAGTAAAAAGAGACAGAAGACACATGGAAGGGACACAGCTCCCTGGGTGCAGCTTGCAGGGGTGGTGGGTGCTGCTGGGGTGCATGGGCAGACACCAGGGCAGCAAAGGGTACTTCTTGCAGAGTACTCTGGGGTTATGCTTAAGGGTTTCCTCTCCTTTCTCTCTACCTACCTCTCTGGTAACATTGTGAGTTGGAAACTGACCCTTTGCTCCGTGGGGATGGTGGGCTCATCACCCTGTGGGTGCCGGTATTGCCATGGGATGCCTTTCCCCACCTCTTCCCATGTCTCAGCCCAGCGCACCTCTACCAGGTTATGGAGGGAAAAGAAAGGGCTTGAAAGCTCCCAGCTTCAGAGCTGCGGAAATCACATTGCCCTGGGCTCCCCTGGTTCTCAGCAGCTTCACTCCCACCCTTTGGCCTGGTGCCCGGGTACCCCCATGGATCCATGGATGTGGGGGCCAGAGCCTGAGGTGCCCCCCAGCATCTCTCCAAAGAGGCAGAGGTCTCCAGCAACAGCAGAGGACCTCCTGGGTGTTTTTTATCGTTTTACTTTATTTGCATGAAGATAAACCGCACCTTTTTCTGTACAATTTCTCCTTAAATACTTGGCAACGCATTAAAAAAAAAAACAAACACAACAAAAACAAAGAGGAAAAAAAAAAAGAAAAGAAAAGAACAGTGCAGGCTACAATATCAAAACAGTACGATGCTTGTGAATAAATAACCCCCCAGAGGAAAATGGGGGACACGGCTGTTCGGATTGCACAGGGCTGGTGAACCCATCCCTCCGGGGTCCTCACTGCCCCTTCCCCTGGCAGCAGGAGCAGCAGCCAGATGGGGACCGGGCTGGGCACGGGGGGACCCCTCTCCACTCTCTCCCAGCTCCTAGTTTCCTAGCTCAGACGCGGTGGTGCTGGCGTTTTTGTTGGTTTTGCAGCAGAAGTACTGGTTCCAAATCTGCAGGAAGGCTGTCCGGAACTTCTTGATCCTGAAGGCGTAGACGATGGGGTTCATGGCCGAGTTGCCGTGGGTGAGGAAGATGGCGATGTAGGTGAGGATGTGCGGTGTCTCGCAGGATGGGCAGAACAAGGTGATGCAGTTGAGGACGTGCAGAGGGAGCCAGCTGAGGGCAAAGAGGAAGAGGACCAGTGCTAACGACTTGGCTATCTTCAGCTCCTTCCCATAATACTTCTGGGGGTCGTTGGAGCTGGAGGAAACCTTCTTGTTGAGCTGCTTGCGGATGAGGTTGAAGACTTCCAGGTAGATGAGCAGCATCAGCAACAGGGGAGGCAGGACCCAAACGAAGAAGTTGAAGTACACCATGTACTCCATGCTGATGACGGTCTCAAACTGGCACTTGATGACAAAATCCGTCTGGCTGGTGTTCAGCTCCTGAGTCCTCCGCATCTTGTTCAGGTTGTTCCAGCCAAACATAGGGGTGAGTCCCACCAGAAAGGAGACGATCCAACAGCAAGCGATGGCCACTGCTGCCCGCCGGGGTGTCACCACGCTCTTATACCTGTGGAAGAGACAAAAACCGCAGGAAAGAATTAAACACAAGCGGGATGGTCTGCCTGGGGGTTAAGACTGCTCCACGTGGGGTGGCAGTGCCCATGCTGCGATGGCATGATGCTCCTCACTCCCTTCCTTGGCAATCAGAAACAGCCTGTCCTGATAGATGTGTTAACAGCCTGGTTTCTCTGCGTGTGCCCTGGGGAACCTCACCCTGTCTCCCACCACCACCCTTGGCCCCAGGGATGGGCAGAGACCTCAGACATGATCCCGGAGCTCTGGGGGTTGATGCCAAGCCAGGAAATGCATTAGCAACCTGCAGCGTGCCTGCGTGTTCAACCCTCATATCTAGGGGGGGTTTGATGTCTCTCCGGCAGCCCACCTTACATCTGAGGACCCTACACCCAGAGCAGTACGTCACCCTCTCCTCCCCATGCACACCAGCACCCTGTCCCAGGCAATTGCCCCTGCACCAGGGGAGAGAATCGCCAGCAAAAGCATCCTCTGGGACACACCAGGCTGGAGGAAGGATCGGCTGGGGCTAATGGAGCCCTGGGGAAGCTTCTGAGCACAGCCTGTTTCATTTCCTAATGTGCTGGGCCCATCGACAAAACCCTCTTTCCTAATGGGCCGGTGCCAAGGGATGGAGGAGCAGGAGGGGAGTGGTGCTCCGGCTGGGCTCTGCTCCCTCCCTGATGCCACCAGGGAACACGCCAGGGCTGGGCTGGTCCCTACAGAGCTCTCCAAGCGGGAAGTTGAGCCTCTTAGATTGATTTCTCCCCCTGTCCCTCAGAGGAAAGCTTCTCCTTGGAGGCCGAGAATATTCTCAGCCCAAGTGTTATTGCTTTCCACTGGAGGGGATTGAACAAAGCACATTTTACTGACTGTTTGCCGGGTTTTTGAGCGGTGCTGGTGTTAACCTGGCCACAGAACCATGTGGAGGTGGCTGGAAAACCTGGATCTCCATCCTGATGCTCAGCGCTCCCTGCTGCGTGTCTGCAGCCTTTACCCATGCTGGAAAAATGGAGCTTTCCTGGGCTTTTTAGTACAGCCAAGCACCCAAATTCTCTCTCCTTCCCCTTTAAAGGTCCCTTCTCAAGACCCATCTCATGGACAAGGTGTCAGGGTAGGAGCGTGGAGGGGCACAGGGTGGAGTGGGGGACATCAGTCCCCATGGGTCTGGAGGGTCCAGCCACCAGCCGCCAAGAACTTTCCCAAATGAACCCCCTCTGGTCTGGGAAAAGATTCCCAGCATCCCTGAGGCAGCCAGGTCCCGTGGGAAGGAGGTGGCAACATGGGCTGCTGTTTCCTCTGAGAGACGAGACTGGAGCCAGAGGGTGATTTATTCCTTGTGGGGAGGAGAGAGGGCAGGAGACCCTGAGAAAGACGTGGAGCAGGGAGAGCCAGGGCATGGGGAGGATGAGGGATGGTGGGAGAGCACCAGCGCTGTGGGATGAAAGAAGGAAAGGCAGGGAGGGGGGCATGGGAGCAGAGGGTGGCAGAGGGATACCAGAGGCTGCCGCAGGGCTGTGTGCTGGCCCGTGCACCCCACGTCACCGACAACAAGCCCTTGGGGAGGGATGAGGGGTCCTTCCAGCCATGATGCCCCAATCCCACCTCTCCAGGCTCGAGCAGCTCAGGGTGGGGGGGACACTAGAAATAACCACACCATCCCCCTTACTCCTTCCCTCCCTGCAATCCCAGCATCCAAGGCTGTGTCCCATCTCCCCACTCCGGGGGTTCCTAGGGTCTTCTCCCGATTTTGCTGAATGCGCTGTGATCCTGGGTGCTCCCCGTCCTGCAGAGCTGTGCAACAGCCACCGCCGGAGAGAGGAGGCTGATGAGCAGCAGCGGTGCCACCACCGTCCCCCAACACCCTCCCAGGGTTTGCAGCCAGCACCCGGGGATCGAGCCGCTCCGAGGGCACCCACCCCTTCTCCCCCTGCCCTCACGTCTGGGTTTAGGGAGCGCAGGGGACAGAAGGAGGACTGAGACTGAGCCAGGGCCGGATCAGAGGACACAGTGTTCACTCCTGCAGCCAAGGCAGAGGGGATGGGGAACTGCTGCGGGGAGCCCAGCCCGGACAATCTCGGCCCCCCGCAGCTCCAGAACGCTCTGTGCTCTCGCAGATGGCTATCAGGGCAGCTGTGGAGGTCGCGCAGACCTCAGGTCGCCGGGTGCACGCAAACCCATATGGTCCACAGGGTATAACACACACATAGCAGAGCAACTGCCCCACACGCTGCCGGCTGCTCATCCACCTCCCCTTTGAGTGCACGACCCTCCCACCTCCTCACTGCACATCCATCCCTTCTCAATACACATCCATCCCTTCTCCATACACATCCATCCCTTCTCAATACACATCCATCCCTTCTCCATACACATCCATCTCTCCTCTTCACTGCACATCCATCCCTCCTCTTCACTGCACATCCATCCCTCTCCGCCTCACATGGATGCTCCCACCTCGCTGCGCCTCCGTCCCTTCTCCCCGCCCCACATCCGTCTCTCTGCCATGGTTCACATCCATCCCTCCCTGCTGCACATCCGTCTCCGCCACCTGGCTGCACATCCCTGGCCTGACACCCGCAATGGTTGGAGCGTAAGGACCTGCCTCTCCCTGCTCCTTGCTTCCCTTTGCACCGTGAAGTTTAAACATGGCACTGCAGAAAGAGTGAGCAGCTGAGAGCAAAACTTGTCTGTGCGTCCCCCTGCACGTGTGCATCACGGTCACAGGAACCACAGCTGAAGCCCAAAAATCGATAGAAATCAGCAACATTTGGAACCGTGGCTTTTGTTCCCTTTGCTCCTTCAAGCAAGAAGCGAAAAGCAGAGGCAGCTGAAGCACCGGCAGGGAGACATGCTCCCCGGGGGCTGATGGGTGCCCACTGTCCCCCGGCACCCTTACACGGAGCCCTCCAAAAGCCATAAAACGACCTTGATTTCCTCCTCCGTCCGTCTCCCCCCCTCCAGGTCTGACCATGCAGCTCTCATGGGGCTCAGCTGCTCTGGAGGCTGACAATTCCACTTAAAGGAGAAAAATGCAAGATCCCACCTAACGCTCAGCCCCGTGGCACAGGGGGTTTGGTGGGGGACGATCAGCAGAGAGGTCAGGGACAGGCTTTGCTGTCCCCGTGTTTCTGCCTCGGTTATGCCATGAAGAAAAAGTCTTCCTCGCTTACCTCATTTTGCGTTAATATGATAGGGCTGGAGTTTGGGATGGGTCTGGGAGGCAGAAGCACTAGATAATGCTGATAATGGCTCACAATTAATAAATAATCTTATTATTATCATCAGCATCGGAACAATTGCTAGCATCATTGCAATTTTATTACTACTATTATTTTTATTAACAGCTGTGACTAAAACATCCATGATAATAGTTACCGCCATCATCATGCAATTTGGGTTTGTTTCCTTTGCCTGTGGGGTTTTGAGCCTGACCATAATTGCTAGATTTTCCTCCTGCCCTCCCTCGCTGGTGGTTTTTGCACCATCCCTTCCCCACAGAGATAGGCATCGCCCCAAGTCCTCCTGGATGCCCTGCCAAGGCCAGGAGAAAGGAGCCAGGAGGGAGCACAGAAACTGTCCAGCCTCACTGACATCCTGGTGAAATGGGATGGGGAGGAAGCTTTGGTTTGGTGTGGAACAAAAATGCCTTTGAGGGTTTGGAAAATAATGCAAAGCAGCAAAACATCAATTATTGATAAAGTGCTGTTTGCACCCCCAGAGGAAGCGCAAGAAGTGATGGGTGGAGGTGAAGGCAGACAAACGGTCCCCAAGGGCCATGCAGAGCTGACAGGGAGACATGGAGCAGGCTCCTCCAGGGAGAAATGCTGCTTCATGATGGGATGCTCCAGGAGATGTTGCAGTCAAACAGAGTTTCTTGGGCTGAGGATGGAGTCACCGGGGGAGATGCTGAGGCCCCTTTTCTCCAGGAGATCGTGAAATGCTCCCCGGGCCCTCACCTGGAGGACACTACCCATCTTACTTTCTCTCTGCTCGTCATTTCCAGGCTAGATTCAACTTCTTCTGCCACATCTTGTGGCCAGACCTCTGCATCCCTCTCTGCTGCAGCCAAGGGAGCCCATCTCAGCTCAGGACGTGCTCTTTAGGGGTCTGGCACTGGGTAGGCAAAGCCCCCATGGCCATATGACGTATTAGGACACATCTGAAAACAAACGGAGAGTGGCATATTCATTGCATTTCTATTGATTGGACTTGGGGGGGTCTGACCCTCAAGAGCGAGACGAGAGCTCATTTCCTAAATCCCACAGGTCAATCCAAATCTAGCACTCACAAAACACCTCCTCTTGTTTCGGTTGAAAGATCTTCAAAGATTTCAGGTCAGGTTTGAATAAAATTTGTTTGATTTTTAGTATTTCTATGAATATCCTTTTTTGTCCATAAAATATTTGCAGTTGTCCAGCCAGCCCCAAAATGCAGCTTCGCTGGTCCCTGCTCTGGTAGGGCTTATTGCAGTGCAATTTCTGGGGAATTAATTCACTAATGAAGGCAGGCCATCGCTAATGAAATGAAGCTGGAGCCAACATGGTAGGAGGAAAGGAGGCCAAGCTGACATGAAGCTCATCTGTGTTATGAACGCAGCAAGGAAAAGCAGCCAGAGCATGTCCTGATCTAATTGGAAATCTCTAGACAAAAGTGCTTTGATCTCAGAGCATTTTGGGTTCTGCTGCTTTTTTTCTGGCTGTATCTTTGCTTCAGATCTTTCAGTGTCCTGGACGCCACTGGGTGGGAAAATTCAGATGTTGGTGTTCAAAGCTGCTCAGAAATGTGAAGCTGAGAAATGCGAAGTGTCATCTGGCATCCGCGAGGGACAAACTCAGCCGCGTCTTGGGGCTGGCTGGGATGAGGAGGTCCCTGGGCACCCGCACAAGGGGGAAGTGCTGCAGAAAAGGACACTGATTGACAGAAGAACCCTGATCACGGCTCCTTTGTCACCTCTAACCCTGGACATGAAAAGTTTATTCCTTCTTTTGTCTCTTGCTTTGGAAATTTTCCTCCTTCCATTCAGATCTCTTTTGCGCTTCATTTAAGTAAAAACCCTAAATTCAAAATCTTGAAGGTTATCAAGGATTTAAAAATGTCTAAATAGGTCTGTTAGAACTGGCATAAATGCCTCCTAGCACGAATGTCCCCCTTGCCTCATTTGACGGCATCTCCTATTTGTTCATATCCCTCCTATGTGACAGTCGGGAGCTTTGAGACTCTTTGGGGTCAAAAACCAGCCGCCCAGACCTTCACCCTCCTGACAGCATCCATTGAGCAACTGCAGCGAGTCAATGCAAGTGATGGGCCCATGTTGTCTGCAAAGACGACTGGAGCTGTTGGATGGCTCCCACCACGAAAGCGTTTCACACCTTCCTGCGTCATGCCGGCATCTCTCGCAGACAGGATGGGGTGGACAGGTGGCAATGACACAACCGTGGAGGTGATGTGAGAAAACATCTCCTGGGCAGAAGAGTG
The DNA here is from genome assembly GCA_013400135.1 of Rhinoptilus africanus. Classification (NCBI taxonomy): domain Eukaryota; kingdom Metazoa; phylum Chordata; class Aves; order Charadriiformes; family Glareolidae; genus Rhinoptilus; species Rhinoptilus africanus. The sequence continues at coordinate 33,001 of VXBO01014436.1, read as the reverse complement.
CCGACACCATTTCAGCACGTTGCTATCATGGTCACATCACTTCTGGTTTTCTACCTCAGAAGAAACGTGGGTTTGTGACCACTGGTGGATGCGTCACCGTGTGAGCAGTGGCCTTGGGAGGAACTGATGTCAACCAACATCAGCCAAAGTCAGTAGCTGGATGGAGGACTCCATTACAGCCTGTTCTTACAAATGCTTGGAAGGGAGGAGACTGGCCTTATCAGCATCTCCTCTAGGATGCAAGGGGGATTGTCCTGATCCCAAAATCCCAGGCTTGTTGCTTGTCAGATGCCAGCTGGCAAGTAAAGATGCAAAAAACTGGTCTAAAATCCATGGAGAGGGGTTTGATGAGCTCAGATGAGCCAGAATAATGCATCCTTCTGAAGGAAGGACACTGGTGTTGGTTGGTGATGGAGTCCCTGTCCTGTATCAAAATAGCCCAGCAGCCTCCTTCAGCGCAGTATTTCCAGCCTTACACCGATGTCCTACCACAGGGACACTTCCTAGTGCTCCAAAGGGACCAGGAGGACCCAAGCTGCTCTGTGCACTGTCCCCTCCCAGCACCTCTGGTTAGTCGGTCTGCAAGAAATTTGAGAAGTGGCTGAAACCTGAGAAGTGCCAAGAGGCCCCTGGGACAAGGAGGGGACAGGGGGACATGGTGGGAGAGGACAGGCCAGGGGGCTGCAGCAAGAAGTTTCAACTGTCCTGGCCTCAGACTCCTCGTAGGAACTGATTTAAAAGGAGCTGAGGAGGAGAAATCTCTGCCTGGCACCATCTATTTGCTCGGAGTGAGTGAGAGCTCAGCTGGAGGGGACACTCGGGCGAGGACAACATTGGGTTTTCTACAGGTCACACTTTTGGTGGGGCTGCAGCAGGTTCCCACAGCAGGAGAGACACCGATGGGAACAGATACCTTTTATCCATCATCCATGAAGATGGGGCTGCATCCCAAATCTCTGCCTAAAACTTCTCTGGCACCCATTGGGACAGAGCCCAGGTCAGGTCTGCCCTGCTCCTATCATCACCAGCTGCCCCAGTCTGGAGCACGCACTGGGAGAGCCCAGGGGACCACGGGAGAAGGGTGCTTTTGCTCCCTGAGCCGTGTGTTGCAAGAAGAGATGGGGGCAGGAGGCCCAAAGCTGGGAGTCTGTGAGGGGCTCCAGGGATGGACGTCCCCGATGGGTGCCAGGTCCTCCCTGCCATGCTGCTGCCAGTCCCCCTGCGTGGAGCCAGCCGTGATTTCAGAGGTCACGGCTGCCACCGCAGCTGGAACAGCCTCCTCTTCCCTGTGGAGGAGGCTGGGACCACCCCATCGAGAAACAGAGAGGGATTTTCTCACCATATGATGTCCTTTCTGCTTGACATCAGTCTTATGAGCCGCTGGCACCTTTCTAAGCCCTGTAGCTCAGCCCCCATGGAGTGATCCGGAGTTACAGCAGCTCGGCACCCCAGGCTCAGCAGAGATTGGAGCTGGGCATGACCAACCCTCTTCTTTGAAGTCCTCTGCTCCACTGCAGCAAGAGGAGATGGCACCACACCATGAGCCTGCTTAACGCAAACCTGATCCAAAGTCATCAGGAGAGAGGCTGAACATGTGCACGGGAGTGTGTGCATGCCACAGAAGTTCCTCCCGGCGCAGTCTGTGTCCAGGGTTTGGCTTTATCACCCTAAAAATGCAGCTCTCCGAGCAGAAATTTTTCTACAAGTGACTGCAAAGCACGAGCAGCTATGGCCCGAAGCAGCTGGCAAGTCCACCAAATGTTTCTAACAGCTTTTATTAGCCAGTAATTCTTTAATGGATAAAGGCGAGGGTGATCATGAGGCTTATGAGAACAAATTCATCCTGCCAAAATTGCCTGGTCCACACACACTGAGACATGGCATCCCTAGGGCTTTGGTGAGTGCTTTGTTTAGCGGTGGGTGAAGCTGGAGCTGGCCACAGCTCCAACAAACAGCAAGAAAGTGACAGAAAAAAGGAGATTTTGTGCTTTGAGCTATGGCAGAGCAGGTTGTGCAGGGACCCGGACTGTTTGCAGCCCTCCTGGACTCCAGACAGGGTCTGGGGAGGTGCTGCTGCCTCGGTGAGGGGTCAACCTGCCCTGACACATCTCCTGGGATCTTGGAGGTACCTGGGATCCCTGAGGGATGTGGGCACATCCAAAAGCAGCCCTAGGGACATAAGTATCCCTGCAAGAAGCAGGAGACATAAGGTAGAAAAGAGCTTTATGGGCTGAAATGCCTGGAAATGGTCAATGATGCTTCTACAGGGCAGCCAGGCTGTGCCAGGGTATCTTCACCCCAGACTGGCCATCCAGAACATGAGAGCTCATCAGGGATATCCGCCCAGTGGATGGCTACAAGTGTGGGAAGAGATGTCCTCCCCAGGCTCCAGTGGTCCATGTCGAGGACCCAGAGGTCAGACACATCCCCTCACCTCTGCCGCTCTCCTGCTGCCATCAGCCCTGGAGGGACCAAGCCTCAAAGCACACACCACAGCTCAGCCCACCTTGAGCTTGGCATGTGCTGGGGGGCAGCATCACCCACAGCCTCATGAGGCTGCTTAAGGACTCGTTACCCTGCTCCCCAATACCCATCCACACCCCCACCATGGCCACCTGGTTTCTGAGTCTAAATCTGTGTGTATTTTGGGTTCCAGTTAAAGGATCAAGTTAGATCTTCGCCTGCTGAGCCAAAGACTCTTATCACATCTCTGGTCCCTGGGATGTTAGAAGCAGCCACAACATCACACCAGCCTGGATGAGTTCATTGCCAAGCCGTTGCACCCCCCTCCTGGGGCTGCTCCTGGCCTCCATGGAGAAATAGCTGCTGGCTGGATCTCTGCAGCCTCCTTCGCTCGGGATATCTGTGCCGCTGGAATCCCTGGGCTCTGGTGATGAATCACAACCCATCTTTGGGAACAAACCACAGGCTTCCAGTAACTGCTGAGCTTCTTTCAGATTATTTGCCCAGTTGTCCTCATCTCAGAGGTGGGATGTGAATAACCTCCATGGCGGGTCCACCGTGGATCGGTGCCAACGGCTTCCCCTTGGGCATCCCTGTGGCTCCCACCGTGACAGGGCACTGCAAGGGGAAGGGGGGGCAGGAGAGGGCTGGAGATTGCAGAGAGGAGGGATGGAAAGCACAGGGACCTCGCAGATGTCCCTGTCCTTCAGGCTCTGCCCTGGATGCGGAGGACGCCCTGCTGTTGTCCAAAGAAGGCAAAGGAGTGTGTGTTGTCCGGCGCTGCTCAATGAGAAAGGCGATTTTTCTCACATCCTTCAAGCATCATCCTTCACCCCAGCAGCAAATATAAATCCTTTCTGCACATAAAGTTAATCTTGTTTTCAAGCTGGGCTTGGTTTCCAGCCAGTGGCTGGATCCTGATACGTTCAAGTGCTCCGTCGCTGCGTAAGCAGCAATTCTCAGCAAGGACCACTCACTCGGTGCTCAGCTCCCGCATCCAAAATGTGGTGGGGTGGGGGTTAAGTAGGGACTGGGGATACCCAGGGCATCTGATACCTGATGGAAATGATGGTGTGATTTCTGTCTGTCGGGGAGTGCTGCCCTTTAACCCCAGGCAGAGCCTCCATGCCCCAAATGGGACGTGACTGCCCGATGCTGTGGGCAGCACTGAGTGCATCCAAAGGTGCTGAGTACCCACCTTGGGGTGTCCGTGCTCTGGATGTGCGACCCTCATGACGCTGTGTGACAGTCCTGAGGATGCCCCTTGTGTCCCCGCTCAATGGGGTACAAGTCACACTGAACCACAGATTCAGTCCCTTCTTCCTTATGGGGTAAGAGGCAGGATTCGGTCTCCCACACCCAGGCAGCTCCAGGGCTCCCTCCCAGCTCCACCATGTGTGGTCGCAGTCCTACAGGATTTTCCTGGATCGCTGGCTTCTCCCTCCAGGACCCCGAGGTAGGTGCAAGGGAAATGATTTAACGCTGTTGGCTACAGCTGCAAAATCATGAAATGAGCTGCAGAATCTCAGAACTGGGGGAAAAAAAATGTGATGTTCTTGTCTTTTGGCTCCTGGTTTCAGGCAGCAGCATTTTTGAGCATTTCTCTGCAATGCAAAGCATGAGAAGGACTGCTTGAAAAGAGAAAAGAAACAGAAGTTGAGATTTTGGAAATTAGGGCGCGTAGAAAGGAACAGCTCACTCCCGAAGCGATGGGGATGAAATTGTGAAAGCTGGCTACATCGCTGGTGTGTGGCATGATGGGCATGGTGGACTTGGCTTCGGTGTTACCCCTGTGCAATAAATTCCCTGGACATTTTTAGTGTTTATGCAGTTTGGTTGTAAAAAACAGAAATGTGGTGTGCGACCATCTCCTTGGAGAGAAGTACGGGTCTGAGTCTGAGGCTGGGTCCCGCATGCCCCCATCACATGGCTGAGCCCCCGCTATGCTGGAAGCAACCCCACCTCCAGCAGAAGGCAATTTCTGCAGGGCGAGAAGGTTTCAGGAGGAGTCGTTCGAAATCCACGTGCATCCCTCTCTGGAGGGTGTGCCGGAGGTGTTTCTCTCCCAGCATCGTGGTGGGGGGATCTACGTGCTTGGCCAGGAGTCTCAAATCATCTGCTCTCGCCATGCCAGACCGTCACCCTGGGGATGTGGTCACCTCAAAGTTCTCACACATCAGCCCTGCCCCTGTCGCGGTGGGAGCTGATTGCCCAGGTTGGGCTCAGCAGCTGATCCTGCGTGTTTTTGCGTGTCTCTGCGTGTCTCTGCGTGTCTCTGTGTGACTAGAGAAGTCAGGGCGACGTACTCCTGCAGTACAAAGGCGAAGGGATAAAACGCAGCTTTGGCTATCTTCAGTGTAAATCCAGGACTTTGCTGGATAAAAGCAGTGTTTTTTTAATTACTGTTTGTATTCTATTTGAATTTTTCTATGCTTTGCATATTTTTTGTTCTTTATGCAAAAGAACCTCTTTGAAAGGAGGACTCTGAAAGTCAGTGCCAAAAATGGAAAAGGGAGCAGGGAGGACGAAGAAAGAAGGCAGCTCTAAAAAACAAAACACCAAATCTGTCAAATGTGGGCTCTATGAGAAATTGAAATGAGACGGTGTGATGGGGCTCCGAGAGCCTCTATGGCTCACACTCCATCCCACAAAATGCTGTGGCTTGCAGAAAATCAGCCATTCTAGGAGGAAGACGCCAGCCAAGAAAGTGCCTGGTGCCATCTGTACAGCACCAGGGCAGGTTGCCCAGTGCCACCGTCCTTCCCTGCGTGTCACCATCACACTCTGAGAATGCCGCTAAATCGAAGGACAAATCGGTACCCAGAGGAGGCCTCCAACCAGGTGAGTCTGAAAAGCAATGAAAGCCATTAAAAGGCAGGAGCAGATCAGAGATCCCAACTGGAAAGGAAATAAGAGGGGTCTTGAGACCTGCTGTTGGCATTTCATCTGCATCCGACAGGACATCGAGCTCCGCTCCCTGGGCAAATGGGAGGCAGGAGACTGGAGATAGCATCTCCCGTGACAAGGCATTAACCCACCCACGAGGCAGGGCTGAGGTGGATCTTTATCTCTCCTATGCAGAAGGACCCATCAGAAAAAGAGATAATTACATCTGGAACAAGAGATTAGTGTTGGATAGCTTTTAATTTCTCGGTTTTTTACACTTCTGCTTGCTAACCCGACTCCTGATTTTGCAGTCAACAACTGAACTCCTCGATTTCTTGGGTTACAACTTGTTATTGCTGTCCAGGATCCTCACAGCACAATTTGTCGCTGCAAAGGGAACATTTCCCTTCTTGCACTTAGCCCGATTCAGGAGATTAGTACATTCAAGACTGAAAAATTGGCTGGAAGCTCGCAAAACGAGGGAGGTTGTTTTCTCTGCCTAATGTCTAAATGAGAATTAGGAGTGCCGACGAGATCTACTGTTTGGGTTACAGGACACTGTAACCCAAAACAACCCGTTCAGCATCTTCTGTCCAACACATATTTCCCCTGAATACAAGATCAATTTCAAACGCAAAAAGCAGCTGGATTAAAATTTTTTTTCGCTAATGAATTGGCTATATGTACTTTCAATTAGTGAAAATCATTTTGGGAGATGCCATTTCATGCTATAGTTGACTTCCAACTTCTGCCCAACACAACTTGCTACCAAAGTATGAGTAAAGCCTGCGTTATTCACTCCCCCCACCACCACAGAAACAGGAGAAGTGAGGACTGGAGTACATACGTGTCAAGCCACCAAGTTATTTATGCTGGGGGATGAATCTGTCCAGATCTATATATCTTGATCAGCCAAACGAAACGCCAAATTGAAAGTGAAGGCTCCAGTTAACACTGCAATCAAATGTTCCCTCACCACAGAGAATCAATCTTTCACCAAGAAAACAAATCAAAAGTGCAAGTGCAAAGCATATCTGAAGTTTACTATTTAAACACTGTTTCCTCTTTCAGATTTAAAAGATTATTTAGTCCCTTGCAGGAAAAATGATTGAAACTTGTTGCCTGGAAGGAAGCAGCTCAGTGTTTCCATCAGGATGGCAGAGAGGAGGAGCTGAGACCCAAGACCAATTGAAGCAAAATGCATCAGTGAGGCATAAATTACACCCTCTGCATCTTCCTAATTACTCTGGCAATTAAATCCAGGCAAGGAGCAATGGGCAGACATGGCCTGGGTCTGCCCAGGCAGCCTGGCTGGCGCAGGGCATGGAGACGGGGGATGTATAGGCCAGGCACGACCAAGTCCTCCCCAAGCACGGGGACGGTGATGGTCCCCGTGAAGCTTGAGAGGGACCCGGCCATCACCCTTCCATAAAGCATGTGTGTCCCAGCAGCAACGAACGGGGGGAATGATCTCCCTAAAAATAGACGCCGCTCGCTCGCTCCCACGCGGCCTCCGTCTGGCTCTGCGCCGGCTTTGCCACCTCCATCTGGACGCGCTCTGAGCTCTCTCCCAGTCTTGGCCGCTCGCTGCCGCGGGTGAGCAGAGCCATTTGCACTGGGGAAAATGAGTGTCTCATGTTTGCATGTTACAAGGTTTAAGTCATTGATTGTTTTTACCGGTGCAGAAAAGAAAGATATAATTTAGTCTGTAAGACTGTGCTAAATTACGGCTATGTCTGAGGCAGCTTTTCTCAGCATCGGCGTCTCGGTGCTTTCCGAGAGTTTGTAGCATCATCCCCTCTGTGAACAGATGGGGAAACTGAGTCGCAGAGGGGGGCTATGACACGCCAAGCGAAGAAAAATGAACTGAATTGAACGAGAAAGCATTCCTGGTGCCAGGAGCCGGCACTTCCCTTATTTGAAGGAGGCCAAGAAAAATCATCCTGGTCTCTGGATGCAGGGAGAGAAACGGCCCTAAAAAGGTGGGTAGACAGCCATGCCAGTGATGCCCCAGTTTTCTGTCCTCTGGCCTTCCTTTGAGGAGCAATGGAAAGCTATTATTGTCACCCCAGGCAGTGTCTGGGACTGGAGGATGTCACCTTTCTGCCTCTGTGTCCCTGTGGTCCTGCTCGGGCATCGCTGGTACCCAGGGGTCTGTGTGCAAGAGCATCGCCTGGTCTCAGGGACAGCATGGAGGGAGGCTGGCGAGGAAGACAAGGGAATGGTGCTGGGGAATAAATTCGCTTTCCTCCTCCAGCTCCTTTTTGTGAACAGAGACTTTTGTTCTTAACAAAAATCCAACCAAATCACCCAAGACTGTGGCAACTGCTAAAAGTGGCCCTTGCTCAGAGCCGGAGGGCAAAGCCCAGGCAAGGAAGGGCTGGGGGGAAGGATGGAAAAGGCACCAAGAGATGGGGCAAGGGTATGAGGGGGAGCCGCTGAGTCCCACCAGCCTCAGTGCAGTGAAGGCTAAACCCAGATGCTGCAAACTTCCCAGGGGCTGATCCTTGCTCTGCACTGCCTACATCACCAAAAACGATCCTTCCTCCCCTGTTTGCCCCCCCGTCACCCATCTGGCCCTTAGCCCATAGCAAATGCTGCCTGTGCTCTATAGAAGGGAGGATCCCAACCCCTCAGGGTTATTTTATACTCTCTTCCTGATGGCATCACCAATGGTGTCTCCTTCATACCCAGACCTACCCGTTCAGCCGCCCTCCGGTCAGAAAGGCGGCTACGTGCCCGGCGGCAGGCTGCGGTGGGGCTGGGTGCTGTGGAGCAGGGGATGCTCTGCTCATTGCTATTCTGCAGGACACCCTGCTGGCTGTGGGGCTTTTTTGTGGCCGCCTTGGAGAGCATCAATTGCTCTTTCTTGCAATTGGGCGTCCCGTGCAAGAGCCGCACGCTTGCAGCGGCAGCTGGGCAGCCGTGCTGCCAGAGAAGGCATCTCCCTGCCAGAGGCCTGGAGAGCCTCTGGGATGGCTGGTTTCTCATTCCATGGGCTTAAAAGTTCAGGGCACCTTGGATGAGGTGTGTCCCAGAAGGACCGGCTCCCTGGGACCGCTCATCCCAGCCCACTGGCAACCCACACGCTGGCCTCTCGCCAGCTCTCAGCTCCTGCATCCACCCCTGCTGTATATACTTTGACAAATCATTAATTTATTTCCAGGATAAACCAATACTGTTCATATCAGCTCAGCTGTGCTGGCTGTCATTTCCCCAGGCTCTGAGACAGTGCAGTTTTCCTCAAGGGGACAAACTCTCAGCCTGTCCTCATCTGTGTGTCTCCTCCGTGCTCCACGTCCTGCTGTCTGCGGGGACCACAGCCCCCCTGATCCACACCTGGGCTTCCCTCACACCCCTGTGGGCAGGACCCTGCAGGGTTTTTCCCTCTCCTTCCTCCAGCCAGAAGTTTTCTTCCAGCCCATCGGTTTCTTTCCACTCTAAAATGACTCTTGTGTGTGTCATGAAGAAACTCATCTCCCAGGTAATTTCACCACAGAGTCTCCTCCATATTTTCCTCCTTCTCTGTGTTGCAGTGACCTTTTTGTCCCCCCCTGCCTCCACACCCGAATATAGACCTGCCAATATGCCGACTTTCTGAATTTCAGACCCCTCTTGACTCCCTCTCATCTGCTCCGACAGGTCCCACCGAAACCCCTCTCCGTGCCGAGGTTTACACTTGGAGTGCGTCATTCCTCCCTGCTGTCAGGCTGATTTGAAGCACAGCCACTTGGGTGCAGTGGCTCCATGGCCCCCATCCCGGCCTGCCCATCCCTGTCTGCTCAGCCTTGAAGTCCCAGGAAACTGCAGGTCCCAGGTCACGCAGCCAAGTGGCTGCCGTGTCCCCTCAGAGCCTGTCCTCATATCCAATAATCCCTTGTGCTTGGGTACAAGCGGGTTTGAGATGTCCTGGACTGGGGATCTCATTGGGTCTGGCCTCAAACTGCAAACTGCAGCTGTGGGTCTGGGAGTCCCTCCAGATCAGACTTGGAAAATGGAGTCTGGTGGGCTTTGTCCCAGCTCTCTCCATCCAAGCCCATAGCCAAAATCCCGTTTCTGGTCAACAAAGTCAATCTGGCACTTTTAAGACGCAGTTAAGCTCCTCCTAACATGGGGAACAGGCTAGACAAGCCTTGCTGTGGTGCACCCTGGGGTGTAAATGGAGCTGAGGGTGGCTCAGCTCTTGGACACATGGCACACGTCCAACCAGAGCAAGACGGACACCACATGCATGTGCCAAGGGTTGGGCAATGACAGGGAGACCAGCCTGTGGCTCCAGAGCCGGTGCCTGGGGAGGGAGTTAGTGCCGTCTCCGTGGCAGAGGAGTGCCTGAGCCCATCTGCACACCCATCCCGCACCCCGTGAGTCACTTATTTCTGCTCTATCGCCTGCTCCGGCCGGCGTGGAGCGGAGGTGGGAACCTTTTCAGTGACCAGGTGATGATGGCACCTCCTACTGATGGAGTCACATTCTTCCATCTATGGTGTGAGTGAAGACCCAGGACTCCCCATCAAAGGTCTCCTGCATGCCCTGAGCACAGCCCCCGCGGTGGTGACGGCACACACCACAGGTGAGCTGGTCCTGACTCACTCCTGACGCTCTGCCTGCGGGGCCAGGCTGGGCTGGCAGGACTGGGCAGCCTGAATCAGCAGCTTTTGCTTTGGCAGAGCCTCCTTCTGTAGGGTGTTTCGTTTGTCTTAGTGCCAGCAGCTGCACAGGGTAGCTGGAAAGCACTAGACACCAAGCCCCAACGTGCATCACCATCGCCTCCGCCAACCCAGAGCCCTTGGAAACACCCCAGTCATGCCAGAAGAGGAAAAACCATCTCTGAAGTGTTCAGTGGTGCTGCTGGGAGTGTAACAGTCTGGCTGGGTGTTCCCAGGTGTTTTGGGGGCTCTGCTGCTCAACCGTGGGTCTGATGAACTATCACACCATGGACACAGGACCATTTAACTGCAGACACCTCGCTGTCCATCCCACCATGTCTGTGTGTCTCTGGCTGTTGGTGCTCCTCACCTTTTGCTCAATGGGGACCTCATGGTCAGCTTACATTGCCATGGGACGAAGAAACGCAAGCTGGCTAGTGTCCCTTCTGTCCACTTTGTAGAGGAGGTCGTCTTGGGTTTATGGTGCCCCACACACCCGAATCACTGCTACGGAGGTGGCAGAGCCTTGCTGGGTTCCATCCACCCATCTCCATCTAGTTTGACGTCTGTGCTCCCTGTGGGATGAATTCATGGGCAGGACCCCCCTTGCTGAGGGAATTTTCCCTATAAATGTGTCTCAGCCCCTTTTGACTCTCTCAGAGTATGGAGATGCCGTCACTTTTAATCGGCACCGACTATTGACAAGAGTGACTTTTGGCATTCTTGGCTCCAGACTCTACAGATCAGGGACCTGCAGCCCAGAAGGACCGTTTGGCCTCCTGGATTTCATTGAGTTACTCCTGCATGGATCACCATGGCATGGGCTGGGATCATGGAAGAGCCTGGTGGCTGGTTGCCCTGGCCACGGTCATGACAGTTGATCGCTGCACAGGGCATGAAGAGAAAGGCCAGGTTGTCCTGGCGTATCTCGGCTTCCATACCTGTTGTGCCCCAGCCTCTGTCCCTGCCCTGTGGGGTCACCCTGCATGTGCCATGGTGCTGTTTTGTGCCTCAGTTTCCCTCTCTGCAAATGTGCTATTGCCCTGGCTGGGAACATGCCTTCAAATTTACTGGTGATGCGTTGTCAAGGGTCAATGCTTGAACCCGAAAATCTGTAGAAACGGGGAAAAAAAGCAATGAAAATATTCCCAGAGCATGATTTTGGGGTGTAGCGCGCGAACACCAGCAAGAAGGAGCTGGTTTTCACTCATTGCCCTGCAGGCGCAATGCAGATGGAAGTAAGCTGTGCTGAGGGGACAGATGTCGACTCGCAGCTAACGGGGTCAGGGCGAGGTGATACCCTGGGCAGATTACCCAGCACGGGGACCTTGTCTTGCCCCACAGGAGAAGGGCTGGGATGAGGCGTGGTGCTGCTGCCCAGGAAGCCAGCCCAGGGTGTCTGGAGGCCATGCATTTTCTCAGAAAATTTGAAAATAATTCCAAATCCCCAAAATATGCAACTTCAGAGCATCATGCAGAGGATTCACCGCTCTTCTCTCCTCCCCTCGGTACTACTGAGAAGGGAGCATCCCACAGTCAGACCCTCGCTGCGTCCCGAGGAGGGGGCCACCCGCAAATCCCAGGGTTTTCCCTAAGAGCCCAGGAGCCAGGGACACTGCTTACAGCCCAAGCCGCTTCCCTCTGGCTGGCACGGCAGCGGCTGTAGCTTTTTCGAGTGACCTGATTTTGCGTCTGTCGGCAAACGCCTGGCCTCGCCGCTGCAGCAGCTGTGCGCGCTCCCGCCCAGCCTCATCCAGCCGTCCCCTCGCCCAGGGAAGAGCCCTGGTGGCTTTGATCTCCGACTTAGCGAGCTCTTGGCTGAAAATTACTCTGCGGATCACGGAGTCATGCTGCAAACCGGCTCACCTGGGTGTTTACCATCATCTCAAGACCAATATAACCTGCTGGGAAATCCCTTCCCGTTTCCAAGGCTCTGAGTATTTTGGTGACACCAGAATTGAGCTCCTGCCTCTGGAGCGGCACAGCTCCGCTGTGCACCCCGGGTCTGGTTCCAGCAGAGCTCGGCACGAAGTTCTTGCTCTGGTTTAGCACCCACACGCTGAGCTGGTGCAGGGGGATGGAAACCGCAGCTCCGAAACTTCCCAAAGTCTCAAGCAAACCTCGCTGCACTCTGGTTTCTGCCTTTTATTCTCCATCCTCGGTTCTCATCTGCCTGTTCCTTGGGAACGAAGGTCTCCATAGGTCACCCTCGTTTGCCAGAAATATACGTGGTGGAGGGCAGCAAAGGCAGAGAGAAAATCACTCTGAGGCTGCAAAGACCTGACAGTCCCCAGAATTTCTCTGGTTTAGGTAAAATGGGAATGCTTTCCCTGGGAACACACTCTTCTTTTGCAGGGACAGGGCCTGTAAGGACGGATGCCCTCTTTTCATGGACTAACGGAGGTTGAAAGAAATCTAGATGAGTTCCCGAGACTAAGAGCCCCCCCTGCATCTCTCCGAGCTCATGCTCCCTCCCCCTTCTGAGTCACCTGGACGCTTTTGAAATGTTTCCTTCGAATTTAAAAATAAGCCATAGGAAGAGCCATGGTTTAGTTTACTCACTTGCCTGGCTGGGCAGGATCGCTCACCACTGCCATCACTTATCATCCGCTCTTTTGGCCAGGCTGGCTAGAGACGTCTCCAGTCACCCTTGCCTCCCCAGGGACCTGTGAAACCCGTCACCTGGCCAGCAAATTGCCCTCAGATGGAGCATACATTTCATTTTCTTAATTTCCTCCCATTGCTCTGGGTTGAAACCCTTGTGCCAGCCTGAAAAATTGCTTCTGAGGTTCAATACCTTCCCATTTCACTGCGTCCCCAGGGGACCAGCTCCCACAGACACCGGGGCCACCACAGATCCCAGCCTGGTCTGAAACCCCCTGTCTCCATCCTGGACATGTCTGCTGGCTCTCAGAGCCCAGGTGCCTAGGGAAGTTTCCTGGCGCTTAGTATTAGGAGTACTGGAAATATTTCCCATGGGCTCTTGCGTGCTTTGGTGCCTGGGAATTTGGGCCAAAGCAGCGTTTCATCCTGACATCCTTCTCATTCCCCCTCCCATGGCAGCAGGGTGCCTGTCGCTCTCCTGTTAAGACCCGCCATGGACTCTCAGTGGAAAAAAGACAGGAAAATCATCTCAGTCGCGTGTCCTGCTCCACAACCCAGCTGGCCGAGGGCAACGAGACTTCCTAGGCTTCCCTGTGACCCAGCCCCAGCTGGCCCCACGCCTGCAGCCCTTGGCAGGCCCAGAGAGAAGGGGAAAGAGCGCTGCAATCCCGGCAAGAGCCCAAGCTCTAGCAGGAGACTGAAAAACAGCAGGGCTGAGGGGGGAAAGCTTCCTCCTTCCACCACCAGCTCCAACCAAGAGCTCGCAGGTCATCTGCAAGCCCTCCCTGCAAGTCCTCCTCACCTCCTGGCTTGCAGGCGCTGCAGTCCAGGACCGAGGGATGCTCCTGCCATCCCTGAGATGTTCTATCTCATGAGGCTCAGGACAAGACACTTCTGAACCATCGGAGAACAGTTGTGCTGTCAGCAGAGCACCCACAGACCCTGCTTTACCCTGGGCTCTCCCCCTGCTGTGCCCCAGCCTCCTGCCCCCCCACTTCCTAGCAATTTCCAGACCCTTTTGGTCTTATTTCCATGGCTCTGCAGCCCCATGAGTGCGTTTGAAACCTTCAGCATCACACAGTGTAGCTCGTCCTGGTGGGATGCTCCATGGGATGCTGCAGGGTGGGAAGGGCACGGCCCAGTCACCGAGAGCGGTGGTCCCTGCTGTGGAGTGAGGGACCCCCATGTACAAGAGCTCTTGCTACCAGCAGATTTCTCCAGTTTTTATCTTCCTGGCATGTTTCAAAGCATTTGAGGAAAGAGCTGGTGGTCCAAGTGAAGCAGACAAGGCGAGGACCCCCAAGGACACACCAAGACAGGACCAGGCTGTGTCCATGCAACCAGCATCCCCGGCCAAGGGGCTGTGGTTCAGCATGTCCCGAGGACACCAGCTTCTTCTGCCGTGGCCCTCTCCAAAAAGACCAACGCAGCATCGCAGAGCAGGGACGGGGGCCCCTGGGCCAACAGAGGCTGGCGCCGAAGGAGCTACATCCCCCACAAACATCCCTCCGGCACCGTCCCCTCCAGCATCCTGCCGCCAGTTGACACTGCGGGGATGCCGAGCGGCCGGTTCCTGCCAGAGGCTCCTTCCCCTCCCTTTGAACTTGTTTCATCTTCCCGGAGATGTGAGAGGGAAGTTTGGGCTGGGCTGGGGGATCCCGCTGCGCCCGGCTGGGGGGGACAACAGGACAGGGGTCCTGCCTTGCCGCCGGCTGGGGAGGAAGGATGCAAGAGGGGAGATGTGAGCTTTTCCACCAGCATGAAGGCAACAAACCTATTTTAGGTAGCTTCCAGCTGTTTAGAGCAGTTTGTGTGGAGCCTGGGGAGCATGGTACCCTCTGCTCCAGCCTGCTCATCCCAAGCAATGCTCTTGCATCCCTCCACAGTCGAGAAAAGGCCCCCTGGGGGGATGCAGCATCCTTCAGACCCCCGCGGCCAGGAGGGATGCTACCCAGGGGTTTGGAGCAGAGGGAGAGGTTTGGGTGGGATATCTTGGTCCCCCAACCGTGCTGGGTTTACCTCTGAGAGCAGGAGGAAGGAGATGTCAACTCAGACCCATGCGAGACCCCTCTCCCTCTCGCAAATTCCACCTCCACCTTGCACGAGTGGCCCACGTTCCTCTGTGTTTCTGTGTCCATTGGCAACACGGCCATGGGAGCAAGGAGGCTGCCCGAGAGGAAGCATCAGATGCCACTTGGGCATCTCCCATTGCTATCCCGAGACACGTTACAAATGTCTCAGGGCATCGTTTGCTGAAGACACACCGCCAGTAGACACCCACCCCCGGGGCCACAAAGCTCCCTCGCTCCCTGGCGGGTGCGTGGGCAGGGAACAGGTCCATATCTTTCTGGAAGAAGGAGCAAACCTGTAGGCTGTTCCCCCAAGCTCGCAGCCCCCGGGGCTGGGGGTGGGCAGCCAGGAGCCAGAGCCGGGCTGCGATGCACCATGTTCCCCCCTCCCCGCCAAGCATCACTTCCAATCCTTGCTCCGCCTAATTAAGTCTGGAAAGTCCAGTGGTGACTTTGCTTCTCCTTCAGACAATTCTTCCCAGGCAACTATCCTGTTGGCATCTCCCCCCAGTTGGCCCCAGTACGTGACAGGGACGTGGAAACCCTTGCACACCCCTTCATAGAACCCAAAATGAAAGTTGGTGACTCACTGGGGACACCTGGGGCAGCGATGGCATTTGCGGGGTGGTCGGCCGGAGGACGGAGGGGGGATGCATGGAGCCTCTCTACCGCTCCCCGTTCCTGTCTGCTGCCTCCATGAAATGCATTTGTTTCCCTTCCCCGCTGTCCCCTCTCCCCGAGCCTCAGCAGAGCAAGGGCCACCTGCGAGCAGAGAGCGAGGCCAGGGATGGGGGTGGGGGGATCCTGTGCACAACAGCCCACGAGACCCCCTCGGCCACGCGTGGGTCAGACTGGTGAGCAGCCACCCCTTAAAGGCTTATCTGGGGACTTTCTTTGGCAGAGGAGAGGGCTACGGCGTGCACACTGTCTGCTGACCCTCTCCCCTCCGTGCCTGACGCTGGCTGGCCCCATGCCGGAGGGGATGTCCCTGCTCCATGTCCCGGCTGCCCCAGGGATGTGGCGGAGGCAGGGATCCCCCCACATCGTTCCCCACCTGCCTACAAATCTCTGCGGGATGCCACCGCTGCCCGGGACTGTTTCTGCCCGCAGACCTCTGGGGAATTAGCAGTTTTCCTTGGTGTCTCCCATGGACCAGCAGCCACGTGTGGGCATGGGACATCTCCTCCTGTACTGTTTCCCCTTAGACATCCCGAATCCATGGAGACTTGGCCACAGACCCCAAATAGGCGAAGGGTGATGGGCTTAGGGAGAGCTTTGCCAGAGAGGGAGCTTGGTTCTTCCAAGGCCCCTATGATGGACACGGCCCCACGGTGGGTATCTTGCCGGGGACTGGAGTCCTGCCGCGGTGCCGCAGGCTCTCCGCACCCAGCGCCACTTTGCACACCAGTGGGTTCGGTGTCACGGGGAGGAACGACACCAGGAAGCCGCGATTTGAGCTGTCAGTGCTGTACAAATGCTTCCAATACCATCTTTCAGCATCCGGCAACAGGTTGGGAGAAACTTAAGGTATTTCAGACTCAGGGCATATTCTTTAGTGGCATTCTCAGTCCTATTTGTGAGCTCCAATGTTTTTTCGCTGCTGCTGTGTCTAGGGCACAAAAATCACCTAAAACCACCGTTTTTGCCAACTGCTGGGAATTCTCACCAGGGAAAGAAGGAAATATCCAGGGATAAGCAAACAGGGGAGCTAACGAAGCTGAACACTTTTTGCTGAGGCTGTGAAGTCTTTCAATATTAAAGTAGGCTGCAAAAATTCAGAGGAAAATCTCACGATGCCCGATGTTCCGGTATGAAACAGGACGACCAAATTCAGGTTGATATTGCATGAGAAAAACCCACCCAAATTATATACAGGATGAGGGAGGGCTCTAACTGATGTTTCTCCCAGGAAAGCTCCTGTGCTGGTGGCAGAAATCTCCCTCCAAAAGGCCCATTTGATGCTCAGAGGCAGCAAGGGAGGAAAAAAGACTGAGTTTGTTAGAAAAATGACAGACGTGAGCCAGGCAGCGTTGCTATGTATAAAGCCTCAGTCCTCCCACACCTGAACCCATCCCCACCGTGCAGGGGATGTAGGAGGACCAAAAAAAGCACCGAGAGCAGTGACAGGGTGAGAATCGCTTCGGTTACACTGATGGGCTGGAAGACGAGGACTTTTTCAGGCTGGGAAAAAAAAAATCACACTTAGGGAGGAAGCTGGGAACAGCCCGTGAAATCGTGTGGGCAGGGACTGGGGTTTTATCCTGTGCCCCCCCACCTCTGCCTTACGCTCCTTCGGTGAGCAGCCTGTGCCGGACACGGCTGGGGGAAAACCCCAAAGCAACAGATCTCTGGCCTGATCCAGTGGATCTGGGAACACTGAGCACCCCTGAGCAGCCGGCTGATCCCGCCGCAAGTGCCTCCCGTCCCTGTCTCCCTGTACAGGAAGCTGAATCCTGCTTTGGGAAGGGTCCTACGCCTGTCAAGGTCTGAGCAGCACCGAACACAAGAGGGTTTGGTACCTTTCAAGGGGGTCTTTGTGCTGATAAAGGGTCGTGGACCCTTCCAGCAAACAGGCTGGAGCCCTTGACTGAATTGCAAGGGTGTCAGTGGGGTGGCACGAGCTGTGTGTGTGCTCAGCCATCCTGGTAGGGCCGAGTTTTCCAGCAATGGTCTCGGCAGCAGGAGCCTTCCCGGAGCCAACAAGCCTGGCAAAGGTGTCCCTGCAGCCTGGGCATGTCCTCAAGCGGAGCAAGGGGGACCAGCGACAACGACTGCGCGTTGAGGGACTGAGCCGGGACGTGTGGGCTGCACTCGAGTGGTGCCGACCCCAAGTGTCCCATCCCCTTCCAGCCCCACTGACACCTCCCGGGTCCCACAGCAGCATCCCAGCCCCGCGGCTGCCTTCCCCCAGCCCCAGGAGCTGCAGCACCGGCGGGGAGGGAGCCAGGCACAAAGCGGTTAAATATCTCCTCCAGGAGCAGCAGAGTTCAAATAAAGTGCATCCCCCTTTTTAAGCCCCACAGTATTTGCTACGGGCTTGGCTTTGACAACAGATACATATGATGAGAAGGTGAAAAACAGGGAGAGGAGTCATTTTTGGGGCAGCCCCCTAGCCAGGAGTTTCTCCTGGGTGAGCCTGCCCCGTGAGATGTGCTGAGCTGTCACCTCCGGTCCCTCAGAACCCCAAAGCTGGGTCCCACATGTCCGTGAGCAAGCAGGTTATCACCCCCAGGCTCCTGGGCTCCCCACAGCAAGGAAAAACCTGGGCTGAAGAGAAATCCATCGTCCCACTGTCCCCCTATCTATCCACTCCCCAAAGCACCCCGACAGTGCTCTCCCATGTACGGGGGGGACACTTTGTCCCATCCATGGGTACCCCATGAAGGGCTGCCCTGCCCTGCCTGCCAGCTGCACAATGCAATCTCTGCCTGCACCCCCAGTGCCCCCCTGAGCCCCCAAACAAAGCTGCTGGAGGCTCCGGGACCCCCCCCAGCCCAGCCTGCCCCAATTGCTGCTGTGGCCAAACGTGTCCGGGCTGGCAATGTGGAAGAAGACCTTTCTCCCAGTGCTTCCCCAAGAGTTTGGGGCATCCTTGCTCCCTTTTAACCCCCACAGCAGCCACCGCAGAGCCTGTCCCCATGAGTTTTCCTACCTGACAGGGATCTTCACCCGCAGATATCGATCCACAGCGATGGCCAGGAGCGCCAGGATGGAGCTCTCGGTGAGGATGAGGACGGGACAGGCCACCATGAGGCAGCTGTAAAACTCCGTCTGTGGTCCGATGTTGATGATGATGGCCAGGGGGATGACCAGAGCCCCCACGGCCACGTCGGCCACCGCCAGCGAGACGATGAAGCAGAAAGTGGCATCCCGCAGCGCCTGGTTCATCTTCACAGCCCAAATGACCAGGATATTCCCCGGCACGGAGACCAAAGCGATGAGGACTTCGATGGAGATGTAGGCAGCCTGGAAGGCTGAGACGGGGTGTGCCATGATGCTCCGGTCCCCCCCCCCCTCACGCTGGGGTCCCTCGGTCACCTGCAAAGGCACGGGGAGGCGGTTGGCGACTGGCATCGTTC
>VXBO01014434.1:114538-230582 GCA_013400135.1 Rhinoptilus africanus | reverse complement strand
AAAAAAAGGAATAAAAAAGGAAAGTAAAAGGAAAACACCTTCAGTTCAGTCTTTTTAGTGTTGTTGAAGGCATATTAGTATAACCTAGGGCTTCTAAGTGGGGCTTGGAATTAAGTCTCCTAGATTCTCATCATTGACTTGGCTGTTCTGCCTTTGTAGCCACAGGCAATTCCCCCCTCTCTGGTCACCACTCCCATAGCTGTAAAGTGAACCGTGTCTTCATCAGGGTAGTACTAGAGGAGTTAACATTGCTGAAGTTCTTTCACATACTGTTGTGCAAATTTTAAATCAAATTATTTTCTGTAATTCTTTGCTGGGCACTTTGTAAGTTTTATATCTTTAGGTGATAGACTCACTTTAATTGATGTGTCTTCTGGGACAAACTGAGTATTATTGCCTGTTTCCTTGCTGAAAGGCTTTTTTGATCAGTGATCATTATTTTGACAAATCATATCCCTTGTGCCAAATATAGGTAACCAGGTCTGGAGCAGGTGACCACATCAGTCAAAGCTAAGACAACAGCAGGTCCTTCAAACAGCACATCTTTCAATAGCCAGTTGTCCTACTTGTTTGTACATACCTGCTTTTCTTTTCTTTTTGCCTTGTTTTCAGCACAGTCACCTAACCGGCATTTAAGACACTCCCTGTTTGATGCCCCAGAGACCTGTCGTCCCCCCCCGCCGCCTCAGCTTCCCTGTTCTCTTGGTTCCAAGGTGCATGACTTCATAGAATCATAGAATCATAGGGTAGGAAGGGACCTTAGTAGATCATCTAGTCCAACCCCCCTGCCAGAGCAGGGCCACCTTAGAGCAGGTTACACAGGAACACGTCCAGGCGGGTTTTGAATGTCTCCAGAGACGGAGATTCCACCACCTCCCTGGGCAGCCTGTTCCAGTGTTCTGCCACCCTCAAGGTAAAGAAGTTCCTCCTCATGTTTAGGTGGAACTTCCTATGCTCAAGTTTGTGCCCATTACCCCTTGTCCTATCACTGGGCACCACTGAAAAGAGCCTGGCCCCATCCTCCTGACACCCACCCTTCAAGTATTTATAAGTGTTAATTAGGTCCCCCCTCAGACGCCTCTTTTCCAGGCTAAAGAGACCTAATTCCCTTAGTCTATCTTCATAGGAGAGGTGTTCCAGTCCCCTAATCATCTTAGTAGCCCTATGCTGCACCCTCTCCAGCAATTCCTTGTCCCTCTTGAGCTGGGGAGCCCAGAACTGGACACAGTACTCCAGGTGGGGCCTCACCAAGGCAGAGTAGAGGGGGAGGATGACCTCCCTCGACCTGCTGGCCACACTCTTCTTGATGCACCCCAGGATGCCATTGGCCTTCTTGGCCACAAGGGCACATTGCTGGCTCATGGTCATCCTGTTGTCCACCAGGACTCCCAGGTCCCTTTCCTCAGAGCTGCTCTCCAGCAGGTCAGCTCCCAACCTGTACTGGTGCAGGGGGTTATTCCTCCCCAGGTGCAGCACCCTACACTTGCCCTTATTGAATTTCATGAGGTTCCTCTCCGCCCAGCTCTCCAGCCTGTCCAGGTCTCTCTGGATGGCGGCACAGCCTTCCGGGGTGTCAGCCACCCCTCCCAGCTTTGTGTCGTCAGCAAACTTGCTGAGGGTGCACTCTATCCCCTCATCCAGGTCATTGATGAATATATTGAAGAGCACTGGGCCCAGTACTGACCCCTGGGGAACACCGCTCATCACTGACCTCCAGCTAGACTCCACGCCCCTAATCACAACCCTCTGGGCTCTGTCCTTCAACCAGTTTTCTATCCACCTCACTGTCCATTCATCTAACCCACTCTTCCTAAGCTTCCCTAGGAGGATGCTGTGGGAGACCGTGTCAAACGCCTTGCTGAAGTCAAGGTAGACCACATCGACCGCTCTCCCCTCATCCATCCATCCAGTCACACCATCATAGAAGGCGATCAGATTAGTCAGGCATGATTTCCCCTTGGTGAATCCATGCTGAGTACTTCTGATGGCCTTCTTTTCCTCCATATGCTTTGAGATGACGCCCAGAACGAGCTGTTCCATCATCTTTCCAGGGATGGAGGTGAGGCTGACCGGCCTGTAGTTCCCTGGGTCCTCCTTGCCCTTTTTGAAGACTGGAGTGACATTGGCTTTCCTCCAGTCTTCAGGCACCTCGCCTGTTCTCCAGGACCTTTCAAAGATGGTGGAGAGCGGCTCAGCAATGACATCCGCCAGCTCCTTCAGCACCCTCGGGTGTATCCCATCAGGGCCCATGGACTTCTGAATGTCTAATTGACCTAACTGATCCCTCACTTGATCCTCCTCCACCCAGGGGAAGTTGCAAGCATTCGTCTGGGTTTCCTTGTGAAGGCATCTTGTTGAAGGTACCTCAATCAAAGGAGGTCTTTTTGATGAAGGGAGAGACTATCATCACATTTCTAATGCCTCTGGTTAAGCAAATGCATTTCATATCAAAGTAGCCTGAATGCTGCTTCTTTATAGACATTGGGAGTTGTGATGATGTCCATTTTAGAGCATGACTGCTTCAGTTCATGTAGCACAGGAAGCTGCTTGAGAAACATTCGGGATCTCTTCCTGAACAATATCATGAGTCGGAGCACTGATTTTTGTGTATCCATTTCGCCTGTCAGGGGTAGCAAAGATGCAATCGAGGACAAAAATGTACAGTACCGTATAGTGAAGTTCTTTTTGTTTGAAGTAAGATGGTTATGGTTTCAGTACAATTTTGTATGCTTACTGATCTTAGAAAGAATAAAGAAGTAGACTTTAAGTTTCTTAAGCAACTTTGATTCGCAATTTGTTCACTCTAAGTCTCAGTATATGTCATAGTTGAGAAGGATTTGAAACATATTTCAGTATTTTGGTCAACCACTTCCTGAAACTGTGTTGATTTGAAACATTTTTAGTGGCTGTAGTGGAGTTACTTTGGATTTTCCCATTGCAGCTAAGACAGAGAATGTTTTTATAATATTTCCTTTGATTTCAGTCAATAAAAAGAAATTACTTTTAAGCACAGCACCAGAATTAAAAATATACCTGAAATTAAAGCTTAAAAGGATGTGTGTCAAAACTGTCAAAATACTAAGTTCAGTGTTAACTCTTACTCTCAAAGAGAACATCTTTTAGAAGATAAATTCTAGAAAGTTCCTAAATGTTTTCATCCCCACTGTATATAACTCAGTGTCTGGAAACCAATGTAAAAGTTACAGGAATTGTGATTTTACAAATACATTTTCCAAATGGTATTTCCTACATAAAGTTGCAAAAAGTGTTAGCTTTTCAAGGCTCATCCGTTTTCTTTACTACATGATAGGAGGAGAGATGACTCACGTTCAATAGAGGCATGATATGAGCTAAGCAGAGCTAACAGTGCTATAGTTGTAGTGTTTATATTGCACGATAAGAATATCTTTGAAATTAATTTAGGTTAACATGGAAGCAGCATGTTATTAAAGATATACAGTGGAATAAAAATTTTGACTCATTCTAATAGAGTTAATCATTGACAAGCTAAACCCTTAAGAGAAGAAGGCAGATGAGATGGCCCTTTATTCTCTTTTTGTTTTGTCTCTTGTGTCTACAGCTATCAATTGACTTTTCCTGAGTGCTCAGTGTTGCAGATCCTATGGCACTCTCCTCTGGTCTTGTCAAAGAGATGAGATAGTTATAGCATAATGAAGCACATCCATCTTAGTTCTGTTCAAGCCTTCTACATCTGCTTAATTTAGAAGAATTATCCGTTAAGAGCCTTTCTGATGCTTTATGTGGCAAAGCGGAGTTTTCTGCAGGGAAATGTTTTCACTGTTTCATGAGAATTTTTTTTACATTGTCGTTATCTGGAAGTACTGAAACATTGCTTTTTGGTTTTATTTTTTTATTATTATACTTCTGTTATAAGCTGTCTTATGCGTCAGAAAGATGAAGATGAAACATTCTGTTTGTTTTATGCTAAAAAAAAAAGGCTTTGCCCCTGTTGAATTAAACATTTTGAAAGCATTAAAGCAAAATATTTTGGAATTTTTCAGTTTGTGCAAAGGTTTGATGTTTCATGTTGGGGTTCCACTTCACAACAAAATTAAGTTTGAGAGCCTGAAAATTTGCTGCAGAGTAGGAATTCTGGTGTCTCACAAGTTCTGTTGTGATTCGTGAAGCAGCGTTTTGAGGATGGGCTTTTGGCTGGGGAAGCTCAGAGAATAACAGAGAAGTTGGGGGCTGTATTGAAAAACCACAGAATATAATCAACACTGAGAATCTTCATCATGCAGTTAAATTGTCACATTAGAAATGCTGAATTTAGGATCCTTAGCAGAGGGGCTCACTGTTCCAGTGTGTTCTAATAGCAATGAGTATAAGATGCTTCCATACTAAAATTACTGAATGATCTCCGCAACTCTAAACTGTGCTGTAGCTTCTGCCTCTGTCACATCATCCTACTTCCCTGATACACTCGGCTTGGTGATCATCATCTTTAATAATACTAGAGTACAGCAAGTTTAGGCAGCACTGAAGGATTATGTGTATATATTTGCTTTATATGTAGCAAGAGTTACTTGTGTGCTCTTCATCTTAAGAACCTGTGCTCAGAGCTGTAATCTTCCTCTGTTTTCTCAATGCACACGTGTCCTTGTTTGATAAAGAAGTTGTCTATCTTTGTTAGCTCACTTGCTGAAAAGAAGAAAACACTGACTAGCAAGAACTTCTCTCATAAAGCAAGCTAAATGGTAATTTTAAACAAGTGATAAGGAAAAAGTACTGAAGTTTAAAGGTGTATTGACAATAGTGGAATCTTGCTCCTTTCCTTCAGTGACAGTCTTTTCTAGAATCATAACTTGGGAGGGGAGCCTCATTACTATTATTCATAAATATGGAAATCAAAGTTTTAAAGTTGAATCTGCATATCTTTTTTAATATAATCACCCAAATTAATAAACAAACACTTGCTATTAAAAAATATCAGTAGCATATACATCTATTACAACAGCAATTATTTAAAATCGTGGAATGACTGTGTTCCAGAAATAGCAATGGTCAAAGACATATTCTTTGCAAAGTCAATAGAAGATGAGAGTGAGTCAACTTGAGACAGTCTTCTGACTCTTCCTGGGCGGTTTGAATTGCTATCGTGTTTGTGTGCTGCATGACAAACTGACTGGTCGTCTCTCATTTGAGCAGCAGGTTTTACTAGCTGTTAATGTGGCTGGCAAAAAACATCCTTCTCCCTTGAGATACTGCTCTCTTGCGAGTGTACGGAAGGAACACTGGACCTTAAACTGCCATGTTTCCCGGTGCCATGCAGCAAGGCAAATTATTGCTGTGAATTCCATGCTATCCACAGCAGTGTGTTCTATTGAGCCTGTGTAAGGGATCAGCAATGCCAATTTGGCAGCAGTAAATGCAGCAACATGGCAGGTATGAGGAAACAAGAGAGGTTATGTGTAAGCAGGAGCCTGTATTCCCGTCCGTTGGACATTATTTGTAGAATACAGTGCTATGGCAGGCATTTACCTGTCTATTGATATTTGGCAGAAGCTCATTTCTATGCAGGATCAAATAGAATTAGCATAACAGAAAGGAGGACTAAAACAGCTTCGTGTATACTTAGTTTCTGAGTATAGACCTGCCTCATGCAAAGCGAAGCAGTAATTGGAAGGGGGTAATCTACTTAAGTCTTCCCTCCTAGGTGACCTATATCCGTCCTCTTTTGCATCAAGAAACCCTTACCAATCATATTACCACTACTGCCTTTCCTCTGGATTTCAGAGAGGAGGCTGCCTCTTCCCAGGCTATGAAGCTGTGGGAAGTGATCTGCCTTCTGCCATCATCAGGCTACGTGCTAGTCCTGGCACCCTTTGCTGCTCTCAGTCAGTTTCTTATCTGCCAATAGGTTACCAGGAGGATTGTATTAATTGCTGTTGCCAGAATGAACAGGATATAATTATTTAATGAAAAAAATACTTTAAATATTTAAGTTTGAGGACTTTGTTGGCTTTTATTTACCGTCAAGTAGAGGGCTGCTGGCTTTATTTTAAAATCTATTGCTTAGTTAATTTTTAGCCTTTTGCAGGGTATAAGAAATTCAGCAAGGACATGTTTTTCCCATACCTCTGCTTGCCCCTCTCCTTCCCGTATTGCATTTAGACAGCACAGCTCCTTAGCTGACTGAAAAAATCTTTTTTCTCTCCAGGATCTGGACACAGGAATTGTGTCTGCTTTCACCTTCAACTAGTAAACAGCAGTCCTGATACTGAATACCTATTTGCTTTATAGTTCTTTACTGATCCTGCCTTTATTTTCCCAATGGACGCTATACCATTTGTTTGTGAGTTTGCAATTGATCGTTAAGGAAGGAATGGTGACCATCAACAATTTTACATAAAATACATACAGATCTTAAAATATTACATGGAGATGCCAAAATATAAATAAATTGTGTAGAGAGGTTGAGAAGAAGAGGGGCAGAACAGGTTTAGATACATACATGAATTGCTGTTTATACCTGTTCCCTTACCAAGGTTTTTTTTACGTCTTGCTGCTATTTATTCTTATTCTGACAATGTAAACAGCAAAGACGCAACAGGTGCTAAAAGTAGTATTCATGTTACTGCATACTCCTAGGCAACAGTATGAACTTATTTTTTCTCTGCATCTTGTGAAAAGGGAAAAAAATAATGAGCTACAGCCTCACCTTCACAAAGAGCTTCTGTACTCATGAGTCTGAATTATAAAGGACCCATCCTGTGCTCACAATAAGACACCGTCCGTTCTCAGCTGTTTCATCCAAATGAAATAAAAGATTGAAATATACAGTAAGATAACATGAAGAATAGAATCCGGACTCCAGGACACGTAGTATTATTTATTACACTAATACCTACAGGTTGATCTTTTCAAAATGCTTCTCTGTTCTCTACCCCCCAAATCCACTGCACAGTATGGGGGCCTATTTATTAGAGTGATAAATACAAGCCTTGTGACCTACCAAAGGTTGCATCATGGGCTAGTGGTCCAGCATTGTTCAGAATAATGTCTTTTTTGTTGTTCTTCTACCTGATAATCAGTGACTGAAAATGACTCTCTCCGGCTTTTTCACAAAACTTCCAAGCACTTCCCATGAGCCAGTGGATTAGTGTATTAAATGGCAGCTCTGGACATAATGAATGTGAGGGTAGGGATGGGAGAAGACAGGAGGTTTTTGCAGAGGTCGTTACTCTGTCCAGGCTCCGGAAGTCATTCCTAAAATGGAAAACTTTGTGATGGCTCTATGGTCATTGCCAGAAGCTAAGACTGATGGAAAGCAAAATACTTTGCTTCTAAGACGCATTTGGTTAATATGGTACCAAGTTACTTGTGAACAGAAAGGCTGCTTTTGAATTCCTATAAAAACATCATAGACAAAAAGCCAATACTAGCTACAGGGCTGTAATTAATATCTCACAAATGCTTATATGAATGTCCCTGAGGAAAGAAAGCAGCAAAGGAATGAACTTGGTAAACTAAAATCTAGAGGGATTTATTTTCTCTAAGTTTTACTTCTCGGTTTGCTAAGTTGGTGGGAGCATAATTTATACGATGGCTGGTATATATACCCACATATGTGAGCATATATCATACTTTGATTTTATACAGAAATACAGTACTTATTACGGATGTCATGATTAAGTTTATTTTAAACCCAAGAGCTGTTTATTATATATTAAAATGGTAGTTCATGTCTATTTAAATTTTTTATAAATCTCCATTGATGGATAATTTCAGAGAATTTCAATTGTCAGCACAACCTACATTTCAATGAATCTTTGGGAATTATCCTCAAGAGCTAATAGATTTTGCCTTTATTGTGACAGAGTGCTTGAGGTGGATATGTAAAGAACTACCATGAGAAGAACCATGAGATTTTTATTTCTTTGAGAACAGACCCAGTCATATCTGCTTCAGACAGTCATGTAGCACAATTATTGACATTTAGAATAAAATAATTCGTAATCTCTGAATAGCGATGAAATACTGCAAATGAAAAATATGCTGAATTTGGTGGAAGTATAGAGTTGGAGCAAGGATCAGTTTTATTTCTAACACAGTTCATTCTATGCTGTATGATGTAAATGATTTTTATTATGCCAAGCAATTGAACATAATAAAGTCTTGAAACAATCCCATATTTTGGTAAAAGATGAATGGGATTAGATTTTCAGTCAGACTAAAGCTCCAAAGTATAGGTACTTACAGTTTGAATAACTTCATTTCTTTTCCTTTTTGAAAATGTAGCCCTGCAGCAGATCTTTGAAGTGTAAACTCTGAGACATGGCAGTATTAAAATAATCATGGATCTGGAGGAAATAGCACAAAAACATCCAGCACAGCTTAATCAAAAATAGAAATTCATTTGAACTTTCTGTGGTCTATTGAATATTAAAACATTTCATATTTCAAATAGGAAAAAAAAAAAGAAGCCTTGAGCAAAGTTCTGATCATAGTCAATGACATTTCTAGTGTAACACTTGAATATTAGGATTAAGGATGAAAGTTTCTACTCAGCTTCAGCAAACTTTCTTATATCTTATATTTCATATTTATTGCTATTGGCTGCAAATATAGCTGGTCTGTGCTGGAGGCTGCGGAACACTGGGACCTATGTGTTAAAAAATAAAAGCACTAAAACCCTCAAATGACTACTTTGGCCGGACAAAGTGTTTTTATTCTGCAATGTCTTGTCATGAAATTGCTGATTTGGGGCTTTCTGTTGTAGCCTGTGCCCCCCACGCTGGGTGATACCTCTGGAGGTAAGTATTTTGTGTAACTGCCATGTTGTAGAAATTCTTTCATTGAAATGAGGTTTGCCATTGGAGATGTTTCTGTAGCTGCGAGAGTGGGTGGCTAATGAGCGAATTCTTGGGGAACTTCTGTGTTCTTTATATTCAATCCTGCAACTTTTATCAGGAATTTTGTTGTACTTAACATCACTAAAACTTTATGAAGGATGTATTTTAGTCAAAATAACTAAATTAAATAGGTTGGGTTATTCAGGAAATCTGTGATGATCAAAAGGGTTTTTTTGGACATCAGTTTTCAGAGGCTTAAGCATAGAGAACAGTAAGAGCATGAGTCACTAAAAGAGTGTTTTGAAATAGCAACAGTGGAAAAACCCATTTTCAAACCAGCTGTATAAATTAACTATTATTGTGTAGGAACGCTTTGTGAGGAAGGAAGCACGTTGACATTGTTGCTGGGCAAATGTCAAAACTGTAAGTCACTGTGTCTCCACTGACTTTCTTCCTGGAGTCAAAATCACAAGTCAAATCATGTATCATTTATATATGTATTCCCATTACCCCTGAAACAGGACTTCAGGATTTTCCCCTGTGAAAATCCTCGATGAATGTGAAGCACCTAACAAAAATTACATTGCTGCCTCACTTCCTTCCATTGCCATCTGTGTGTGGGTGTCTTTGGGGGGCAGTATGGCAAGAATTGGAAGAACCAGTTCGGAAGGAAAATATCATATTTCTTAAAGAAATTGAGGTGGAAATATGCAAAAAAAATATACAGAATGGCTTGAAGCAATAGCGTGGTGAAGACTTTCACAAAGCCTTTTTGTTGAACTTGGAGGCTGTGTTTTTACACACTATTTTCAAACTGCTGATGTAAAAAAATAATGTAAAACAGGCTGTTGTGGCAGAGGTAATCTCAGGCAGCTTTTACTGTGTTGCAAAGATTATCAAAGTGCAACTTGCAGACACTTATTGATACGTGTATGAGAGACAGAATACATTTGACTAATAGTGATATGCAATTTTGTAAAAACTAAGAGGGCAGAAGCTGTAGTATGTGATGACAATGCTACGGAAAGTTAATAATGTTGCTTTGGATAGTGCCACTGCTACTTTGATGAATATTTCTTTCTAGCTTGAAAGACATTGCAATTGTGAAATCTGCAGAAGCACTGTAAGTAGTATCTCCAGCAAGATACAATGTGTATTTGTATGTGTCTTTAAAAAACCCCAAAATTAAATAATCTGGTTTTATATTTTAGGCAGGTATAAACTAAGGTAGCTGAGATTTATGCAAATCATAAAATTAGATGTCTTTAAAATTTATGCATGGACACCTGCTGTACTTAAGAAGGGCTATAAAATTATTTTCAGTGGTTGCTCCTATCTACAAACATTGCATGAAATAATAATGTCTGCTTTCCTCTGGTTTCACCCTGATGCCCTTCTGCTTGGCAGCCCTTTAGCTCTGGGGTCTAACCAGTCCATATTCCCCTGGAATACTTAGAATATGATCTCAGTGTAGTCCAAGCATAAGCTTATTATTTTACTTCTTCAGAGGAAGAAAGGCTTTCAAAGGACTGAGGAAATGCCTGCATTTAGAAATTTCAGCCACTGCTGAATTACTGAAAAAAGCTCCACTTCAGTAATTGCATACAAATACATAGGATAAATGAGAAAAAGCCCTGTGACTTGGTGATGCTTTCTCCTGCGGAGCCCTCCATCATTAAAATAACAACAAATTGTTTTGTTAATTTGAAACTTGCTTGCTCATTAAGAAAGAAGGCGTAGGTGGTGATAAATGAATTTTTGTGGTCTTTCCTCAGCAGTGAACTCCAAAAAATTGTGCTTATCAAACTACCTGTTTTGTATACTAAGTTTTCTGAACAGGTTGCCCAGAGAGGTGGTGGGGGCCCCATCCCTGGAGACATTCAAGGCCAGGCTTGATGAGGCTCTGAGCAACCTGATGTAGTTGAAGACGTCCCTGCTTACTGCAGGGGGGTTGGACTAGATGGCCTTTAAAGGTCCCTCCAACACAATGCATTCTATGATTTTCAGCAAGATACAGTGAAACATATAGGAGACTTAAAAAGAAAGCAAGATGAACTATTTATGCTAATTAGCAAATTTGTCTCTCAAAAATGTGTTGTCAGTTTTCCTGAAGTAATCTTGTATGAATTTTCAGGGTGAGAGTTCAAGATAGTTAGGCAACAGTGATGTTACCATTTTCTGTTTACATATTATTTCAGAAACCAGAGGACACACTTGGGATAGGAGTGACATATTCATTTTCTTCTTGGCTTTTCTTGAGGGTGGCTGGTCTCACATTCGTACGCTGCTGTGTGTTGCACTAGAACGCACTTGCCAGTGCTGTTCTACTTTCCATAAACTCACCTTCACTGCAGTAGGGAGGGGACTTCAGGTGCTCAACTCCCCACATGGATGTCCTACAAGGTAGCAAATAGTTTATTTTCTACTGTTATCTCCAAAACTATTTAACACAAAAGCATTACAGCTCCAGCAAAAAGAATTAAAAAGGACTCAGTCCAGAATGCCTAAAGATGGAGGGGGAAACACTCAGGTTCAAATCCTTGAAACGGCTTGTGTCTAAGCAGAAATTTGGACTAAGTTGCCTCATGCTTTAGAGAATACAATCAGCAGGCAGTAGAGACTGTTCTCTTCCCCACAGAGTTTCTCATTCTTTATATAAAGAAATTAAATTGTCACTGAGAGAGACAGAAACAAATGTTCTTTAGGCTGGTGGTTAGGTACTCGCCTACAAGATGGGGCATCAAGACTGCAGGACAGCTTCATTGCCTATTGATTTATGCACACTAGTGTTGGGAGCATGGACACAGTTACACTTGCTGATCAGAGGCTTCTGGCTCTCCACTTGGAGATGGATCCAAAACTATTTGGAGGATTAGCTTGAGAGTTCTCAAAGGTAATGAGGGAAGGAAAACACAATGAGCTGCTGAATTCTTGGCTATTTCTTTCTTAATAGTACCCAAATGTGTTTGCATATGTTTAAAGGGTGAAGAGAGGAATTGGTTGAGAGGAGAAGGGTGGGCCATTATGATAAGGAAAACTGAAAGTCAGTTAGCCTCTAATCTTCTTTTACCATTATCTAAGATTTCTGATGGACAGGAAATCAAGTAGGTCACACCGATAAGCCTCCTGGGGTCCTTCCTCATCTCAGACTTCAGAAGTTTTGCTTAGAGTATGCAGTGTTTAAAATTAAATGGACTTTTTTTTCCTATTTGGAGATGAAGATTTCTCATAAATGACAGACCTTATGGTGTTCAGAATTCTACTTATATTTCCTGTTGGGGTTTTCTCCCACAAATACTTTTTACATAGGAGAATTTGTAAGATTTTGTCATCAGGGGAATATACAAAATAGTCTTTGGGTTATCCATGTCACCAGAACACTGATATTTTATTACAGTCAAACAAGATCACATGGCTTTACATCATTTTGAAGAAGAGCATAAAAACTCCTTTACAATAGAAAGGCTGTGCTAGGTTTTCATACCACCTAGTTTTTCTAAAGAGCACCACTCTTTTCTTGCAAATGTTTAGCATGAAACAATGTTCTTCAGCAAGATGCTAAATTCCAGTGCTTATTATAACAGCTTTGGGATTACAGGAGTCCCATTTGTGGTCACTGGTATGTTGCCAGTTATGCACAGCTAGTGTCATCTGTAAAACAGTCACTTGTGGCTGTTGAAGAGATCCAAGCAGAGGATGGTTTTTTAGAAGCTCTAGAGGTAAAAGTTGATGGAATGAAGCAGCAGTTCCTTTTGCTGGAGAATACAGGGGCCTGTGCGGATTGGCACTGTTGGCATAAATAGTGGGCACAGATACGCAGCCATGATTAATTACCCTTTTAGTGTTTATTGAACTGGATCTCTGTTCTGAAGCTTGGTTATGAGACAGGGTCTGACTGCAGAATTTACATTACTAAAATTTATTGGTCAGTGATTTCCTGTAGGTATGGAAGTAAGGAGACTTTTTTATATATCCTGTGTTAGCTCTTCCACAATGTGAAAGTGAATAATTTTTCCCCTCAGAAGCAGAGATTCAGTAACTTAACAATTTCAAGCGACACATTGCTTTTCATGGGGTTATGCTAGCTAGAAGTATAGACGTATGGATGCTTTCTGCCCTCTTAGGCCTGAGTATTTTTGCTGATGGCTTACGGTGTAGAATGAGAGGATCCAGTTCAAAAGTAGTAGCATGCTTAATTTGAAGTTTTTATTCCTGTGTCTACCTTCACTGAAAAAAAAAAGGGGAAATTATTGCAGCTTATTATATTGTTTTAAAATAAGAAAACTGTAATCTCTTTTGTGCTTGAGTAGTTTCATTAAAGTATTTCGTATTCTCTGTACAGTTAGTATTATTCAGATGAGATTGTTAAACCCACAAGTGAGTACCAAATTCCTTGAGTTGTAGGGGGACTCAAACAAATTTGTGATCCACGTCCAATTCTAGTAAGTCAAAAGAGTAAGTTTATGCATTTGTTTTCATCAATAATTTTAAAAGCAAATGTCAGAAATAAGCATGCAAAAGTTGAGATGTAAATTTCCTTACTCAAAATGCACTTTGATGAATGTTGTCTTTCTTTTAGAAGTCAACTCATTTAAATAGTAAAGGTCAGTAGGTTAAATATGTAAATGCAATCAGCAATGTATTCAAATTATCACAGTTTCAGCTCTGTTGCCACTCATGGTAAACAATTATACCAGATGAGGTCTATAAATTTATCTTCCAACAATCGAAAAAATAGAGAAAAGAAAGAGAAAGCTGTTAAATAAGAATACAAGGTAGAAAGCATTTAAATTAGTATGAAACACATCCAAATTCAATTACAAGCTTCTTTGTGTCATTTCCATTATCTCCCCTTTTTACCATCTAAACATTTGTTACCAGTTTATTTCTGAAACTAAGAACTGGGCAGTCGAAGCACCTATGTTAAGCTCTGTTCAGCAGTCTGTTAGACTGAAATCAAATGCAGTTTAGTACTGACTAGAGCCATAAAAGGAACTCCTTGTTCCTTTAAGCACTACTGCAACTCCAGGCTCAGAGAGGGTCCCCCACACTCTTCTGTCTTTCACCTTTCTGTGCACAGCACTATCAGGTGTCTGATGCAAACCTTCTCATTGCTCAGCCATTACAGACATAGGCAAAAAATAAACTGAATAATCCAGTATGGATCTAAATTTGGTTTTCCGTAAATATATAAAAAAGATAATACAGTCAATGCTTTTCTTCCTTATGACCTGAAATATGTGGTACTTGATATCTTTCAGATGTATGCATGCAGAATTTATACACAAACTATGCTCCTCAGAGAAAGACAAGAAATGATAAAATATCTGTGCTGATATAAGAGACTGACAGCATATGCTATGGTTTGTGACCACGAAAACTTCAGGGAGAATGCAGACCATCTTTTCACTTTCACTAGCGAAAGCCCTTTCTTGAGAATTCCAATTCTGTTAGAGAACAGTTTTTGTGAGAAAACAGCTACTGCTGAGAACCTGATAGGCCACCAGCCTTTGCAATCTCCCTGCTCATCTGATCCAGTTTCTGTGTTTCCAATATATGAATCAGTGTTGAGAAATGAAATTGCACATGGTATTTTTTTTCAGACACTCATGACCAAGAATTTTGAAGTTTGTATCGGTAACAAAACTTAATTTCCTTTTGTATCACTGAAGTAGTGTGACAAAGCAATGGTGTTGAAGACAGAAGTAAAAAGAATACATCTCCCTCCTCTCTCACTGAAAAAAAAAGAAAAGGAAATAACGGAAATGCAGTGATCTTCCCTTACTAATTTAGTAACAGTTGTCTAGTCTTAAATTTAGAAACTGATACTTTGTAGTGTGATGTTTATTAAGTTTTCCCTATTGTGAGTTGCCTTGCACAGAATTCTCCAGGTTTTCAAGACCAGGTGGTGGTGAAGCGCTGAAAGAGACCTGGCTGATAAAGGGGCTGACGCAAGAGACCCCTCCCTATCCACAAACAAGCACCCATCCAACAGGCCCAGCTTCCCAGCTTTCACAGCACAGGACAAACATCATGATGGTTGTATTGCTCTTGACAGTTCATATGGCAAAAGTCTTGATGACTCTTGCTGGATTGTCAACAGCAAAACCCTCTCTCTTGGTGTCAGTAACACAGGGAAGCTTCCTGTGTCCCTGTCTCTCTTCAACATTTGTAAATACTCCAAGGCCTACAAATTAAAAAAGGAATGGATTTTAGTTACTAAACCAAAATATTATCAATAAAAGTGGTTTTTTTTGCAAGGTTGAACCTGTCTCTGTATGCAATAAAAAAATCATTGGGTTAAGTTCCGCAGTGGTCTCATAGTTTGTGATTCTGATTAATAAAATATACTTCCTTGCAACTTGAATTTTCTTCAACTAAATATGGTTTTGGATTTTTAAAAAGATAGAGGGTTTTGAATTTTTATTTTCTTTTGCAGAATTACTATCATATCTTTTTGTTCTCACATCAAGGCTTACATGGCTCTTTGCATCTATGAATAGCAAAAAATGGAACTGTAATTCCCATGAAATTTTTTATAGTTCAGAATCAACACGTTTTTGAAATGCACTTTGTAAAGACTTGTTTAAAATAAGGGTTTTGTTCCTGAGAGCTAATGTTAGCATTGCACTGACCTTTATGACTTTGACTTGGAAATTAGCATTGCAGAGTTCAGAGAGCGCACTTTCATGCAAAATATTTTCGTAAGATGCTGTGACAGCTTCAGCAACTGTTATTTTTGGATCATTTCATTTCAAATTGATCATTTGTTGAGTTTTCAGCAAGTACGTTCTACAAAGAACACACTTGAATCTTTTTTGTTTGTGTATGAATGTAGACATATTTTTGCCTGTTTCTTTAAAAAGTTGAAAGTCTTTCGTATTTTTGGACTTGAGTAAGATCTTGTGAATTTTATTGCCTTTATCTGGATAGGTGTTGGCATTTAAGCAATCTCATTGTTGGCTCTAAGGCTCTATGTCTAAAGAAACTTCTTTTGAATGTTTTCTGCTTGCACTAGCTTTAGTTTATTATTATAAGTGATCGCTTTGCTTTGTTCAGTTTTATTTTCTATAGGAATTGGCACAACAATTGAGGGTTCTTCTGGGATTTCAAAATTCAGTTGGCAATTTAACGTCAGTCTTTTACACCTTACAGATCTAATAGCCAGCTTGACTTTTAGGTGTATTCTGGAAGTAAGGCAGGAAGACTTGGAGAACTTAGCTTGAGAATCTACTTTGAAAATGTAACTATTGGAGGTTTTGATATCATACATTACCAGGGACTGGCACATTAAACAGTATGCAAAAACTGAGTATCTTTCTGACATGACAAACCTTTTCTGTTTTGGATTGCTGAAGTTTTGCTTTTCAGGAGAGTCCAACAGCAAGCTAATGGCTTCCATAGAATTTATATTGCCTGACTATCTTGTGTTTGTGATAGATTCCTGGTGATAGGACAGATTCAGGATTGAAAGTTAAAGATGTTTTATCCTATAAGTATTAGTTCTTGTTTATAAATAATGAAGTCTGTAGTCTTTTTCATCCTAATTCTTGGATCGTGATTCCTGTAGATGTGAAGAGTGGTGTATGAAAAATGACATTAATTTACTTTTCACCATATTTCCAAAGATGGAACTCAAAGGAATTTTTTTTTTTTTCATGTAGAGCATTCACCTGTTTTACTGCCTTGTTCTTTTCCTGAGATAAGAAATTATAGTAACGATTTTGCTTTTAGAACCACATTTGCATAAGTAGTAAACCTTAGAAAAGGGCATAGGAATGATTTAATGAAATTATTTTGTTGATCAGAACATTAAAAGTAGCAGCTAAAAAAACACACAACAAGCTATTCGAGATAATACCTTTATTATTCTTTTTAGGACTAGAGTTGGCCACAAGATCTCCCAAAGGCATATAAACTGATAAATTTCTCACTTGTGGTTTGACAAATTACTTGCAACTTTGCTTTACTTGAATAGCCTTCACACTAGAAGGAGAATGTTCATGTTAATATTTATTTGTCTGGGCTTTTGTCAATGAAGTCATGCAGCTGAAATCATCAGAGTGTTCAAATGTGATAGTTGACTTAAACTGCCATTAAGGCTTTTGGGCACTAGGGGAATGGCTTTGGCATAAAATGTGAATAGAGTGGTAATGATCTTTCAGAATCAGACGATGCGATTGTCAAGAAATCCCATTTCCCACTATCATTTACAAGCCAGAAGACAGTGTGACATGTGGAAGTGAAATTTCTCATGTGTAGACCAGGTACGCGAATGTGATGCCAGAAGCTGAGGACAGAGGAATATGGTGTGTCGCTGTAGGGAAGTTTTCAAAAGAAGTAAATAAGTATTTGAAGGTGAGATAAAAAGAATAGAAAATTTCTTCCCATATGGTACCTGAGGGATTTGAAGGAAGGCAAAGTTAAGTGTCAGTATTCAAAAATGTCATTTTGTTTTTCTAATTACTTTTTGTCTCTGACATTTAAGGATTTAGGAAAATATTTAGGGCTGACTAACTTCTTTAGTCAGCTGATGTAAGCATATATCTAGGCTTGGAACCGTGTCATTGAAATCTGTGAAGTTTCATCTTATACTAAGCTAAACTTTTTCCTTCAGTGTCACCCTCATTAAGTTCTTAAGTATAAATAAAGGACAGAAATTGTATTTATAAAAAAACATAAAAATAGAATATTTTGAGGTAGGAATATCTGTGCGAAACATTTTGCACGTATCCAACAGCATGCAAAGGTAAATTGCCTCATTTAAGGAAAAATTCCATGTATGAGAAATGATGGCACTACAGTTTAATACCTATCAAAATTTAGACATGTAACATAGTAATGAAAATCTCTGCTCTGGACCTGACTGTAAAATCTCCACAGTTTTCATTACTATGTAATCAATTTAGTAATGTATACATGCATGAAAATTTATGATATAATCAACTAGACTTGGTAAAATATGTGATAAAGCTGTTCACTAAGTGTAATAAAATAAAAGCTAAAAAATTCTATTCTTTAAAATTAAGAAATCAAGGAGAAATAAGTTTTCTTTCTTCTCTTAAGTGCTTTTTTAAAATATCGTATTCATTACTTTAAGAAGACCAAAGGAAATTATGCACTATGGGAAGTACAGGAAGAAATCTGAATCTAGGAGTGACAGGGGAAATATCCTCCACATTCTAGTGTTATCTACTATTGTCTGTTCATGAGATTTATTTTTTTTAATTTACTTTACTTGTTGTGTAAATTGTGTAGATTTTTGTTATCTTTTTAAATTTAAGGTTTATAAAAGAATTATGTTACTGTGTCTGCTGAGAAATGGATGAGCAACTTAAATATTGGTTCTACAAGGAAGTAGTATGTGACATGTCTCTCTATTCCGTTGCTTGTCTGAATGGGAGGCATGATGCAACTGTCATGAAGTATCAAGTACATATGCATAACCCCCCCTCAGTGTTTCAGAATATTTTCGCCTTAACTCAATTTGATTATTTAAAGTTACTTAAATCATGATTGTGTTTGTCTTTTTGTCCACAGAACTACTTCAGAATTTATTTTGTAATTCATACAGTGGTTGAAGTTCAACTGCAGCTTTCAGTCTGAAAAACAGGACTGACTTCAGCTTGTGACTTGGCACATTGAATGCAAAGTGTGATAGGAATTGCATGGCCAAGAGGAGCAGAGGGGGTTAGGAATTAGGAGGTGGGGTTGGAAGGATGCTCAGTGTGAAAGACAGCAGGGAATCTGGTATTGAAGGTGTTAAGAGGTGAAGCAATATCATGGGACCTTAAAATAAGGACAGGAAATTAAACAGAAAGAAATGGATAGGCAGTAAATGAGGGATACAGAGGAAGAAGAGAGACTGGAGTGGTGAGGAGTGAACTTTTGCACCAGGGGAAAAATTAATTCTGTCAAGAGCTCAGCTATGAGGCGGAGTTTGAAGCATTGTTAGGACACATTTAGGTAACTGAATATGCTTTTAATGGTAGCCAGTGGAATGGGTTGAAAGTTGCTAGAGCAGAAGTGATAAAGATAATAAAATGAGAAGGCAAAGTTGAACATAAACTGCAGATCC
This sequence comes from Rhinoptilus africanus, assembly GCA_013400135.1. Lineage (NCBI taxonomy): Eukaryota > Metazoa > Chordata > Aves > Charadriiformes > Glareolidae > Rhinoptilus > Rhinoptilus africanus. The sequence goes on along the minus strand of VXBO01014434.1, from coordinate 211,688 downwards.
TCAGAGGAGCACATAATGCCATGTATTAGTCCCAAGAAGATTTTTAAGCCTGCAGCATATAGTCCATATATTGCATAATCACAATGTGTATTGCATTTACCTTTTCTAGGCTTCATTTGTATTTGGAAGGTGGTGAAAACTTAGTATTAACTTAATAAAGTGTTTGGTTTTCCATGTAAATTTTGCAGTAATGTGATTTTTGAAGTGCAGGCTATTATCGTACCCTTAGCGCACTTCTATTAGATTTTATGAGTCTTGGCTTAAAAAACAGAAGTGAGTGGTATGTTTCTTTGCTAAAAGAAAACAAACAAAAAATAGAATGGTCTGGTTTTTTCTAGGCAAACTGAGCAAAACATGTAGATCTCTTTTGCATGGTAGAACAATATTAATTGGCTTAGGGAACTGAAGAATAGGAAGAGAAAACTTACCAATCTAAAAATGCCTGTTCTTTTGTTCCTAGGCTCTGACATTGTTCAATGGTTAACGAAGAACTTGTCTATAGAAGACCCAGGTAATTTACCTTTTTTTCATGTCTGAAAATTCTACTTTTTCTTTTTTAATGATTGGACCTGACTTTGTCTTCTGTTGCAGCAGGGGTGGCCAGACAGCATTTGACCAGTATAATTTCAATAGCAAAACAGACAGCATCAAACCTTAGAAACCTTTGTTAAGAATCTGAGGATTTTGGTTAGCCATTTCATTGGAGCAGGTACCAGGAAACAAGATGATGAGCAAGAATGAAAATGATAGCTACTTTAACGAGTAGAAAATGAGTTTCAGTTCTGCTCCATGAGGAATTTTCTCAGTGTCATGCTATATAGTTTGTTAAACATTGTCTGTTTTCTTAACAGAATTTTTCAATATATAAAAAATAAGTAGAATTAATAAAGTACGCTCTTGTACTGTTAACAAAGAGCTGCATTTCTGTTCTTAAGTTTGGACACTTTTACAGCATCTTAGAATCATAGAATGGTTTGAGTAGGAAGGAACCTTAAAGATCATCTGGTTTCAACCCCTCTGCCATGGGCAGGGACACTACCTCCTTAACCAGGTTGCTAAAAGCCTTATCCGACCTGGCCTTGAATGCTTACAGGGATGTGGCACCCACAGCTTCTCTGGGTAACCTGTTCCAGTGTCCCACCACCCTCACAGTAGAGAATTTCTTCGTAATATCTAATGTAAATCTCCCTTCTTTCAGTTTAAAACTGTTACCCCTCATCCTATCACTACACTCCCTGACAAAGAGTCCCTCCCCATCTATCCTGTAGACCACCTTTAGGAATTGGAAGGCTGCTATAAGGTCTCCCTGGAGCCTTCTCTTCTCCAGGCTGAACAACCCCAACTCGCTCAGCCTGTCTTCACAGGACAGGTGCCGTAGACCTCTGATCATCTTCGTGACCCGTCTCCGGACTGTCTTCAACAGGTCCATGTCCTTCTTATGCTGGGGGCTCCAGAGCTGGACACAGTACTACAGGAGAGGTCTCGTGAGAGCACAGTAGAGGGAGAGATTCACCTCCTTTGACCTGCTGGCCATGCTTCTTTTAATGCAGCCCAGGATGTGGTTGGCCTTCTGGGCTGCCAGCGTACATTGGCAGCTCATGTTGAGCTTCCCATCCACCAACACCCTAAGTCCTTCTCCTCAGAGCTTCTCTCAATCCATTTTTTGCCCAGACTGTGTGGCTGGGATTGCATGGGATTACCCTGACCCACGTGCAGGACCTTGCATTTGGCCTTGTTGAACCTCATGAGGTTTGCATGGGCCCACTTGTTGAGCTCGTACAGGTCCCTCTGGATGGCATCCCTTTCCTCCTGCGTGTGAACTGCACCACACAGCTTCGTGTCACCAGCAAAGTTGACAAGGGTGCATCTTAAGCAAAGAGTGAACTGTAAATAAAATTGATGCGGTGAGAAAAAACATTGCATTGCTCAATCAGCTGGGTTGGAACATGGAAGTAAAGTTTTGGTTCCAAGCACTGTCACAGGTTTCTCATGCGGCCAGCAGCAATTTCTGTTTGGTGCATATCTGATACTTATTTCCCTGATTTACAGGAATCTTGTTAAATGATCTGAATTTTTCCAGAAAGGAATGACTTTTAGTAGAAAATGCTTAATGACAGAAATAGAATGTTCTCTGTAAGTTCCTATTATCTTTCAGTTAGGGGAAAGATAATCTTTCTTCTTTAAAAAATGATCAAAAATACTTATTTTTCCCCTCTCAGTTTCAGACTTTTGGGAGTGGAATTTATATTTTGTTTTTTAATTTAAAAAATGTGTTTTTCTCTCATATTAGAAATTAAAATAGAATCATTGTGGAATTCCTGCAAAAAATAAAATCACGTTTAAAATTGTAACTTGAATAATAAGGAACTATTATAAATACATAACTGATATTTGGAAGTAGCCAGTTCACAACTTATCAATATGTTATGTGAAAGAGATCACTAATTGCTTCCAGTTTTAAGTAACTTTACAGTGTCATATGTTTGCTCCTGAAAATAAAGTGGAAGTTGCAAGAGACCTTTATTTGACATTGTATTTTTCAGCAATCAGCTACAAAATAGTCACCTATCTATATTTATCAAGATTTGATAAAGATTTGAAAGGTTTGAAAGATTGCTATTCTGTTTTTTTGTTAAGGAAGCTTAACCTTTGTTTGTCAAACCAGAACTGCAATACCGGGATAGGCCGTCATTCAGATTATTTGGTTGTTGCGAAATTTGGAATAGAAGGAACCTTAAACTAAATGGAAAACATGGTTCCCTGTGTTGATATCCAATTAAAATTAAACAAACACACAAAATACTAACACATGTAACCAGAAAACCACAGTAATTTAATTTAAGATGGGTTTTATCCTCTCAGATTTCATGAGTGGAAAAAGACATCCACAAAGAAAAAAATGTCTTATGCATGTCAGTCCTAGTCCAAAATCATCTATCTGGAGCTGGCTGCATGCAAGTTTTCAGAAAGCCAATTGCCCTAAATGCTGCCTTTGAGTAGTGCTCAGAGTTGCCAGAGAGCAGTGAACCTGATAGATGATGAGCAAGAGCTATTCACATGACAAAACTTCTGAAAACGCTCTGTTTTGTAAAACTTTTTAAGTATGTGACTTTTTGTTCCAGTTCTAGACAAGACAATCTAGAATTTCATGTGGAAAAGCCCCAGAGTTCTGTAAACTGTTGTCGCCATAATTTGGATATCCAGTATCTTCTGTCTGCTTTTCACCAGTGTGTTAGGGTTCTACTATGGCTGTCTTTTAAAACTCCCCCTTAGGGTCTTGTTGTAAAGGCAGTTTTGTGATGCAGAAATAAATAATTCCTGCATTTGCACTGAAAGTTATTATCTCCGTCTAATTCTGATATCAGCAACATACCTGTAAGAGCAAAATAAAGTAAACCTTCATTCCCATATTTTAAGAGTATGTTCTACTCTGTCCAGAAAAACTTAAAGACTATTTGTACCTCATCTACCAGTGCTGCAAAATACTCGTGTGAGCAAGGCATGCAAATTGTGCTTTAAGGGGTAAGCAGACAGAAACACGGATTGGCTCAAGTTAGAAGGGACATCGGAAGATATCTGGTCCAAGCTTTCATTGGAAAGAGAGCCTGGATGAAATTGTCTAGCACCCTGTCTAGTCACATCTTGAACACTTCCAGTGGTGTGGACCCCAATGTGTCCCTGGGAGGTAGTTCTGGTGATCGATTGTTCTCACTGTTAAAAATGTCTTGATCAAGATGAAACTTCTCCCTGTGCAACTTGTACCCGTTGCCCCTTGTCCTCTGCATGTGGGTCCTTGTGAAGAGACCCTCCATCCTCTTTGTAACCACCCTTTAAGTACTGGAAAACTGTGATGATGTCTGAGCCTTCTCTTCTTCAGGGTGAAAACACCTAACTCTAACTTGTTCTTCAGTGAAACAAAGAACTAATAAGAATGAAGTGGCACTACCATACATTAAAAAGAAACACAAAAAAGTCACATTTTGTAGTGCAAATTTTATGCTTTGTTTTGCATAGGGAATGCAACTACAATACGATTTAAGTGGGAATGAAGAAGGCTGCTTTATGGACAGCGGGAGAACAAAAGGCAGGAGAAGATCTGGCAGCAACATTTGCTTTCACTCTGTTAGTAAGCGTAAAGCTATTATCTGGAAACATCAATTTCAAGTAAAAAATAGTTACAAGTTATAAATTGCCAGTCAAAAAAAACCCTGCACATTTTTCATAAATGGGAAATCATTTTCTGTGGAAGATTTGAAAGATTTTGGCTTGCTGCAGTAAATCTCAATAAAGAAAAAAACTGGAGATGATGAGTGGATTCGCTAAATTATACCAGATTTGAAGTTATTTCAATGGAGCAGAATAGAACTTGTGCCCAGAATAGCTGCGCACAACATACAGTTGCTGTTATATTGTTTGCTTTTCAATACATACTTAAGAAAAGTTTGTGTTTCAGCCTACAACTCATCTGTAAAATTTTAAGGAACAGAAATTATCTAAGTTATTTCTAATGTGGAGGTTTAATTCAGTCATAAAAATAAGCCTGATCTCAACCCGAAAAGAAGCAATTAACTGAGTTTACAGAATTTTAAGGGCTTGTGGTTTGGCACTTAGACATGTGGTTATTGAATTGACCATTACAGGGTAAGTGCTGACTCTTCACTGATGGTGCCAATTACTTTCAATGTGGAAAATCTGCTCTGCTTTTCTACATTCTGTTTTTCTTTTTTAAAGTGATAATTAGTGCCTTGAAAAGTACCAGACTGACCACACTAGAGACTGAAGTCCTTTTAATCCTGAGGAGAAAAAAAATAGAACAAAAAGCGTAGATAAGCTGATTTAAAAGTGTCAGCTGAAATTGCCAAGAGACTAATTCTGTCCTTGGATCTTGCACAATGTCTTTGATGCCCTTTGGGCAGACACTTGATTGCTCTATTCCCTAGCATTCCAACATGCTAATGGAAAATCATGCTGTTGTCTCTTTAAGGAGAAAAACCAGCGTCAGTTTCCAAGTATTTTCATAATGCCCTGTGTGTTGTTCACAACACAACACATGTTCACAAACATTCATTTCATCCTTAAGTCAGCCTATGAAGAATTTCAGTCTGGGTGGCTCAGAAAGAGGCTTTAAGAGTTGATATGTTTAGCCATCATCCCCTTGTTCCTTTACAGTACCTTTACTCCTGAGTGTTGTTTATTTAATTTACTCGTATCTGCAAAACCAAAGCCATTTGGATTTGGCTTAAGGCACTTACTTATTGGATGGTTACTCTAGGAAAGCCACAGTACTGCAGCCAGCTACAGAATGCATAGCCTTTGCATTCAGATTGCCTTGATCCAGCTCATTTTGGCAGTCTGTTGAAGGAGTTTGCTACTGCTCTTGGACATCAAGAGTTACACTAAAGTTAAATATATATGACTAAATCAAACTTCGTAAGTTTTAAAACAAGACTGTAGCTTAAAATAGACACCCTCCTTTGATTTTTCAGTGTCAGTTATTGCCATTAATAGTCTGTTCACTTAATTGATGTAGCTAATTTGTAACTAGATGCCCATCAGCAGCCATGTAAAAAGTGGTCACTGACCCAGTGCAATAAAAGGGGAGGACTCAGTAGCACATCTGTTCATGTTTCTTGCACCTTTCTCTCTTTTGCTTTGTGGTAAAATCTCTCTCCATCAGCTGCTGTATTAATAATGACCTTGATAATACACAGTACTTGCTCTGAAGAGTTAGAGGAAAAATATTAGGGTTTTTATTTGAGTTTGTGAAAGTGTACTTGAAAAATTTTTCATCTCTTTTTTTTCTGCCCCTTTCCCCATGCACATGCAGTAAGGTAGCAGGAAAGAGCAGGAGCCAGGCGAGAAGTTCTAAACAATTGCCATTTGGGAAACAGCAGCAGACAGCTGGGGTCTGCAGCAGGCAAAGGGGAGGTTCTTCCAGAGCTTGCTAACAGAGAAAAGAACCTATTATGAAAAGGAAGAAAGAAGGGAATAGAAAGGTCATGCTTATGTTTGCGGTCTTTGCATTCACCAAAACCTGTGGAAATATAGAAAGAGTAGAATGCATCTCATTTATCAGCTTGACTAAAAAAAAAAGAAAAAAGCTGATAAAAGTAATTTATACTGCCTGTACACATACCATAACCATCATACTAGGAACCCAGGAACGCCAAGTGTCACAGATGGAGTATGTACTTCTCATAAAAGAGAAGCAATGATATACTTTCTTGATCTAAAACAGTGAGTTAACAAAGTTCAATGATAAACGCAACAGTGGTTTAACAAGATTTAATGGCAAGGCACACTTGGTTATTTACTGCATAGAGGCTGGGGTCAGACAACTGTCAAGGAGATCCTCCTGTTGACTCAAGAGGTTCAGAAAGGGCTCCCTTGCTTTCTAAACTCCTCAGAGAGGAGTCTGGGTGCAGCTGGATCCAATCCTAGTCCCAGACTTGGTCAACAGTTTATGTCTAAAGGATTATATATGCCTAATCATTCTTTTATATCACTTAGCTAAGGTTTCACAGTTTAGCATGCTGTTAATCACTTACCAAGAATCTGTTGCGGCAAGCAATCTCTCAACCATGAGGAGTAACCTTGAGAGATGTCCCTACTCAAGGGGAAGTCCTGCTGAGCAGCCTGCTGCCATGCAGGAGAGCTCAATGGGCTGTTGACACACTTACCTGTGTGTGGCAGTCGGTGGGCTTTCTAGCCACTCCTGTGGTTTCAGGACTGCAATGCTAAATATTCACATGCAGCATTTATTCTACTTGTTCTAAGCGTTTAGACAGATTCTGTGAATGGTGAACAGAGGTGTATTGCCTGTAATTCATTTCTGATAGGATAAATCAGATTTAATGAATTTCACTTTTTTCCACTGAAGCTTTTTCCGGTTTGATATAATCTATTACCCTGTGTAGACTGTATGTGTTAGGAGTGTCTCCCAAGAACACAGAGAGCAACAGAGCCAGCCTGGAGGGAGCCTTCACTCTTCGTGTGTGCCACTGCTATTTGAACAGCCTCATTTCCATGTAGTCACTCATCAGTTTTTAGAATCAAATCCCAATTTGGTCAATTTTTCCTCCTTAGTTTTTGTTGAAAATTCTCCACATTGTTCTTCTAAGGAACTGGTTTTCCTAAACTGGGTATCTCCTTCTGGGTGTTGTACCAATCGCCTTTCCTTGATGCCATTGCTCAGAATATGGAACCAATATCTCAGCGTAAGGCAAATGTATGTAAGGCCAATATTAATCTCCTATGGATGCATCCGATTTTCAGAATAACTGGCTTTGGATACCAAATCCTGCTGATTCAAAATGTTATTAATTCCCCATCTTGTCTGTTTGCACTGTAACTATCCACTCTACTAGCTGTCACTTTTTGATTAGTCAGCAGAGTCAGAGACTATTATGATACTGTCTTTGTTAATAACAATAAAACATATATTTCTTGACTTAGCTAAGGACAAAACTACAACTGAAGAATCATAGAAAATATGTGCCCTTTTAGGGAGAATTCTGGTAACTTTTAGAAATAAAGCTTATCAATTAATTGCGGAAATGAAATTATAGTGACATTCCTAATGAAATATTTGGTCGAGTTTTTACTAAGGTTACTAGAAATTTTTGTGCTTTTCTTACTGTTTGACAGCCTCCTTCTGACCCTTTGGGATTGTACCAAGTTTTGGAGGTTTAAGAGGAAGAATATTTACTAATTCCCAATTCATACTGGCATAATTAATTAAAAGCATCTAAATAATTGTCTAGAGACTTCATTAGCTTTCTGCTTCCTTGTTTCCCATAGAACTGTGTTATATAGTAATGGAAAGCACAAGTAGGTGGAAGTGAGATTTTAAATCTGGACAACTTAATTGATTAAAAATAGTTGAAATCCTATTTCATCTTGCTAACAGCTGCTGCAGCTATTTTTAGCCAAGTAAACAAAAATGTTTTGATATTTATGTGTTGTATATAGTAGCTGATGACTGGAAGGTTAATATAATATCACTAATTGTCCGTAAGAGGATTTTCAGTTTTCCCATAATGTGTAGAGTAATACTGCTGTTCACACAGGAGCATAGTGCCAGTTCAAGATTAAGTGAAATGCTGGGTGCTTTAGTTTACTGTGCAAAGGACATTGCTTGCCATTTCATCTTGGATAGATTAATATTTCCTAGGCACTCTTTCAGTTTTCAATATTCCCTTCCTTTTTTTTTTTTTTCCCTTTTATTTCTCTCCTCTCTTCTTGCCTTGCCTTGCCTCTCCTTGCCTCTCTTTTTAATCTCCATGGTTTGTTCCCCGATTTTACTGCATGGAATATCCTCTGGTTCTCACCTACTTACAGCTGCTGATCAGATTTAATACACATGTTCTTCTCCATTTGGATGTTGTCCCTCTAATGTTTCTCCTTTCTTCCAATTTCACTGGTTGCATTCAGTCACCTGCTCAAGTTTCACAGATTTTCAGGATTTTCACTGTTAGTGTGTCAGGGTGGGTGACAAGAACTGTTATCTACTGTGGTTTTGTGGCTGCAAGACCTCTTTTGGCTTTGGAACACTTGGATCCACAAAGTATAAAATGTCAAGGATCAACAAAATCTGATTTTATAGGTACTAAAAAATTACTGTTCTCACTAAAGTTGAAGCTTAAATTAATTTTAAAATAATATTCCAAACCTTAAAAAGACTCTCTTCACCTTATTAGGCATGGAGAAATTATAACAAGTAATTTGCACTTGCTTTTAAAAGTTTACTTCTTAATTACTGTCTACTTTAAGATAATACCTTAGATGAATGGTAGAACTTAACCTTTTCATAGCTTTTAAGCTTATTATAAAGTTTGGGAAGAACTATAAGTGTGGAATATTTGCATCTTGGAATTGTGGAATTATTTACATCTTCAAATATAAGCACCAGCATGAAATAAACTAAACAAAAATATAATAAGCAACTATTATGTCGTAGTAACTGTCTCTACTCACTGCAGGGGGGTTGGACTAGATGACCTTTAAAGGTCCCTTCCAACCCAGATTATCCTATGATTCTTTGAACTGTGGGATAAATACAGTTTAAATGTTTTGGTCAAGATCTTTCAGAGAAATAATAAATGCTTGAGTTTTTTCTTATATTATAAAGTGAAAACTGTTATTTCCAGTGTTAACTTCATATATTTTCAAGTAGGCTGGTTTGAGGAAGTTAGGGATGGAGATTTACAATGCCATGAATTTTAGTAATAGTGACCATGACTATAACTGCATGATAAAGTTAAATGTACAGACAACTATTGAGAGACTTTCAACTGTGCATTCCGAGGGGTTTAAAGTTCATGTTAATGAACTGTTGCAGATATGTGCTCTGAACTATCTGAAGCAGATGAAAATTTATGCCTTCAAGAAATAGATCAAAAATAATGTAGCTATCCACAATAACTTTTACTATAGTAATGATGGCTGACAGAATAAATTATAAGTGAAAAAGCGTATGTAAGTTTCTGCATGGTGCTTTTAGAAGATACTCTGATATGCTGAAACTATGTCCAAGAAGAGAAATTAACTAATTGTCCTGTTTTGATGTTAAACAGAACCAATTCTCTTTTCAGTAATTTTACTTTTCAGCTAAGCCTCTTCTTACTAACTCTCTGAAATTAATGGCATATTTTTTTAGACAGTGTCTACTTCTAGCAGGTAAGATCTGATATTTATAGTGAATACCAAGGAATGGTATGCAGAGAGGCTTGTACTTATTGCTATAGCAACCAAGGTCAGCTAATTTGTGATGTACCAAGTTGGAGGGCCAGAGGCAGAAGAGCATAGAGGGGTCACAGCCGTGGGGAGGAGTGGACAGGACAGGTCTGTCCAAAACTGATGAACAGGGTATTCCATCCCATCTGCCTCATGCTCAGTATTAAAGCTGAGGGAACAAAGGGTCAGCCCTCTTTCTTCAGTGGCTAGCATCTGAGGAGGACTCTGTCTGTTCATCTGCATTTAATCCCAATCTGTGCATTCCTTAATCTAGATCTGGAATCTAGCTCCCATCCGTCACTGAGTACAGTCTGGAACTTTCCCAGTGCCTGCTGGTGATGTGAGTGTCGTCCTGGGAGCTCGATACTAGTTTTGTATATATTGTATATATTTCATTATTTTCTTTTCTGATGTTACTATCTTTCATCATTAATATTTCATTAAAGTAGTTTTAGTTTTCTTTTCAATCCATGTCTCTCTCTTTATCTCATTCTTCTCTCCCTTACGAGAGAAGTTAAAGAGAGCATGTGTTGTTCATTTTAGTGGCCAGCCCAGCCCAAACCACAATACCAATAAATATATTGCGATTTAAAATTAATATTAAAAAAGATTGCACACTGAGGGCATTTAAGCATAATAGTGGTTAGATTTGGGATTTTTTTAATTATCAAGACACAAATCTTCTGTACAGAAACTAAAAACAGAGGTAGCAATGCAATTTAGTGTATATCTAATGTATGCTCCGAAATACTAGAAATTAAACGCATTTTGTACGACAAAGTCAGTAAGAACATAAGAAAAAGCTGCAGTCAGACCATGTGGACCATGAGATGTTTCTAGCAGTGGTAAGTCACAAACGCTTAGGAAGAGACTTGTACAGTAGGAGAAAGGTGTTGTAGCACTCCCTTCTTCTGCCTGCCCGGCTCCCGACAGTCTGAACCTTAGGGAGGCCCCTGACCTACAGGTGTTTCTGGCTTCTTGTTTAATAGATCCTGAATGACCTTTCTTCCATTGCTTTTTCAACAATCCATGGACACATATAACACAGGCTGGTCAAGTAATATATGTGTATTTTTTGTTTGTTTTGAAGGGTTTGCCTAATAATCACATTGGTTGACTCTAAATTCTTGGGTTATGAAAAGTAGCAAATTATTATTCCATACTCATTCACTTCTCTTGGCTAATCACAACTTTATAGACTGCTGTAATGGCTGCTCTTCATGGTCCACTTTCTGATTTGTGATATCTCTTGTTGTGTGGACGCCTTCATAGATCTCTTAAAATCCTTACCCTCCTTCTTCCTGTGACTTTTAAATGTAGATATACATATAGTTTGAAATGAAATGACCAAAACTCTGCTCAGAATTTATGATGTGGGCGTGCTATGCCGTATACTACCAATGTCTTCTGGTTTGTTTTCTATTTCTTTCCTAATAATTGATTATGTTCTGTTTGAGGTTTGAGCAGACGTTTTCACAGAGACATGTACAGTGAGTCCAGTTTTTCTTGTGCAGCAACAGCTAACTTGCAGCCCCTTACTGGGCTCTGAACTTGGGGAAGGAGGGTTCATATTTGAAACGTTTGGTATTTACCAAAATTCAATTCCACCTTCTGTTGTATTGTCTAGTGAATCAGTACCCTGAAGTCCTTCTACATATCCTCACAATTTGCTTTTTACTTCAGTACTTCAGTAATGATGTACTTTCAGCAAATTTTGTTTTATCATCAGTAGATAATTTAGGATGATACTGAACAGTTCAGGATCTACTAAACACAGCTACAGTGGTTACCCCCCATCAGTGGGGTGCCTGACCTTTGTTCCTGTCTTTCTACAAATTGCTTTTTCCTTGACTTTTCTATCCCAGATCCGCTTAATTCCTTTAGAAGACATTTGGGGGAATTATACCAAAAGCCCCCTGGAAATCCAAGATAATATGTTAACCTGATTTTTGTGAGGTTATACATTCACTAGTTCCACATAGGAACACTCAGAGTTGTGAGGCATTGCATCCACCAATAAAAGGTGTACTGAGTCTTCCTTTTCTGTAACATGTAGCTTTATTTTTGCTAATTCTGTGCTTTATTATAGTTCCTATCATGTTGTCTGTATGGGCACCTGTTGTATTCATCTCTTTTTCCCCAGATTTCCCCTGGATGTCTTCCTAAAACCTGAAGACACATTTTCCAGCTTTTTTTCCTTTAGTACTGAGGGTGATTTAAATGATAAATTGCACACTACAGCTAACAGTTCAGCAATTTAGTATGTGACTTGCCTTAAAACACAGAGTGACCATTATGTTGACCTAAGTAGATGCTTTTGTTCACTTTATCAATTTCTTTTAAAGCCTTTGATAGTTTTTGCTGCTGCTGTTGTCATCAGTGCTATCTCTTCCTTCTACATTTAGATTCTGATGCTAGAGAAGAAATAGGTCATTCACTGAGAACACTTCTCTTTTTGTGGAAAAGAAAAAGCCCTTATGAAAGGTTTTTCATTGAGCTGTTTTTGCTTGTTAGTGTCTGTCAGTATTTCTACATTTTTAATAGCAGAGTTTATCTGGCTGAACTGTCAGTTCTCTATGATTATCTGTGTAAATCCTGTACAATGGGGAGAAGTGAGCATGGAGGAGGGAGTTATGACAATAGGAACATGTGATTCAGATTGTAAAAATGGCATAAAATATAGTTTTGCAACATCTGGAAAGTTTACTCTCTCGTCTTTCATTTTGATGTGGGCAGTGCAGTATGTTTTACTTGCCAGTCAAAGAATGAATTATAAATAATGGATGAAGGGAACTCTCTAAACACGATCCTGTTCGTAATAACTACCTTGGTTTTTTGTATATATGCATCCCAGATAACTGTATCTGATCACAGGGGGAATTGTATTCCTAAGTTATTCTCTTGAAAGCTACCTTCACACTCTTTGTTGTACCTTGCCTGAGCTTTGATGGTATTTTTCCCTGATGTGTGTCTCAATGGCACCAATTTACTTATAAAGCTTTTAACTCCTGCTGGACTTTAAAAGCACAGCATTCTTCCCGTTGAAAGAAATACATTATTTTCAGCATTTTGTGCTCTCAGTTTGCTGGAGGTATGAAAATTGTTATAAAGAGGATTATATTCTCCTTTATTGTGTTGAGTACAGTGAAAGAGACAGTTATGGTTCTAGCTGCTGCTGCTGCTGCTGTATGTTCTTTGTATTATCTGAACTGCCTGGTCATAAGTGGGTGTTCTGTGATTATGATAGCAATGCACGACAATGATACAAAATTAATGGTTGATGTAGTAGCAATTGATATCAAAACAGACTTAGAAACTAAAAAAGTGTCATGATTCATCTTTACCAGCAGTAATCATAGCAGAAGTTTAGTGCTACCTATTGCTTACCCTCACCCAACTTCAGAAACTCCACATTAGCTGGCATCCTTCTGATTCAACAATATTATCTTCTGTAGTTCCTTCAGGATCAAATATTTTGAGCACTGAAAAAGCCTGTGCTTTTTGCTGGCCACAAATCCAAGTGGTGCATCAACCACACCAGTTATTCACATGCCCTGGATCTGCCAAGACTTAAACAAAGGGTCTCCGCCTTTGAAACCCCACCCCAGACATAGACTTGGCTGTGGCAGTGTGTGTTGGTCATGTGCTTGGAGCATGCTGTTGTGGCTTCTCCTGTGCCCATGATGTCCAAACACAGCTGACTGAGAGGGGAGTTGGCAGGTGGTTGGCTGTGCCTTGCCTGGAGCGTGACAAAGAAGGGGAGAAGCAGTGACACCGTGCTGTGACCAGGGAAACATGCTGTCATACAAGGCACGGGCTGACGCTTGTACAGGTTCTTGTGTGTCATGTGCCGTGGAGAATGTATCACATAATTACCCACTGAACGTTTGCACCCTGAACAATTTGATCACACATCTGCAGAGCCAGCCACTGGAGGAGAAGAAAGTAGGAAGACCTGGTGTGCTAACAGCAAGTGGGAAGTGGTATACAAGAAAACCTGAAATAATAGCATAATATTTCTACTGTTGAGTAGTAGTCTATGTCCAGTATTTTGGGTGTTCTACAAATGCTTGAAATTGTGCAATAAGATTTAATCTGAGAGGCTTTTCAAAAGAATGGTATTTGCGGTAATGGGGTTTTTTTTGGTAAATATTTTTTAATTTTGTCTTTAGTAGGTTTGCTCAAAAGGGTGCACATGTGACTACATATTAGCACAGAGTGCCATACTGGAGGGAGGAATGAGTGAAGTGTTAGGAAATACCTTGTGAAGACAAGTTCAGACTGTCATTAGGGGAAACAAGACAGACAGTTTTTGATTTTCTGTATTTTGCCCTGAAGAAGCATGGGAATCAAAGCTCAAACTAAGAAGTTGCCATTTGAGAGGAAGTGCCAGTGGGAAAAACGGGAAACCCATACTTCAAAGGAGTCTGGATTTCATCCTTCTATCGTTTAAAGAGAGAAAAGACATCAGTAACAAAATAGCAAAAACTCTGTGATTTCTGCAAAATTGAAAATAGAAAAACATCGAGAGTTGTGAAATTACAAGAAATGTTTTATAAATGCTGTCTTGGGTAGGTGGGTACAGAGCTAAATTCCCCCATTGGAGGGCCTGATTGATGGTGCGATATTTGTAGGCAATTTTAAAAAACTGAGAAGAGAGATGACAGTGAAATTAAAGGCAATTTTAAATGCATTCAGGCCTCTTTTATCGCCATGTGCTGAATGAACTTGTTATCTAGTGACCGAATTTTGCCATGTTCTGTTTTCCCTGGTAGTTAAGTCTACCTGATACTTGCAGCTTGATTGGATTTCTTCCACCCTGTGTAGCTGCACATTTCCATTATGCCAAACAAACACACAAAGCAAATATTCCGGAGGTGAAGTTATAGCACAGCTCAATGTCAGTACCTCACTCCCCATTTGTCTGTCTTGTGAGACCTCAAATTGCAACTCCCTATTTTTTTTTGGTTGTCAACACAAAAACTGTGGCACTCACCTCAGCTCATTGCATTTTGAGGTCTCAGGGGTCTGCCTTTCAAGATACAATTGTATTAAGAGAATAAAAGCAAAGCTTTATTAGGAGGTAGCAACAGGTAGTGTGTGAATCAGCTGAAATCCAGTGAGAAACCATCATATAAAAAATTTAATAGACAGTAGTTTAAAAGTTTTCAAGAGGGAAGTCTGTGTATTGCTAAAAGTTAAATGCAACTTCTCTTTCAAGGACTAACTTCTTTTTTCCTTCCTTTTGATAACTCTTTTCTTTCTTCTTTTTTTCTTTTTTTTCCCCCTCTTTTTTTCTTCTCCAAGAAGCGTCTTCTGGTTTGTTTTTTTTTTTTTTTTTATTTGTGTTCGGTTTTTTTGGGTTTTTGTTTGGTTGGTTGGTTCTTTTTCTCTCTTCTCTCAAGAAACTATAGGTCAGCTTCCCTTTTCATTCAGTCTTTCAAGGTGGCATGACTTCTGTTGACCTTGTCCGGATAAAATCTTTCCAGGGTTATGCTACACATTTAGCTCAGTCCCAATTCACCCACATCCTGTGAGCACATAAGGCAGGACTGGTAGCATGTCCCTGGTTTGCTGGATGTTTTTGTGAGCAAAGTAGTCACTGTTTCAGATATACATTATGGTCTCTAGACGTGGGATGTGTATATAAGTGACGCTATGTTATAGATCAGCTCAAAGTGTAAGGGTGGATATTACTGTTCCTTGGGCAGATGGGGATTCATGGCACATCTCTGATAGGTTTTCCCCCTTGCCCGCTGGGCAATATTCCTACCGATGCCTCTGGCCCGCTTATGGCACCAGCAGCCACTGTCTAGCACGGGACAATCAAAATCCTACCTATTTAGGTAAGATGCTATGGTGATAGATAACTTGGTTTGTGATAGCTACCTTGGAATCAAGCATGAATCTCATTTTAACTGTGTTTGGATAAACAGTGCCTCTTCCTTCACCGACTCTTGCCTTCCCTGAAATGACTCTCGCTGAGTGCCTCTCCCTTTGCACATTCCATCCTTCAGATGGGACAAGAGAAGAGGTTTATAGTGATGTGGGTGTTCAAGAACTTTTCTAGCTGTTTTATTTTCCACTCTTTAAATGCCACAGTCAGGCCCAGAGAGTGAGTCTCTCCTACGCTTTGTGTTAGCTTGAGAAGCAGGTTGTATTTTATTACTTTAACTTAAAGTTAATCCTTTGCAGCTTGTGATCACACTGGCAATGAAATGACGGCAGGAGTGAGGTGAGAGTAAGTGATAATGTCTTGGCATTCGACACTTAAATGAATGTGTGCTTGTGAAGTTCTGACTCATTAATTCTTTTTCCAGGCAGCTATGTGTCTTAGCAATGCACTTCAGCACTGTGATGGATTTTAGATTAAAAAAATAACCCATAATAACAAACAATTTATTATTTGACGGGAAGGGAGGTTTTCATTTGGTTGACATTTTTGTATCAAAAAGTGTATGAAAAACTTACAAGTTTGTGTTTTACACTGTCACTTACCTCATATAGCAATCTTAAGGACACAGGACATCTCAAACTGTGTTCCTTGTAGGAAATCTTTCTTCAGGACTGAGCTGTCCAGATCATAAAGCAGTCTCTGAACAGTGCCATTTTGCAGTAAAGCACGACTGGGAAAACACCCTGTTTTCCTTTCCTCAGTCCTCAGAGATTACTGCAAGCCACTTCAGATGTTGTGAGACTAACTATAATGATATGATACTATAAAAAATGTTATGGAATTCAGAGGAGAGATAGATATAGAGACCACATCACCTAAAACCCTGAGATGCATAAGAAAGTGTGGAATCCACCCTTATCACTGGTAATGTATCCTTTAAGGGGTTTCAAAGCACAGAAACATGTTTATTCCAAAGAAAATCAAGCAACATCCATTCTTTTTAGTCCCCTTCTGTGGAAGTTATCATAAGAAACAACTTGTACCACTGACACTACCATATCCTGCAGTTTAAGATGAATGATCATCAATTCATACAATAGCTATTACAGTAAGGAGAAAACTGTGCTATGTTTAAAAAAAAAATAAAATGAAAACTCCACAACCAGGGCAGATTTTTTTTTTTTATTCTTCAGATTTCATCAGGTCTTCATTGTCCCAAAGCATTGAAAATGTCTGACTCTCTTGTATAACAAAGTATATTATATATGACTAACATTTAATCCATCAAGATCACTCTCCTTATAATGGTACAGCAGATGGCTGGGCAATATTAATTCTCAGAAAAATGATTGCTAATCAACCTATATACATGTGTTGTTCACTTCACCCACTCAGCTAAATAAAGTTCAACAGCAGAGTGAACCATGGAATTTTAAGCTTTTTCTGAGCTTTTAGCCCAGCAATAGCACACACATTAAGAATCAAAACTACACCCACAGCGACATTTTGAATTTATATAAAATATTTCTTATCTTGTTGAAATCCACCAGGCTCATAAGGACGTATTTCTGTCTTTCACCTGAGGTGTTTCTTTTCCATTAGCTGTTATTACTTGCAACTCCTGCAGCATGTTGTCCTTTTTTTAGCTATGAAAAGTTAAAAGAGTGGTTTGAGTAAATTTGTTTCTTGCATATACTCTTCCATTTTTCAGCAGTATCACTGCTAGGAAGTATTCCTACAGCACTCATCCAGATAATTGATTTCTCCAAAACAAGCAGTCAAGAACAGAGGAAGCTAAAGTCTAGTCTGTTCTACCAGTTATGCCTCTGTGAGCTTTATGTCCCTCAGATTTTTTGCGTGATGTCTCTGGCTGCAGTTTTTATTCATTGTGTTTCAGTCGACTGCGATTTGAATTATGCCTTCTCAGTGAGGCTATCGGGGTGTAACTGAGAGTGTAGTTTACGTTGCGTATTCTTACACACAGTGACTGAAGATTGAGAAATGATTGTGTAGGTAACGCATTTCTGTGTGTGTCTGCATAAACTTGCTGTCTAAAAAAAGTATTTTCTTGATTTTAGTCGATGTCCCTCCATTTTGTAGAATTTGTATTCTGAATACATATAACGTTACTCTTTTTACCTGGGAACCTTTATATTTAAAAGTATTTTTTCAGGCTTTTTTTTTTTTTAACTAATGCACTTCATAAAAATTTTTTATGTTCCTAATCTCCATCTGCCATTCTTCTAGATGAAAGGGGCTTATTTAAGTGAAAATCCCCTAACTTCACATGCAGGAACAGCTGGGGAATTCAGAAACTGTCTGAACTGAACTTCTAGGTATTTGGGCATGTAGGACTAGTCTGCTGCTGGCTACATTTTCCTTTTCAAGCCCATGATTTTGTTTCCTAAATCCTGCTATTCTACTTATTGGCTTCTTACAGTGTTTATTTTTCAATCTGATTTTAGCAAACTGAGATGTATATCAAAGTATTGCCTTTGTTGTGTCTGTAATACACTGGACAACTTCTTGCTTGGAGATTAGAAACCTCCAGAGATCTGAGTTTCTTTTCTATTCAGAAGTTCTGCTGCTGCTGTGCAGAGAACAGCAGCGTTAGTCCCCTGCCAGACTGGTGTGAGGCAGGGTTACACTTTTCTGGCCATTATTAATTAGTTACAATATTGTGGACGTTCTTGACCTGTTTGAGACATATTTGATTTATAGGTTACTCAGTCTCTCTGCAAAGGTTATTGATAATGCTTTGATTATGCAGTTGCTCCATTATCAGATTATACCAGTGGAGAAGATGTTAAGACTTTTTCCTTTCCTTTTTTTTTCTTCTCTTTTAATAAAGCAGATACTGCTCACATTCCCAAGTGTGAGCTATTGTGGATCTTTGTTTGTTATTAAAAAGGTATATTTGTGCACTTATATTCATGCAATGCTGGAAAAAGTTGCTGGATTGATAGTCACAAAAAAAAAAAGAAAATTAATTGTCTATTAGCTGAAGGAAAAAAGAAGCAATGTGACAAGTTTATGTGTCCCTATAAACTCGTAATGGCTAAAGGGACAGAGAGAGATACGTTAACATTGGGTTAGTGTAGATTCATTCTAGCTGAATAAGATTTATTGAGGTGAGCATGAAACCACCTTAGTCTCCATGCATAACTGAAGAAGCGATATTGGAAATAATTCAGATCTTGAGTAACCTTAATTGGCTTCTGGAGAAGGCCAAGTCTCTCTTCTCATTTTTTACCTGGAGAACTAGTAGTGACTATATACTTGCATATATGACTCAGTGGTCAGTGAGAGAAATGATAAGCTCTTACTCCTTGCCAGGATTATAGGCTGTTCTGGCAGGAGCTTTCAAATAATTTTTTCTCCAGCTGTCTCCATCCCTGTTTTCTGCTCCTTTCTGTTCACTTAGAGTCACAGAGTTGTAATATAATTCAGGTTGAGGGGGATCAGAGGAGGACTCCAGTTCAACCCCTTGCTCAAAGTAGGTGTGACCTCAACTGTGAGGTCAAACATGTTGCCCAGGACTTTATCTGTTCAGGTCTTGAAACCCTCCAAGAATGCAGACTGCACGGCCTCTCTGGGCAGCCTTTTCTGCTGCCTGGCTGGTCAGTGTCATACCTGGTTTAGTTTATTACCATTGCCTCTTGGTTAGTTAGCTAGTTAGTTAGTTATTATTGCCATGCAACTCCACAAAGATCTTAGCTCTGCCATTTGGTAATCATTTGGAAGGGTGCTGCTATGCAACCCCAAAACCTTCTCTTTTTCAGCCTGAGCAAGCCCAGCTCCCCCAGCCGCTCCTCACAGGGGAAGAGCTCCAGCCCCAAC
This sequence comes from Rhinoptilus africanus, assembly GCA_013400135.1. Taxonomy (NCBI): domain Eukaryota; kingdom Metazoa; phylum Chordata; class Aves; order Charadriiformes; family Glareolidae; genus Rhinoptilus; species Rhinoptilus africanus. The sequence goes on along the minus strand of VXBO01014434.1, from coordinate 192,217 downwards.
CATCTTGGTGGCCCTCCACTGGACACACTCAAGTTTGTTAATGTCTGTCTTGTATTGGGGTGGACATAGTGTTCCCAACTGGGCATAGTAGTCCAGATGTGGTCTAAAGATTGCTGGGTAAAGGGGAATAATGTGAGCTCCTTCTGCTTTTGAAAAATACTATAATTCAGAATCCAGGAAGAATATGAAACAAATCTGGAGCCTATTTAGTGTCTGCTAAATCTGATGAGAATGCACTCTCATCTGTATCAGGCAAGCCCTATAACCCTTATCTAAGAAATCCTTTCTCTAAAAAATGTCAGCACATTCTTTTGTTTGCTTTTCTCTCAACCCATGAAGATACATAATAGCTACAACAATAAAGTTTTTTGAATTGGCAATAAGTTGCAGTGTGAAGAACAAAGAAAAGCTTAACAAAATTAAAAGGTAGACGAAATGAACAGAAAAGAACCAAAATAAAAGAACCTCAGGAACTAACTCACTACAGAAAGCATTGACTCAAAATTTCTTATCCAAGGGATAATAGAATTTAGTGGCTTGAAATAAATGAATATCAACAATATATGGACTTATATTAATTAAGATGAAGTTCAGATGGGGATTTGCAGACAACTCAAGCACCAGGGGAGAAGCAACTGCCTTCCTTCTGTTAGTGAGATTTCTTGTAGGCTTGCTATTAGGAGAAGGCTTGTTAACAGGATTGTGACATTTTATAGCAGGCCAGAGAGCTCACTGCTGGAGTGGATGTGTTGGATTTTGTTAAATATGACTCTGCTGGAGCGGAAGGAACCAGTTTGCTAAACACAGATATCAGAAGGATTATTGCGTATAAAATAAACCCTAGTAGGGTTATGTGCTCTCAGTTAAGTACTGTCCAAATCCCCTTTCTTGCTCCTTTCACATGCCTGCTGGCTTTGGGTTAGCTTAAAAATGTCCCACTCCACATCCTGTATCTCCTATATCAATGAATGTCTCCAAGTGAGCAAAAGGGTGAAAGAGGGAATTTTCTGGGATGCTGAAGAAGTACGAGTGAATAAATAAGCCTGTATTTCCTTCTCATATCCAAAGTAATAATGGGTGAAACTTAAGTGTATCCCTCTTTCTGTGACAGATATCAGGACTCTTGTTTCTTTCTGCATGACGATGTTGTGACTGCTGGTCAGATGCCACCATAATGTTTTACAGAGGCGGGACAAGACAGATCCATGCTGCAACATATACATTTGCCATTGCTGGAAGCCAAATCCCAGGCAATGAGAACAAATGAACTCTTTTTAGAGGATGACTATGAATCTGTGTATGTTGTGGTGGTGTAACATGTTTTCCGTATTGAAAATATTCTTCCTTACAGCTTCTGCATACTTTCTGGATTCATTGTGGATGAATATTTTAGATCAAAGATCCATCATTTTTGAGGCAAATCTCACTGTTTCTGTCTTTCATCTCTTTATCTTTTTCTTCCTCCTCTTTCCCACCTTCCCCTTACTCCCTAGGTGTCCAATATGGCCTCTTTATTGATCTTTTTTTCTTTTCTCATTCCTGATGTTGTCCTGCAGCAGTGTTGTCCTCTCTAGCACCAGCTCCTGTAACTGGTGGCTTTGTCATATAGCTCAAACACTTGTGTTCCTTTCAGGGCTCATCTTTTAAAATTAGGATGCTTCAGTAGTTGAGGACTGATATTAGCAGGCTATGCAAGGAAATTTTTAATGTAACAGCAGAAGTTGCTGTGCAGTTATTTTAGGGATATGTACTGGAGTTGCAAGGTCAGTAAAGAAATACGGTAAAGAGACTAAATACTGCAACAAGAGCATGACTCTATCTAATGCTCTTCTCTTCCTACAAGTTTGTGATCTTTTCAGCCAAATGACAATACTGAGCAAGAGACTTCAGGGTTTGGTACTGGACAGTGATTCACTGAAAATACAGAGCATATATAAACTTAGCTGTTACATATTATGGTTTTTTTCATTAAAGTGAATTGAATTCATCCTGTTTGTGTCCAGTTCTGGACTCCTCACTGCAAGAGAGACATGCACACACTTGAGAGAGTCCACCAGAGAGCCATGAAGATGATGAAGGGCCTGGAGCATCTCTCCTATGAGAAAAGATGCTGTTCAGTCTGGAGAAGAGAAGGCTCAGGGAGAATCTCATCTATGTGTATAAATAACTGGTGGGAGGGTGTAAAGAAGAGGGAGCCAGGCTCTTTTCAGTGGTGCCCAGTTACAGGACAAGAAGCAATGGGCACAAACTGAAACATAGTGGGTTCCCTCTGAACATTGGGAAACATCTTTAGTGTGAGGGTGAGCAAGCACTGGCACAGGTTGCCCAGAGAGGATGTGGGGTCTTCCTCCTCGGAGATATTCAAAAGATGTCTGAACATGGCTCTGGGCAACTGGCTGTAGGTGGCCCTGCCTGAGCATAGGGGTTGGATCAGACGACCTCCAGTAGTCCCTTCCAACCTCAACGAACCTGTGATTCTATGATCCTTTGTTATTTTCCCAGTAATGAGAAACTTTTAAGGAAATCTCTATCTTTTACTGTAGTTCTGATAAAGCTAGTGAGGAAAATACCATGCAATTGGAATCAACTACTTTAAGATCATATAATCTGAAACTGTTCTGAAGAGAAAAAGCAGCTGCACCATCAGGGTAAAAATGATAGCTGTTTTTCAGCTTCAAAACAAGTGAGTAAAGATTGTGGTAGCTACCTGCTAATGCTGATGGAAGTAGTGGAACTGCAGCCACAAACGGGACATCTAATAGCCATTTGTACAGGAGACTAAGGGGTTTTTTTTAGTTGCATCATTATATTACATAGAAAAAGACTGCACTTTCATGATGGCAGGACCTTGACTGAGAGTCAAGTGGTTAACTGCAGAATTTAAGGGTGAATCTGAGCAAGAAAACTAAACTGCTGAAAAGAAGTTATTTCATATTTTAAATTTATCTTTCTTTTGTTCTTCAAACAGTGGAAGCTCTACATTTGGGAACACTGATGGCAGCACATGGCTATTTCTTTCCAATCTCAGACCATGTTCTAACGCTAAAGGATGATGGCACATTTTATCGATTCCAGGTAAATATTTTCAATATGTTCTTGGCTTGCACAAATGGAGGCTTACATTAAAGGCCTCACACAAAGGTTCACAGTAGATTTTAACCATACATTGTCAGTTATGTAACCTAATAAATGGTGTCAATCCCCCTTAAAGTAAAAAATGGTAGAAAGATTTTATTTAGAAATTAAGTCAGTAAAGTGTTGAGATGATAGTGACTATTTTGATCCCTGGAAAAAGTGTGATAATGCTAAGTGTGGAAGTATGTCTCACGAAATGAATATAGTATTTGGAAATATAGTAAAGGAAATTTTCTTAAAAACTTTTGCTCCTAATACAGTCTTAATTTGGAAATTAAGGTATTTTAGTAATTAAGCCTATAACAGAAATCTGATAAAAAATGGAGGGTAATATTTATATTGTTTCTTATGTGGGGAATTCCTGATTGGTAACAGAGTAGTATTGAAGTAGTGTGTATTCTTCAAAGTAGTGTGTATTCTTCAAAGTAGTGTGTATTCTTCAAAGAAGTGCAGACATATTTCTACATTGATCTCTCAGTCCCATTGCACACAAGAAACATGCAGATGCTTCAGAACAAGCTGGAAGGATATATATATGTATGCCTATACCTACATGTGTATTATTCAGACACCTACATAGTTGTATTTCATTATAGCAGATTTCAAACTAAGGGCTTGCGAGCAGGAGTGTTGCTTTTCTAATAATGAATAGCGGGCTAGAAATTTGCAGAGCAATAGCACCTATGGCTTGAAACAAATGCGATTGCACAGTATCTGATTATGTGTTCTAGAGAAGTAATTAACTTTGTTTACCATCTGCCACCTTTGACAATGGTGGTTATCTTCTGTATTGCTCTTCCTACTAGGTGGTCTTCCTGGTAGGTATCACCAACAACCACTCCAAGATCTTCCCTAGATATTTGTTGCTTTGAAAAGATATGACAATTATCACTGTGAAATTGATGATATGAATACCATAGTTTGGTGATCCTGCTCTATTAGTTCTAACTGTGTTAAATAATCACAGAAAAATAATATTTGGTAGAACAAAATCTCTTGTCTTAAAGGATATTTAAGTCTAAGCTTTGTCTTAAACATTGTTTAAATAAGAAGCCATGAAGAATACAATAAAAATGAGACTGTGGTCTTTAAAATGCAGAAGAAAACTGTAATATGTTGAAGACCAATCATAGTCTCAAACATTGGGTTAGATTAATTGCTGTATGATACTTTCATCAATATTTTGTCTTCAGTTCTGTAGACCCAGATAAGGGAAGAGAAACATTCATAGCATTTCGTCTAAACCAAATGTGAATATAATTAAATATGTACAGTACAGTCTGGCAAGAAAGAGAATTATTATTGCATATGTGCACACAATACTATCATATATTCATATGTAGATCCTGTGGGTCATACAGTGCAAAATAACTGTCCTTCAGCAGGATGGTAAGTTGCATGAGCAGTCACTTCAAGCCCTCCTCCCTTAGATCCACAGTTACCTTTGATCCTGGAGGGAGGATTTGAAGGAAAAGGTTTCCTTCTCATGGTGCGTCATCCTCCTCAGTGTTCAGTATAGAGAAGAGAGGGATGGCACATGGGTGAAGGAGCTTACTGCTGAGGGAAAGGCACTGATGTTGTTATGAGGTAAGTGACAAGTGGAAAGAAATCACAGAGTGGTTGAGGCTCCAGTTCTTGTCTTGTCTCTGCCAAGAGAGCAGCGGTCAGAAGGACAAAATGTCCGAGGACTTCACTTTGCAGAGAACAAGACTTATTTATAGGAGTGCTGCTCATTGAATTCTGCACATCTTCTGGCCTGCTGCTCTCTCAAATGGCGAAATGAGCACCTCTGCTAGAACAATAATTCAACTGAAGGAAGATATAGATTAGAATTAGCTGCACTGTGAACAACTGAGAGTACTGCAGCTACCCTGCCATGGGCTTTTCTCAAAGAGATCTAGAGTCTACATGTTTGGACATGAAGCTTCAGTGAGCGTTAGACTGTAAAATGGTATCAGTTGATTTACATAAGTTAAGGATTTGGCACCTATTTGACATACGCATATGAATTAAGAGAATTTCCTCAAGTGTTGCTCGGTATATATCTGCAGTATTCTGGTTGTTTGCTGCTCTGTGGTACCTTTTGTATTGCTATTCCTGTGCTAGCAATGTTAGAACAATGCAATTTTTGCTGTTAATGTATAGCATGAGAAAAAATTCATAACGGTGCCATGCTGTTAACTGGAGTTGTACCAGCAGAATTTGTGTCATTACAATTCCACATTACCCACCAAAATAAAGCTAATATAAAACCTGTTACTGAGCCTGTTAAACTGAACATGAAGGCAACATACTCAAGGGGAGAAAAGTTTGACTGTAAAAGTGTTAATTTTGCACAGGTGCTTTGGAAATAGGACCCCCTGAGTATTGGACAGGATTCACAAATTTCTGGATACTTTAATAGAAAGAGAAAACTGTGCACCTGCCAGCACTGAAAAATTCAGAAGCCATCCCTGCAGAGAAATCTCTATCAGCAATTCAAAAACCTGACCTACCAAAAACAGGCTAGCTACAGTAATGTTCTCCATACACTTCATTCTTTGTTTTCCAAAGGGTGACGCATTCCCTCCTGACAGTAAAATTACTTCCAGTTTGTTTTAAACAACCTACTGTTGTATAGAAATAACTAAAAGCAGTGGAGATTGTGCTTCATTTGTGCAAATGCCCTTTTAGAGGCAAAATTATCCTTTTTCAGTTACTGCTCTTGCCATCAGGAGGGCTGTAAAATTGTAGCTGTATCTGCTTTTTTAAATAATGCAGCCTTAGAAATAAAAAAATCATTCTGGATCATTCTTTGACCTACTCAGATGTAATTAGGTTAGTTTCTCTGATAACAATTTAATTAAAAGGGGACGGATCTAAATATTAATTGTCTTACTTAGAGAGAGAACGTTTCTTAGCAATCTCAACAAGGCAAAGCATAAAATTCAGGTTTAGTGACACTTTCTGACCAGTTGCATTGCCTTTTCCTAGTAATTTAAGCCTGGAACACAACAAGGAGCTGAATACCTGCTAACCGCCCTCCTCTACCTGGGAGCAAATAAGTATAAGGGGCCTAAATAAGAAAAGCAACGTGCACCTTAGAGGGCAGATCTTCCTGGGGCCAGGCATTACTCACTGAGACCTTTCATCTCTGTCCACATGAGTGATAATATGTCTGTTCTAGTGACGAATGCCCAACTTGTCCTCTCAGCTGCTAAACTTCTATAATAGACTCCCAGGGAAAGACATGTTGATTTCTTCTGGAAGTTACACATGCATACTAAGTGTCTCAATGTTCATAGTGAAAAATAATGTTTCCTAATATCTTTTGCCTTCAAAAACCTCCTAGGATACTTGAGGCTAGTGATAATCACACTCTGTTTTTTGATGAGAGTAATTTGTGATTTAATGTAAATTAATTTTCAGAGATGAAGTTTAGGTTCTGCTGATTTTTTCTAACTTTTAAGATGGAAGGCATAAATAGCTGAGAAAAAGTGTGGAAATGAGAAGAGTTTCTTGTGAAAGCATGAGTCCGGTGAAGATAGTAGCAAAACTCATGGATTTTGGCAAGATGAAGATTTCACTTATGATGTCTTCTGATGTTCTACCACTGGGAACACTTTCTTGACAATGCATTTAACATCTCTGGCCTTGTTTCCCCCTGCGTACATTGGGGGTACAAATATATAGCAATCACTGTAAGGATCTTGGAATATATTTGCTGCAAAATAGTGTAGAATGTGAAGTGTTGTGAATCCTTGTGTCTCAGGTGGAATTACATTGCTTCCCGCATCTCTCTGGCTCAGCCCAGCTCGAGTAGCTACCTCTTGGTTTAGTCCTGGGCCAGCCTCTGGCCATTCTGAATCCCAAGGCACTGAACATCACAGCTCTCCAGCCACTGTCCGCAGCCTCGCTGGATCATCTACCATGCCTTGAGGAAAGGATTTTATTGGAAACCAGATTGTATCAGTAAAAAAGAAGCAGGTTATCTTATCCAGCATTTGGCAGATTTTCTTTGGCAATTGCAGGTGGAAGGACTAACTCATTGTCTCTTCAGTTCAGGCTCATCATATACAAGTTCTGTTTAGGTTTCAAAGAGGGAAAAAGAACTTCAAATCCATGTCTCTTTCTGACTGCCCTATCAGTGCCCTTCTTTCTTTTTTAACTTCCTACTCAGACACACTTCCTCCCACTGCTTTCTGTGCTTATCCCCTCTCCAGGTTAGAAAAGAGGAGTCACAGAGCAAAAATCTTTATTGCTTTCAACTTCCTCAACCTCTTTTTTAGTAATTCTGAACTAATCATGAAGCACTACTTGGTAGCATTCTTCCTCTATGGGCTTGACAGTGCTCGGCCAGCGATCTTACCCTTTTCCTTTACCAAGAGATCATTTGGGTCAACTACAATGAATGTAAAACTGAATGTGAATCCTGCCATCCATCACGCAAGGTGTTTGAGATTGTATATAAGTATTTTTTATCAAAGACTTGATTTCAGCTGTTTATAAAGACTCCCTGCTGCTGTGAGACGAATATCAGTAACATGCAAAGGAAAGTTTGTGGGTGATTTGAATATTCCTCCCCCTCCCCAGTAATTAGATTTTAAAATGTTTCATGGAGTGGAGCAGCTTCAGAAACAACAATTCTTTTCTTATTACTATCAACAAGGGGTAGTTGAAAGATGCTTAATGATTTCACTCCTCAGTAATACAGTTTAATGCATAGAAATTAATCACGTTTTATAGAAGCTGATGGGCAACACTGATTTTTTACAAGTGGCTGTTTCAGTAGCTCAGCTATTATTATTGATTAATTTTATGGTAAGGCCAAAGCAGATCTATTCGGTTTATCACAGAATTGCTCACGATGCATAGCAGCAGCTGCTGCCAATTTGTTTAGTGCGGAATATGTGCTATATTACCGGGTTTAGTTTCAAATGACTTTATTAACAGGAGGATTATGGATTTCTGTGCTTAGGTTTTCTGTGCTTAGGTTTACCTAATGTTGTTAGTGAACAGTGCAAGACAAACAGTATGCATTTGTATGTGTTTTCTGTCAATGGCATAAAGATCCTTGTAACAACCTGTTTTGTTCAGAATGCTTAAATGGCTCTACGATTGTGTGTGCAGTGCTAGTTAAGACTTATTTCTCTAGCTGCTGACTTGTACTGATTGCTTATTCAAATTACAGATACAATTAAACAAAGTGCCTTAAAAGTGTACTGATAAAATCTGGCAGCATTATTTCTGCCTGGGCTGATAAACAGCACTTGACTTTCCCCAAACCGTTCTGCCACCCACCTTCCTTACGGCTATAAGTGGGATGCAATGGCAAAACGACAAATGTTCCCTGTTGAATACTTGTTCATGGTGAACCGCTCCACATTTCCTTCAGAGAAGAAGTAAAATTCTTAAGTATGATAATTCCTTCAGGTTTTCTACATTTCACAAAAAAAATCCCTTGATATTTCGTAATCTTTTATTTGAAAATGTTGGTATTGAGGTACAACATGTCATATCGCCTCCATAACTCTCCTGGGGAAATCTTCACTTATGTAGGGTTTCTAGATCATGAGCCAAGGCACGTAGGTTGTATAGTGTTTGCACTGTACGAATACATGATATTGTAAGGGATGTTACAATTCTTCTACAGTGTACTTGGGATATGTGAGTTGTAAGAAGAAGTTAAACCAAGCTTTGTTTGCATAGTCCAGGTGTAGAAAATGTCATTTACGTGGGCAGATATTCCTTGCATTGCTGTGGGAGGTTTTTAATACATCAGATGAGAGCAGGCAGATTTCGCCTTTCCACACACTTCCTGTTCTCATTTCTGACCTTATTCCCTGTGACTGGGGATCTTCTTGTCGGATTCTTCTTACTTCCTAGTCTTTCCTTGTTGAACAAGGTAAATCGTCTTCATAGATAATCTCTCTCGCAAATTCCTCTAAGGGATTGCTAAATATCTGGACTGTGAAATTGTATGGAGACTTTTGGAACAGAAGTGTGAATATGTAAACTCAGCATATGTATTATAGTCACGTGTTATGTGATTAAACTATTCTAGATCTGTAACATCTAAGAGACAGAACAAACTTCAGACTCCTTTTCTAAGAAAATCATGGTTTTGGAGTCAAAGATTGCAGGAATTTCTGTCAGCGACCTTATGCAAGCTCAGTGTTAACTTGCCTGATTGCAGAGGGTGGAACGATAAATCTCTGCGCAGGTAGGAGCCCGTGAGCCCCTAGGGCTGAGGAGGATGCCAGACAGCGGTGGTGGGGAAGCACTCAGAGCATGCTCCTGAAGAACGGAGGCAAGCGAGGTGCACTCAAGGGCCAGCCTGAAGGGCGGGGGGGCCTTAGTACACACTTCCCCAAAATCTTAATGTGTCATTCTAAAAACTGAATTGCAATGGGAGCCTTGTGATGAGGTTTCGCCTTGGGTCTTTTCTCAGTCAGGAGTGACCTTTCTTGAGATTTACTTTTATTGCTGCAGTTTATCGAGTTTCATTCCAGTTTATCTGATGTGCATGACGCCTGGTGAGGTAGATTAAGACCAGAACTTTATGATGGTTAATGCCAAGAAATTAGGCAAGAAAACGTGGAATACACCTTGTGTTTTTTCCATACAGTCACAACATTGCAAAAATCCTTTAATCAGAAATTGATTTTTTTATCATGTTTCATTTTCACTGTCTAGGTTTCTCAAAAAGTTTTTCCTTATTTTTTTTTTTAACTTTCTTTCTGCTTAAGTCTTAATCCTGTCCCTTACCACTATTTTTTGTGCCTAGTTTTAGGAGAATTTTCCTTGTCTCTGTACTCACCAGTGCCATTTTCTGCTTTGAACAATAGTTATGTACTCTTGGAATACAACTTTGGTTAAAATACATAGTATCTATTGTTTATTTCTTATCCAGTAGGGACTTTACACTGCCAGTGACCTAATATGTTTTTTAAAAAACCCCAAACTTTAGTAAGATTTAGCATTTACAGATTCAGAAATGGATAGTGTATTACAATTGTTCAATCTAGACACTAGATCCAGAAAGATTTGAATATAGAAAATTTTAGCTTTTCTCCTGAAAAAGTTAGGTCTTCTGTAATAGTCTTCTGTGGCTCCTCTGCCTTATGTGATTTTTTAAATTTTAATTACTGACCGTATTTCAAAGGTTACTTGAGTAAATATTTTTTCCATGTATAACTTGCTGTTCAGGTAACTTGCACCCTTCAGACATCATGCAGGTAATCCAATACTTTTCATAACTCTTGCCAGTTAGGTACTAGATACTATAGAGTTAGAGACAGAGGAGAAAGAGAAGTACCAGAGCAAAAATTTCATCATAATATTTACAGATGCATATAACTCACGGTACTGAGGAACCAGGAGTTGTTCTTCAGTTTGGTGAGGCTTTTTTGTTTTCTACGAATAAACACAGTTTACCCACATGAAAACACAATAATTCCTTAAGCGTTCTGTGCTGAATTTCATCAGGCCTCCAACCTGAACTGTCTGACCTCGTTCAAATATTTCTCTTCCTCGTTGTTGTTTTTTTTTTTTCCTGTACTTTGCCCTGTGGTCTTATCTTTGTGTCAAAATTAATTTTGGGCATGATCGCAGAGCTGATTGCAGGCAGACTTGAACTTTGTTCCGACTGGGAGCTGGCTGGCTGGAGGCCAGCCCCAGCCACGTTGCAGCGCTTGAGCTGATGAGCTNGCAGGCAGACTTGAACTTTGTTCCCACTGGGAGCCGGCTGGCTGGAGGCCAGCGCTTGAGCTGATGAGCAGGACTCCTCAGCGGGTCCCGTTAAATGCATCCAAGCACCACGCAGGCAGGGTCACGGCTTCCAGTCCAGAGGCAGCTTGTGCCTGCCCAGTTCAGAGCATCAGCAAGGAGAGCTCACGCCTGTGTGTCATTCCCTGGGCAAAAAGACCTTTATCTGACCACAGTCTCCCTCCTTCTGGACACTCAAACAAGGCAGGCATTAATAATCTTCTGTACTTATCTGTCCTAACTGTTATTTGAACCCTTTTCTCATAATGTTTACCTTTTGCTCGGGTTTCTTTGTGCTTACCTTATAACACGTTATTGAAACCTGTTATTATGACTTATCATGTGCTTTGCTAATTAAAACTCATGTTCTGTTTTAACTTTTCTGCTTTTATCTCCAGAGGGATGGTGGTGCAGGGAGGCTTAGACTCATCCTTAGTAGCATACACATTAATTTGTGCTTTTCCCATGATCTCTTTTTTTATGTCTAGTTGATTGGAGATCAGCAGTGTGCTTACACTGGGCTGTCACTACACTTTCTCTCTAAAGGTACTTGAGCATTTAGCACGGTCCCTTTCAATAACTGCCATCTCCCTTCCATCTCTTTGTCACTCGATTTACTTTCCCGAGAGACCTCCTCCGCCTGCTGGCCCTCATGCTGCTGAGCTCCTCTTTCCAGAATACATCTCATCCTGCAGTTGCTTTCACTCCAAGTACTAACACACCTTCAAAGTCTTGGTCAGGCATTCTCTAATGGAAAAAAAATCCTATTCTATTTGTTCCCTCGAAAGTTTCATTCAACTTCAGAAAGGAAAAAGCGTCCTCAGTGCCTGAACTGAGTCCCTGCGTTAGGAACAGGCCCTGCCATTAGGACGCACCTTTTGGTCCTTCAGAAAATCCTTAGTCACCTCTGCCTCCTAGTGAGCTAAAGTGACATTTCATAGCATTGAAGATCCTGCCCCTTTTCCCATACTCTCTTTAGTGCCCACACTCCCTCCACTGCTGATGTGCCCGTTCCAATAAAACTTTAATGTGTTATTTTAACTAAATACTGAAAACAGTAATATCAGATTTATCCGTGATGTGTATAATCTCCCTGAGAGCCTCTTAGAACTATTTCTTGCGTGCCAGGGGTAGCTTTTCATTTATGTATGAAACAACGGAGTCCTCCTCTTACATCATAAACATATAATGGTGAATGTATAGTATTTCCTCATAGCCTGATGTGAAATGAATGCAAAAAGCAATTTTGGGATTTGCTCAAAACCTCATGGGATTGTCTGAAAATGAGAAGACTTAACTGCTACTTCCCCCCTGAATAAAATCTGAACCCCAGACAGTTTGAGCTCAGGAGCTGCCTGGGCGGATATGGTTTCTGTGTATTTAGTAACCCTCACTGCATCTTTTTTCCAGAATTCAGCTTGAACCCCTGAACAGAGATTAAAGTTACTCTTAGCAGGAAAATTATGTAGTTGTGCTTTTCTTCTTGGGAGTCTCCCAAGATACACTTCGTGCCTCTGAGGAATGACTGTTTGCCCTCCTTGGGTTTGAAAACCGTGTATTTAAATGATGGGGACTTTATGCTTAATATGACTGACATTGTTGAATTACTTTTATAGCTTCTTGCTTCTCCAGGGTTCACTGAGTGCTGCCATTCATTGTTTAGGGATTCCTCTTCTTTCCATTTGTGCTTATACTGGTCACTGGTTTCAGTGGCACTGTGAAGGAGTAGTTGATAGATGAATGACTTATTGCTGCTCCATTATAGAGCACAAAATGGCTTACAAGAAACTCATCTCAGCCTCTGAAGTTAGCTTGTGATAGTGTCTTTTTTACTCTTTATCTCATTGCTGTTGCTTGATAAATAGCAAATTCCAAATCGCTCCTATTTAAAGTTGATGGGTCATTGTTACAGTAGAGATTTTGCACAATATATGCTTAACCTGACAATAGGTGTGAGTCTGTCACCCTTCAGCCCTCTTGGTTTCCAGATTAACATTGAAACAAATTTGAGGGAAGTGGGCAGCAAGAGGGGTTTCCTTTTTTGCAGCTGGAAGATCTTTGAGAAAAAACAATAAGAAACAGAGAGTAAAGCAGAAGTTTTTCCTGAAGGAAGCACCTGTGTTTTCAAATTCCACACAGACTAGTCCACATATTTAATGAGATTAATTCAACTGCTCAATTAATATATAATTCTGTGTGTATGTGGGTATGTATATCTATATGAATATGCTATGTATAAAATACTATAATCCTTTGCATTTTAACAGGATTTAAGTTATTTGTATGAAAAATGCCTATATGGTCTTATATTCTTCACTTGCTGGAAGTGAATTATTTTAACAATACCTTCAGTACAGTTTTAATGTGCATAGTATCGAACTGCTTATTGATACTTTTATTGGCTTTCCGTTTAAAAAAATCACATTTAAAATCACAATCCGTAAATTACTAGAAAATAAATAGACTTCCAAAAAGAAAACAACTTCGATAACTTTGTGAAAAGAGGTTGTGTTTAGTGGCATTTTTAAACAAATAACTTGTAGGAAAGCGTATTGAATATTAATATATACTCATGAAAACTCTCCAGAATCAAGAACTGGATGTACTCTAAAGCGTTTTCTGTCTTTTCATCTTCATAAACTGATTCTTCAGGTATGCTGCCAGGGAAGATGAAAAAGACAGCCTCAGTACCTAACCTTGTGGGTTTTGTCCCCATAAGAATAAAAAGAACAATTAATTCTTCTTTTTCAGTGTCTTTCTGACACTAGTGCAATAAACAAGTGTACAAATGTAGTTTATTATTTTGGTGCCTATTTCAATGTTGTCAAGTTAACGATATAATAGGTCTACCAAAAATTTAAATTGACTCTGAATACCAGTATCAATCCAAGGATTGTATAATGCTTGCATTGTCTAACTTGAGTTCCCTACTTTTTTGTTTTGTCTATAGACACCCTATTTTTGGCCATCAAATTGTTGGGAGCCGGAAAACACAGACTATGGTCAGTGTAGAAACCTTTCCTATTTCTTTCGGGAATTATGTATTGTATGAATGAACACATCATTGCAGTCTGACTTGTTAATCATCCCACTGTTAAAAACATAATTATGTCATGTAATTCCTGTTCAAGAATTGCTGATATTGAAATGAATGTGTTGTTACCTTTTTCAAAGCTTATTAGAAGTTTATTAAAGTCAGATATGGAGTTATCTTAGGAAAAAAAAAAGCCTCAAAACTCATCCTATCTTGTGTTTTACGTGTTCCATTTACTCCAGGAAGTGTAATTATTTACAGTGACAAAGTCTCAGGGTAGTAGAAGACACTTTATTGATGGTTGTGTGATTGTTATTCTCAGATTCCGACCCGAAAATACACCTGGTTTGGATCTCTTGTTTCTGATATACACCATGGGGAAAAATTTTTATTATAGAAACTAATATCGTTCTAATATGAACTATATTAGAAAATATCTTGTTTGTTTGCTTGTTTCCTGGGGTTTTATTCATAAGTTACACATTGTAATTACTGGTGTGTGCTTAGATAGGAAAATCTGAAGATAATAGGAAGTAAAGTATTAAAAAAAAACTCCTAAAAATTTTTAACCAAAATTAGGTACCTCTGTACACCAAGTAGTGACGTAATTTTTAAAGAAAATGTATTATCTATGACCACTCTCTTGTTCATTCTAATCCAGATTCTAGGTACTCAGCTCATCTAAAGACCAGGTCACTTATTTAGACATGCTAGCTTATCTTGTCAAAACCACAAACTTTGAAAGTCTCTATTTACAGCTTTTCAGAAATTTAGATACATATTCACTTGCAATATGGATTAAATCTCAGCCCTTGGGAGCTGAAGGTGACAGGGATGGGTGTGTCCAATACAGGCTTCCTTCCTTTCCATAGTGAATACATTTAATTTCAAACACATTCGTAACTAAAACGATTTCGACTTGAGACTCCTGAGTACCTTCAAGGTTGAGTTTGAAAATGGTGACTGTTTCCTCATCCTACAGAAGGACAAAATTGTTCATCTTTCTTTAAAATATTGAGAGTTGACGATGTCCGGCAAATAGTTATCTGAAGCTACAGGGGCGGAATTATTCATAGCACACCTGAGTGATAAGCCACTCCATATGAGAAATTAGTCACTGAAGGAGAAGTGCTTGATTTACCACTTATTACAATGCTTTTTCCTTTCCTTGAAAGTGTTATTTGCTTTTCTCAGAGGGGCACTTCAGTATAGTGTCTTAATATGTTAAAGATCAGAAAGTAATTTACTATGGTTTTAAGAGACATTGAGTTGTTCAGCTGTAATGTGTATTACATTACCAGGGGATTTTAATAAATAAATATATGTTTAACAGGTCTGAACTTGAGATCAGTCTGAGAAAGTTTCTATTAATATCCTGTAATCTAAATTAGGAGACACTAACTTTCTAGTCACAGGTGATGACTGGATTGGGCAATGAATTACATACCTTAGTGAACAGAAATTGCATGCCAGAAATACAGAATTAAACTTGGGATCAGTGTCTTCATCATGCACGGAGGTGCCTTTGTTGAACACTAAATGTACTCATTTGAGAGCTTTTGAGATTTAAATACAAGACCTGCAAAATATGTTCCAGTTGGTGAATTAAGCTTTTCTGTTGCAGAAGGGTGAAGACAGAGAAAGCCGCAACCCTGCCACCTCATTGCTCCTTCCAGTGCTGAGCCAAAGGTGTAAGCCTGTAAGAAACTTGCCCGCAGCTCCCCCATGCTGGGTCAGAGCATTACACTAGATCTACCTGAGGCGGCTATGTGTCACCAGAATTGGCTAATGCTACAGCATTTGCAGGAATATTAATTTTTAAGAAAGCTCTTCAATAGTGTTCTTATTAAGTTAGTGTCTTCCCAGTCCCAGAAATTAGCATTTGCCTTGAGGCCTGAAGACTTTTTTTCGATACCATTCTATGAATATAAAGAGAGGGCAGATAAGGGGAGAACTGAATACAGCTACTTGAAAATAGGATCACTTAACTGTTGTAAACAGTGGTCATCAGAGGAATACAGAAAAATCAGGTAATATTCAAGAATCCAAAAAAAATCTAAAATAAGATGGAAACGATTTGAGGATATTGAAAGATAAATTCCACCTCAAATACACTTCAGAGAGGTTCTGCAGATTTTCACAGTAATTCTCTTACTTCCTACAAAATATAATAAATAGAATTTATGTTATTACAGATATGCAAATACATATCGTACTTGTCCTGTATTACGGTGCTGTGCAGTGCTTCATTTTGCATGGACTTGTCCTGAACAAACTTAAAACTGGACTTCCTAAAACTAATGACTGTGGCAGGCATTAGGAGTCTCTCAAGGCCAGCATGAAGTAGGCTTTCTCTCTAATCTTCCTTTATCAAAGTTATTAACAAAGCAAACCACTTTCTTTGGCATTGACCTAATTTTACAAGACTTTGAAAACACACTACAATTTTATTTTAATTTAAAAATTTCTCTCAATCCATTACCATTACTCACCCATAGCTGGGCTACTGTCCAGAATGTATCATACTGGCAGGAAAATAATTAATCTTAAAGTAGAAATTAAATGAGATTGAGATACTGCATGTGTTAGTTTATTACCAGAGCTAATTCAGAAAGAAGTAGTCTTTACATCTTTGTATAATATATTAATATCTTCTCTAAAATACTGTTTCTTGTTCCACATGAGCTTGTAATATCAAATATTTTCATTTAAAAAGATTTATCTGAAGAAAATGTGAAGAAAAAAGACATGAAAACAGAATCTTCCAAAATGCAAGAAACTGGAGACGTATTCTCACAATAAATTTATAGTGCAGTGCTGTGTCTTGGTGGTAAAAAGAGAGCTTGGATTAATTTGTTGTATGTTAAAGTGGAATTGTGTAACCTTTGGTTTTGATTGTAGCTATCAAAATATTGACTTATCTGATCATGCTGAGGTTACCAAGAAACTTAATTTTCACAAAGTGCTGAAAATCTCCCTCCCTTTTTCTTGAAAATCATGCTGTAAGAGATGTTGAGAGAGATGGCTCAAATTGCAAATAATTTTTAAAAAGGCAGGTTCTTAGGTTCCATCTGCTGAAGATAGCCATTTTAAATGCCGTATGTCTTGGAGTCCACCCATGCAGGACATGTTGTTCTGTGCAGAATCCCATTGGTTTCAGTGGTATTTTATTAATGAAAAAAGTATGCACATTAGTAATATTAATATTTTTTTAAGGCCAGTGTAGTTCAAACCACTTTGCATTACTTGTGAGTTAAGTCATATTCCTGGGTTATGATTTGGTTTAGTGAGAAATAGAATTGGATCTCACTTCAGAAAACTGGCTCTGGGAATGACTCAGCTAGTGGCAGAGCATGTAACCTACCTGTAATCATCTTCTCTTTTCTTACAGGTGCAATTTTGTAACTGAGATTTTTTTTTTTTTTCTGGCAGACTAAACATAGTTCATTTCATTAAGAATTAATTGAAGAATAAATGTGAAGACTTGTCAGGTCCATTGCATCTCAGAAAGGGGAAATATAATATCACATATGAAATTGTTATTCCATATGCATTTGGCCTCAGTTCTCATGGGACCCATCAAGTTCTCTTGGAGGTTGTGACTCACAGTTGTTGCAAATTTGAGGAATTCAGTTCCTTACTGCTCTTTTGTTTGAATGAGATAAATAAGGAATACAAAAGGTTAGGGGAAAATTCCATTCACAACAAAATAGCAATTATTTTTGTGTTTGAAAAGCTCAAGCCTAAGCCTAAGCAAACAAATGAACATAGTTGTGACAGTATAAGAGGCTTATAAGAATTTCAGACATAGAAGATACAAATAAGAATTAGTAACATTTACTCATTTTATCTAGTGCACTTTTGTTGGTGGTTAGACTCAAAAGTGTGTGTGACATACAGACCTTTTCTTACTGTTAACTGCATATTTAAAAAAGAAGTCTGTTCAAAGGAGGGATAGAATAAAATTTTGAAAGTGCCACTCATAGTGTTAAGGAGGTTTAGACTAATACTAGAAGACAACAGTCAACTGCATCTATATAGTTGCAAGATGCTGCTTCAGCCTTGTAATTTTATGTGTGTGTATTTCTTCTAAATGGTTTAAAAATGGAGGAGGATTGCAGAATCTTGGTAGGTTATGGAGAACACAGTAAATAACTGATAATGCAATGTGAGTTCAAGAGACCATGACTGTGTCATCTGTAAATGATGCTAAATGAGACTATTTTTCTATATATTCAAAGCAAATTCTTAAATTCTGGTGCTGTGAAGAAGGACAAGCTTTGAAAATGTACCTATTTTCAGTAGCCTTCCAGGTAAAGACGTGCTGTAAAGGCAGTCTTCTAGGAAATTAAAGCATTTACAAGAAAAAAAAAAAAAGCCTTAATTAATTGCTCCCATTAACAGTGTAAGCTCCCTGTCTGGATAAGCGCTGTCATAGAATCATAGAGTAGTTTGGGTTGGAAGGGACCATTAAAGGTAACCAAGTCCCACCCCCTACAATGGGCAGGGACATCTTCAACTAGATCAGGTTGCTCAGAGCCCTGTCCAACCTGACCTTGAATTGGGCCTCCACCACCTCTCTGGGCAACCTGTTACAGTGTTTCACAACCCTTATTGTAAAATATTTCTTCCTTATATCTAGTCTAAATCTACTAGCGTTTAGTTTAAAACCATCACCCCTTGTCCTATCTCAACAGGACCTGCTAAAAAGTGTATCCCCATCTTTCTTAGAAGCTCCCTGTAAGTACTGAAAGGCTGCAATAGGGTCTCCCCAGAGCCTTCAATTCTCCAGGCTTAAAAAAACCCAACTCTCTCAGCCTTTCCTCATAGGAGAGGTCCTCCAGCCCTCTGATCATCTTCGTGGCCCTCCTCTGGACTCACTCCGACAGGTCCATGTCCTTCTTATGTTGGTGTCCCCAGACCTGGATGCAGTACTCCAGGTGGAGTCTCACCACAGCAGAGTAAAGGGACAGAGTCACCTCCCTCGACCTGCTGGCCATGCTTCTTTTGATGCAGCCCAGGATATGGTTGTCCTTCTGATCTGTGAGCTCACATGGTTGGCTCATATACAGCTTTTCGTCCACCAGCACCCCCAAATCCTTCTCGGCAGGGCTGCTCTCAATCCCTTCATCCCCCAGCCTGTACTGATACTGGGGGTTGCCCTGACCCGTGTGGAGGACCCTGGTGCTAAAGAATACAGTGCACAAGATGCTAAAGAGTACATGTGGTGCATAAAAAGTAGTTGCAATCATGTATCGTTTTTTTCATATATTGAAAATTTTAATATAATTTTCTCTCTAGGGTTTCTTGCCTACTTATTTTACACGCCTACCTTCAAATCCCTCTATGAAAATTTGGTTGTTTCAGGAATTTTCTCTCTCATTCATCTTGCTGCACCCTTTTCCATTGAGTAACTGGCTAGAAGAAGAACTGTGCAGAGGATACATTATATACTTTATTTGCCCAAATGCTCAGCCAGGATTCCCTTGGCAACAGCTTATTAGTAAGCGATTTGTGAAATATTAAGTCCTATGGCTTACCTGGACTCTGCTGGAGAACTGCTTGTGTTCAGCATCTCTGGAAATCAATCCATAAATATGAATCAGTAGCTTGGGGCAATACTGGTAGCAGAATAGCATTTTCTTCAATATAAATTGTCAGATGTGTATGAAAATTTGTTAAAATTCATGCCATAAGAATAAGGAAAAATTTACCAATATAGTGTAAATAGTTTCTGGAGACCTTTGCAGTTCTATTATCTTGAATCTTGAAGCCTAGTTCCCATTTTTTGGACAGCTATCGTCCGCCAGAGTACATCAGCAATGACTCCTACAAACAACCCTCGTAGGTCTTTAATAGAGCTCCCTCCTTTAAGGACGTGTCTCAAAATTTGCTGGATTTCTAGGTGTACTGAGAAACAAACTCTTTCCACCAGACTCAAGTAATGCACTAAATTGTTGCTAAGACTGGATTGTGGCTCCTTAAGTGGGTGACTTTTCTTTGAGAAACTATATATACACAATATATTGAATAAGCTCTTGATGGCAGGACTAAATGAGGAGAACAGTCTATCAAGGAGAATAGTCCCTCCAGAAAATGTGAATGAGGCCAGTGCTTGCCGTGCATAAAATTTAATCTGGGCAGAACTGAATCAATTGAGATTGTGGAGAGACTCACATTAGCAGAAAGATGGAAGAGGTGACCTCCAAGACTTTTTTTCCACTCTGAGTTCATATCCCATTGTATTTCTCTGCAGAGCTACATAATTCACTCATTAAGAGCTATGTCTGTCATATAAATGATGAAAAGAAAGTCTCACTTCAACAAGGGTGTCCTGAATTTTGTTCTGATCCTTGCTAATTCTGACATTGACAAACCACCATCGTGAGAGCTCTGTAAGCAGGAGGCATTTCCTGAAAACACTTTCCAATCAGCTCACCACTTCCGAGTTTTTATTTCTTGCCTGATATTTTTCTTTCCATGAATGTGTAACTGATTTCAATAGTATGTGGAACATGGAAAATGTGTTTGGACAATGCATTTGTATGCACACATATGAAAAGGTAACTGAACCAAGTACATGTTTTCTGCAGAACATTATTTTAAAAGCATTGATAATCTGCATCTAGGGCCCCTGTAAACAGAGCTAAAAATTCTTATCAGAATAAGTTCTGAGATTTATAAACACAATTCATAAGTTTCAGAATCACTTTCAAATTACTGTGTTGAGTAAACTAAAGACATTTGTCTGTTTCATTATCAATATGGAAATTAGAGCTTTCAGGCCATGAAGGGACCAGGGACAACAAATGGGTTTTTTCTGCAGTCATGCACTGTCTTGCCACTGATAGCCCTTTGCAATGTGGACATGGAATTATTGCCCTCTTTGTCAAGTAATGGCCACCTTCTGATGCCAGCCCTGTAGCTGATTTTTGCAGTTTAGAAGATTGCACATGCCCCAAGTGGTTTCTGTGCAAAATCAGAGAATCTGGATTTGTTGCATCTCCTTTTCTTAGAAGCCTTTTAGCAAGTGCATTTGAGTCCCCCTCAAGCGAGAAAGCTTTTTTTTTTTTTTTTTTTGTCAAAGCAAAGTGTTAAAGTCTTGAATGCAAATTGAAAGCATTGTGGTAACATAAAGAAATATGAAATAATTCAATGGATGCAATTTAAAATTAAATTTGACAATAAGATACTCTTTAGCTGATCCCATAGTTCCTGCAGCTTGGATTACCTCTCTTCTATTCCTCTTTTTGTCAACCTGCAGGATGTTCCCAGGCCAAAGTCATCTGGGTACTTTTGTATGATGAAGATGAATTTGCCTTTTTCTAATTCTTGAGCTCTCTGGTCGTTTAAAATTTGGTTTCTTTCTTGCCTTGGTTTATGTAAGAAAGTCCTTTACCCTTCTAAATCTCTAATCAAATTTTTGGCCATTTGGCAGTTTACTACACATAAACTACTATGGTCTTCCTTCTAACGTAATGTTATCAGGATTTATCAAATAGTGTAGTTCTTTTATAGATACACAAGGCTGATTGATTGGTGAACCATTTGTTCACCTAAAAGTTGTCATCTTTTTTTTTTGAGACTAAGTGAGACCCAATAGCTGTTGCAAAGAACAACATTATTGGGTAAAACCAGAGGTGTCCTAACGGTGGGATAATTAGCCCTAGAAGTCCTGGTGTTTAAATATGATAGTTGATTTCATTTTCTTCATCCTGCAGTCATGTTCTGTGCCAATTGTGCCATAATTCTCTGTCTGATGCAGGCACTCACATATGGAGGGATAACTTCTGCCTGCCCACAGGGCACTTTGAAACCCTTAGACCTTGCAGTATTTTCTTTGCTCTTTAAATACTGACTAGGCATATACACACTGACTCTGAAACCAGAATTCTGCCTCACAGAGAGTATAAATTTAATCTGGCCTCAGTGGAGATAATGAGTGTTCACTGAAAGTTACGCCCACCATCTGGGGCTGAATCAAGCTGTAACACCACTGGCACTGGGACAATTATGTAAGGAGTTTAAGTTTGTGTATATGGTGGTGGATGTGTAGGTGGCTTTATCTGTGGTCGTCAGAGGCCCAGTTGTACTTCCATTAAATTTAGCTGAGGCTTTTTCTCTGCTGTGGTCAGAGGGAAAATTTAGCCCCTGTTTACCAATAAGCTTAAATTCCCCACTTTAACTTTTGAGTGAAAGGTCTGGGTTTTTTCAGAGTATGTGTGTAATATAATGTGTACTCCAGTCCAGTTTCTTAATTCTAGAATTAAACCTGTCATTATCACTATGATCTTATGTAAAGAAAAAAATCTATAGAGGTTTCTTAAGAGATTTCAAGTACAAGTGAACAGTCAAGAAAAGGAAACAAAGGTAGCTAACCATGAAAATCTATTCTTTTGGGTGTAGTTTTAAAAATTGCAGGAGGAAAAGCCAGACACCCTCTTCATGCACCTCTTGCTAGAACACTTTGCAATCTCACTTTAAGCTCTCATGTTGCCCAAGTTTTGTGAAACTGAAAAAAATTTTCAAGAGCGAGTAGCCTGTATTTACTGCACAGCTACCGAAGTGTGTTTTAGTACTGCTTTCTGGTTCAAATGCCCATCTTTCATTATCAAATGTTGTGTATTAATACTGCCTTTAAAATTATTGGCAAATCTGTTTTCTTGTGATAATCAGTCACTTCTAAAGCACAAGCTATAGCATCTAATATATAATTCACTTTAGTGGAGGCAATTATGCTGATTGCAAAATCCATCAGAATACACTGGCTCTAAAAATAAGAGTGTATGTGGCAGTCCATATTTAGCAAATTGAGGTTATTAATCAGACCCTGTTCCTTGCATATCATTCATCCATATGTAAAGCATTTTTCAGCACCCTTGTCAGGGAGCGGCAAGAGCGGGCAAGCTCTGCAAGGGAGGGGAAGCAAGAGCTGGGGGTGGCAAGAGTGCAGGCAGGAGCCATGTCTTCACTGACAAATTCTCGAGTGACCAGGAAGGTTCAAGGTCAAGCCAAGAAGCCAGGGCAGCGTTGGTAAGTTACAGGGCTGGTTAGAGGTCTATCTACAACGTATCTTAAGCAGAGGCCTGGGCAAGTTGTTGGGCTTAAGCACAGCTCCTGAGTGCAGGGAGCCTCAGTGGGGACCCTCTATGGGCTCAGGGCAATTACAGCTCCTTGAGGTACCGAGGGCCCTGACCAGGACCTCTGGGTGGTAGACAAATAGAGAAATATATAAAAAAATAGAGGAGCTTTTAGTTGGAGACCCTTCCTGCAGATTGTACTTCTGTATGAAGCTCTAGTAACACTGACAATTCATACGAACCATGGGATTAGAAAAGCAGACACTGTCACTCTCTGAAATGGTGAGGGCTCATTATTCTGCTTTGGGAGGGAAACTGACTGACATCCTCCCCAGATCCTCAAGGTTAGGCTGCTGGACACATGCAGTTACTTCACATGTGTTTTGGTGCAGAAAAGGAGTGGTACCTGTGAAAGATTGGAGCATCTGTGTTTCAGATCTCATTGCTCTAAAAGTCAGAAGAACAAACCCTCATTTCTCTGTGTCTTCAAATGTTCTGGCTGAAAATGAGAGTGTTTTTCACATTATTCTTGCTTTCCAATGTGCTAGTGAATTTTGTTACAGTCAAGCCAAAGAATATGATAATGGGAGTGTGAACTGGTTAACTCAGATTCCTGAGCTGCTGCCAGCTTGTTGTGTGACTACAAGTAGCTCTTAAATAGATCCTCAAACATGCACTTCTATAGTAAAGATGTTAGCACACAGCAATGGCAGTAAATTGAGTCAAAGTGTAGGAATGTCCTTCAGGACTATTTTCTTCTACACTAGGTGATAAGTCATATTTCCCAAATGACTAAATCTTTCTTGGACATATTCTGCCTTATCCACACTGGCACATAGAAACATCTCTGACATAAAAAATCCAAGCCACAGGTATTGTAACCTTTATGTTTCTGAAGGGGAGGGGATCTGGTTATTCCAGAGAAATAAGGTCTGAGGGATGAACATGATTTTTTGAGTCTTGGCTGAGATACGTTTATAATGAAAACCAAACATTCTTATGTGGACTATTTGCTCTGGAGTTGGAGTAAAAAGGATCATTAAAAGAACCCTGCAGGGAAAACACTGCAGTACAGTCACACAGTGAAGACAAGGGTTTTCTTAGATACAGTATTAGATTAGTAGTGTGGCAAGCTAATACATCTCTCCTGCTCTTGGTGATCTGCCTTGGTTTTGCCAGAGATGAGAACTCTGTGATCTGATCTGATGATGCTGTTTTGTTAAAACCTATCCTGACAGAAAGATGGACAGTCAGCCACCTCTGCAGCAATGATCTTTGTTGGAAGTAGTAGGAGATGCTAATCTCAAATTGCGCCCTTAATGGGACTAAAGTGCTGAGCTAACTAAAGGAGCCTATGTGGGGACCATGATAATGTGGTTTACAAGGGATTAAGAGAGTGCAGAAAACAGGGAGTTTGTTTTGTTTCTGTTCAGATGGCGTAAGGCTGGTTGGTCTAGACAAAATTTGACCCTTGGAATTCATAAAGCTATCTATAAATTTCTATTAAATATGTATTTTCTCGCTAATATTTTCAAGGGGTTTAGGGATATGTTTTTTCTTGTTCAACGAAATAACTTACTTTGAAGGAAAAGAGAGGAAAATGCTTCACTGTAAAAGAAGCTAAATTACAAAAGACCATCTCTCTCCTCAGTATTCTCTTACCACTGTACTGATTGTGGATGCAACCTGGGTACAAAGGGTCCAAATTTCATCCCATTCTCTTTTTGTGACGTTGCAGCATGCATGCCAATGCAGTAGTGTAAGTGTATGCTAATATTAAAATGCATGGAAACTGAGGCTATAGAAACTTTTTGCCTGCTATACTTGGTGTATGACATGGATTTGTATCTGTATTCGTAGATTTTGTAGACACAGAAATTGCTTTGGAACCAGAGGGGATATGGAACTGCAGAGAATAGAAGAGGCCATGGCTTCTTAAGGAGAGGAAAGTGAAAAGATGTGAAAGAAAGTAGGCCAGATAACACACACAAAAAAATAAAAAAATAATTAAAAAAAATACATTAAAATACAACTTTGTTTTACATCAAGTACCACATGTAACTGCAGCTGGGGTTACTAGAAGTGTTTGTTATCAATTCCACTGAAATAGTATCCACTGTAGTGGGTTTGCATGCATTTGGAGGTGACTTGTCAGAAATAAATGTTTTCCCGAAGTTGTAAAATATAATTTGTTTGACTACCTGAAAAATCCAAAGCTAAACATAAGATGAGCACGTCCTTCTTCCTAACAATTGCAAGAGTTAGATTCATATGTGAAGCTATTCCTCTTTGCTCCTGTAGTGGACAAGCTGGCAGTCAGGGAGCAGGAACATTCCTAGTGCTCTGAAATAATGAACTGGGTAAATATTTCACAATAAAAGAATTGTGCTGAACTCATCTTACTGCCGAGGGCAGCTGTACAATATTCAGAATTGATGTGGAGTATTTGTTGATAAATAAAGCCTATTGGAAATGTACTTAATTCAAGGGTAATGGAGTGCATTAAGAATTCAGGGTCAAGCAACTGTGCTGTTTATGTAGGCCTTAATTTTCATTTTCATCTCTGTGTCCTTTCAGTATTTAACTGTCAGTATTCCCTTTTATTAGTTAAGATTCTGCTCTGTCCAAATAAGGTAGAGGCAGAACAGCTCTGCTGAAGCATTTTGGATTTAGAAAACAAATGAAAGAATATTTTTTCTCTTTACATATAATACATGGTACTTTTTTTTTTTTTTTGTCCACAGTATTTTCTTTTTTAAATATTGATTATACCAGTCTATACTGTATGAGACTTGAATTTTATCTGGAATTAATTTTTAGGTAAAATCTTCTTAGGCTGAAATTTTGTGATTTCTAAATATAAAGTAAAAATAAATAAACCCATCTGTACATGTTCTTAAAAACCTATTTGACTAATATAGCAGCAGCTTCTGATAAAACTCTTACGCATTATGAGTTATACATACACAGTTTAAAAAATATTTTTGTCATTTTTTCTTTTACGTGCTAGTTCCCTGGACATTAAACAACCTCACCCCAAGTATCTCATGCATTTTGTATATGATGTCTGATGCATAAAGCAGATTGTATAATTATTTAATGAGTCTCTGTGTCTGACCCATCATTTTAGTTACAATACTGTTAGCATTGATCCCATATTTAAAGAGTTGGAGAATAGAGGGAGAAATCAAAACCAAAAAAACCCTAGCAGTGAAATAGAGATGAAGCCTTTAGATTTCTGGTCTGTTGCGATTATGAGATAGTAGCAAATTCTGTGTTATTTCATTCTGTTCCAGCTGTTTACCTCTGCAAGCGGACAATGCAAAACAAAGCAAGGCTAGAGCTGGCAGACTACGAAGCTGTAAGTACCTGGGGAAAAGTAAATTTCTCTGCTTGGCCTAATGAGCATGTGAAATAATGTTAAGCACGAGAAAGGCATTATATGTTAAAATTTATTAGTTATCCACTTTTTCCAGCCTGTGGGTCTGACAGTGCTCAGTAGTCATAAATGCTGTTTGAGAGACTGCAGTGAAGGCTAACTGGGCAAAAGTTGAGATTTTGGTCCATGTCTAATCTTACTCTGCCCAGATCATTGTACCAGGATCAGAAATAGCTGTTCACAAATCCCAGCTACACTACGAGTGTTTGAAAGCAATTGTACTCTACACCACGTCAGGTTTTAATGAAGGATCTCTGGCAACATTTTCAAAAGCACTTGGTACCTGTACAAATAGAAATCTCCTTCTTAAAAGCATTGCTGTCGCTTGAGTCCTTGTCCCATCAGTTAAACGAGAGGCAGAGTCAGACTAGAGGCACTTCCCACTCCCTGAAAGTTGTGTTGTGCCCCAGGCAAGGTAAGATAATTGGGTCCAGGAAGAGCTGGAAAAAGAGGGAGTTTGATTAGCTGATGAGGATGGCACTCGCTAAGGAGAGAGGTGTCTTGAATTCCATCCATATGCCCCCAAAAGTTCCTGAAATTTTCATGAAAATGTCAACATAAAATTCACGAAGAGCCCTGTCTCTGTGCTGAAAGCTGCCCAGCTGTGCTATTGTGACAGGATAGCAGGATAGTCAGCCAGGCCCCTCAACATGCCAAATGCTCCAGCCGCAGCACCATGCTGACACACTTTATTGCTGCTTCTGGCACAAGCTTGCTTTTCAGTGTACTGCACTGTGGGGTATGCATAATTTTATACTTACATGCCTTAGAAAATTCACCTCCAGTATACAATCCACGAGAGCCTTTACTGGTATTGACAAGATCTCTAGAAAGTCTCCTCTTCATTCTCTACAGTCTTTATTTTCAGTAAGTATGTCATAGAGATACATTTGCAATGCATAGAAATACAGTTAAAGCAACACTTTTTGTTAGGAATTTTACTGACAATTTTTCACTTAGTCTCAGTAAAGGCAGCGCACAAAGGTAACTGGGGTCTTTTTGGAGGAAGATAAGAACCTCAGCCTTCTCCATATTAACAGACTGTGTACTGTTGCCATTTAAGCCGGAGGGAGATTGGAAAAGCTCTGTTACAGACATTGAAGCTGTTCCAGCATCAGTGGAGGAAAGAATTTTGCTAAGATTTTACAAATCTTCTTCCTGTTATTATTAGTAGGCTGTAGGATACATACATTTCTTGTACAGTAGTGAAGAACTACAGCCTGCATTTTAAAAAAATGAGGATAGCTGAGGAAGTCTTAGAAGATTCCTATACTGCCAAAATATTGATAGCTTATTATTGTATTTTAAATAAATTGATAGGCAGGCAACATTGTTCAGTGCAAACCATTTGTATAGATGACTGATGATAATTGCCATGTGGATAACCCAATATGGAAAGTACTGCTGCTATCTTTCAGTGTTAGGTACTTTCAAAACAAGAATGTTTCTTTATATTATTACAAAATTACTCAGCCACCACCCAGTTTATAAAAACGCTTCAGAAATCACATGTTCTGCGGAAGATTGCATCCACTCTTGTCATCAAAGTTTCAAAACTAGAATAGTTGGGGCATTCAAAAGTGGATAGATCTAGTATTCCATCCCATTTGGTGCCAAACAAAGACTTTATATCAGGTAAGTAAGGCACATTTACACTGGCATAGATATTGTGACTTGTTTTACATTTTGAGGGGATCAAGAGGAGGAGGGAAAGGTATCCTAAAAGCTATTAAATAGTAAATAGCTTACAACCTAACTCACCAAAACTGTGATGTATTTTCAGGAGAGTTTGGCCAGGCTACAGCGGGCATTTGCGCGGAAATGGGAGTTTATTTTTATGCAAGCTGAAGCACAAGCAAAGTAAGTTCCTTTGAAGATGAGGAGGTTTGGTTTCGCATGCTTTTTGAAAGTAGAAGGGGAGGGAAAAGTGATTAGACACTTCACTTCTTATGTTTAAAATTATTGTCATTAACATCGTTTCTTTTAAATATCCTGTAACATTGACAGAGTGGACAAGAAGAGAGACAAGATAGAGAGGAAGATTCTTGACAGCCAGGAGCGAGCGTTCTGGGATGTGCACCGGCCGGTGGTGAGTGCTGGTGGGGCCACTCTGCCTGTGAGTGGAGCCACTGATCAATGTCAGCCTCTGTGGAGCTTTGGGGTAGCCTGGGGACAAGTAAAAGGGCTTTAGGGCTGGGGATTTGGGCCCACCTCCCTTTTTTGCAGGATCTATAGTTTATATCATTCTACTATTGAAGACTGCAGATGTGTGTACACTCGGTTTGGGGATTTCAGTGAGTAAGTTTGTTGTGTCTGATTTCTTGAATCGGAAGATACCTGTCTTCGACTATTACCATCTCAAAGGTTTCCTGAGGTATGAGTCACACAACCAAAATTATCAACATAGCTAAAAATACTTTTTTTTTTTTTAATTTGCTTTTTTGCTTGCTAGGCCTTTCAACTTCACTCTGGTCATATTTCCAAGCTATTTTTAATGTACATAAAGGTTAGATGTTGTTGGCTTTGAGCTGTGGCACTCATACACTGTCTAAACAACATTTGTCTGAGTTGCCTGTCAAAATCCATCTGAAAGAAATTTTTTATAAAAGGATCTTATATAATTAACTACCTTTGAAAGCTAAACTTAGAGAAAGAATGTCAAATATCAAACAACTTCCAATTAAACTGTGAGAACTCAGTAATCACACTTTTTTGCTTTACTACAGAATTATACCTGTTTCCCTTACCTGGAGTTAAGCTTTTATTTTCTGTGTACAGAGTTTGGTATCATTACCAATGAAACCGAATATGGACTATATCTTCCACTGTGACACTGGTAAAAGATACTTAACTAAAATTAATTGTTTTGAAGAAGAGAAGTTTAATTGATGAAACCTGTAGAAGAGGTGAATACAGTGAGAAAGTTTCAAATAAAAACCAATAAACTTGGACAGCTTGCATTTGTGACTGCAGAATTAAAAGAGCAGTAGAAGAAATGGATTTTTAGGCAGGATTTAGAACGTCAGGTAGAGAAAATCATTTGAAGAGAAAGATTCAAACCACAGGCATTAGATACAAGAAGACCAGGGCATTATTGTCCAGTCGCTGACATAAGATAAGGAAGAAGGAAAGAAAACAATCTGCCATCTGATGTTGATGGGAACTACAAATAGAGCAGACATAGAAAGTTTCTGTGGACCTGAAAACTCTGAAGGTACAGACAGCTTTTATATTAGCTGCAGAAATAAGTATAAGGGTTTCAAATCTGTGAATGATATGCTATTTCCAGGTTTGGAAGAGTAGATGAATTGTTGAAGTTTCAAGTTAAGAAATAGACAGACAATAAGGAGAGAATTAAGGGGACCAGGACAAGAGGAAACTGAATCTGATTAAGGGCTTTGGCTGAACTGTGGCTAAATCTGCCTGGTCCAGCAGATGTTTTTCATCTGGCTGTAGACATACCTAGGAAAGATCAGAGGCAAAAGACTGGCTTACAGTCAGCAATGTAGGCTCTTGATTTTAGGAGATATAAATAGAAGAATGGAGAGGTTCATACCTTGGCTAACCAGCTCCTCTCACTAGTTATTGAAATACTCATTTTGAAAACTTTGTTATGAATGTTACTATCACAGTAAAAGCCAGAAGCTTCTATTAAAAAGAATGAAAAATAAAAGAGGAACAGACTGAAAAGAGGAAGGTGATGCTGGAGCTAATTACAGTTTCTAATGGTTTTTCATGCCCCCAAAAGTCCACCAAAAACTCACAGAGATGTTGCTGCAACTCTGGAGAGTTAATTTTGGAAAAACAGATAATGTTTGGATAAGAATCTGGGACTATTTTTATTTACAGTTTTTCATCTTTTGATAAAAAATCAGAGGTTATGAGTAGTGATAATATTGTTCAAAATCCACCCCAATTTGATTTTTTTAACTGAAAATTAATTATGAGAACCAAATATTTCATTATTTGATTTTTTTGCTTAGATGAGCAAATAAAAATTTTTCAGAGGTTTTTTTTTTTGCAGGTGTCCTAGTCCATAGTTGCTTTCTTCCTTACCTACCTGGTTACAGCACTGGTACAGAACCTATAGAATATAATCTATTTATATTAAATCTATATTTGATTTCAAAAAAGAGATACTTTAAGGTGATGAAAGGGATAAAGAGGGAACCAAGCCACCAGTCTGACAGGAAAGTGCATCAGTGCACTGCAAGAATGGTAGACATGAAAAAAGAACAACTATGTGACAGTGAAACCAGAAGAGTGTAGCTGCAGAAAAAGAGCATGATTTGTGTATCAGAAATGTCACTGTGACTAAGTTTAAAATAAAGGAAATGAACCAAGGTTTGACGTCTAAAGAGTATTTGCCTCAAAAAGCACCTTGATTTCATAACTCCCAAGTCAAAGTCAGTCCTGCCGTTGGCTACCGAGGCCCTAGAAGATTTATACCATAGTCTGAGAGACAGACAAATGCTTTAAAGTCATCATGGCAGTTACTTTTGATCAGCCGGCTGGCTAGTGCACATAACTTTTTCCTAGGTTTTCTGGGGAAGGAGGTTGGAACTAGATGATCTTTAAGGTCCCTTCCAACGCAAACCATTCTGTGATTCTGTGATGCTTGGAGGTGAATGAGAGAAAAGTGGATTTGGAGAGGAGTTTTTTTAAATAGTCACCTGTTCTTTGGTTTTCTTTTGAGAGGCAGTTAAGAGAAGGGCTTTGATATCTCACTGATGGATTTCCATTACAATATTTAATTACAGTTTCACTATGTAGTTAATTTTTTTATTTTGCTGTGTATTTTAGGGTAATGTGGAGTGTAATTTCGGTAATTTCTGTAAATCACAGTTGCCGATTTATGTAGAAAGACCTTAGTTTGCAGCTTGAAAGAGCATGATAGAGCTTCAGCTCTAGGTACTGCAGCCTGCAGAGACATTCCCGGACAAGTTTTAATCATACTAGTTCAGATACCAATTGCAGTAAAACCATGGAAATGTGTGTCAGGGAGAGCTGTATAAACTCCTATAAGCTATAAACTCCCTTGAGATCCTGCGCAGCAGACCTAGGATAAAATCCATGCTGTTATTTCTAAGGTATAGCCCGTACCTAACACAGCTCTGAGGTTAATATTATTCACATATAGTGACACATTTCTCCTTTTGGTGGCAGAGTAAACGTATCTTAAAAACCTTCCTTTGCTTTCCACCTGCCTAGAAACTATATCATTTTCATAATTTTGAAACTTCTATCGATAACAGACTATGGAACTGAGAGAACATTGGTTAGGAGGATTAGGGCATTAGTCAAAAAAACCAGTATAAATCAATCCAAAGTGGGGAAGACAGTTCCTTCCAGGCAAAAGAAATTATGAAACTGCTGTTGTTTGTAAAGAAATGTCATGCTCCTGATTAAAGTCTTAATAAAAGAACTCATAGCTTTCCTGAATTAATATCTCTGTTTAAAACCCATAATCCTACACTTGTTAAAAAGGGACAAACAGGTATTAAAACAGTAAATCCCCTGAAATATTCTCAAACCCACATCAAATACAGTAGGAGCAAAGTAGCTGTGGCTTGCTGTAAAAGTAACTCTTTTAGGTAGTGAGTAAGGACTGCTGACGTCTTGCTGCTACAAACGATGCGCTTTTCTTTTCATTTTTCTTCCTGAGTTACACATTAATGTAATTTAAATGAAATGTGTAATAAAGGCCTGTTGAGATTCAGATTAATTCACAAGATTGTGGGGGAAACATCCTTTTCTCCTGCAAGTCATCAATATACAACTTAACTATAATAAGGTGAAAAAACTTTTTATTTTCTCCAATGCCTGTGACCTTTGTCATCAATCAGAATGTTGGTTGTATTGTGGTCATATTTAGCAGGTTTGTGTGCAATTGTTTTTAAAAGGAAGATGGAAACAGCTTCAACAGATGCAACAGCTTTCAAAGATGTGCTAGAAAACCACGCTGGTGTGTGTGTCCCTCTCCAAAGTTTAAAATCTGTCTCTGGTTTAGTTACACTGTCATTTTGTCATTTAATAAAGCATGAATCAAGGTGTGATCCAGTTCCTCCATTCTTCCATTCACCCCCCCGATCTGCAGGACTTCAGTTCCCATTGCTACCACTGGTTTGCTGAATGATGGTGAACATTTTGCTTCTCTGTGGAAGAAATGAATAACAAATATTGATAAGGGTTAGACTAGAT
The DNA here is from genome assembly GCA_013400135.1 of Rhinoptilus africanus. Classification (NCBI taxonomy): domain Eukaryota; kingdom Metazoa; phylum Chordata; class Aves; order Charadriiformes; family Glareolidae; genus Rhinoptilus; species Rhinoptilus africanus. The sequence goes on along the minus strand of VXBO01014434.1, from coordinate 159,582 downwards.
GATCTTAAAGGTCCTTTCCAACCTAAATGATTCTATGAATCTATAAAAGCCCAAAACAATATTTTTGGGATTTAATACAGTAAGACAAATTAGCCAGGGTGGGTATGTCTGGTAAGGACAGCAGCAGCGTTAAGGGCAAGTGTGGGTTTAAGATAGTTCACTGATGATGTAAAATTCAGAAAAAAGTACGATTTCTGGATTTGGAGGGGTTCACGCTGTTGTTTCCTAGTAGCAAACTAAGAAAACATTAATCTTTAAATTTTTAAACCTTCACACATCCCATACCTTTTGCTTCTGTATTTTTTTTATATGGAATTCTATCCCCATTAATATAATTTTATCTGTTTATATTTTAAAGTTGTATTTTATGTGGTCTGAACATGACCCTCAGCGTCTGAGACAGTAAGTAAATTACTGGGTGTTTAGGGTCATGCAGCCAATACTTGCAGTTATTCTGGTTTTTGGGTTTTTTTCCTTTTCTTTTATTGCTTTTGTGTTAAATGACTTTTCCATCCTGTCCCCCAAGATCAGCCTCAAAGACTCGGCAAAAGACCGAATTTAGCTTGGCTAAGGTGGGGCAATCCTTCATTTCACACTTTGCGTGCTACAAATTCAAGACTTTTCTGGGCCAGTCACTTGCTTAGCCAGGTTTATCGTAATATTTTCAGAAAGTTGTTAAACATCTCCAGGAAACAAATGTGAATCATGCCATCAAACTTCTCTAGTGATGTATCTGCATAGAATTTTCTTTTGCACCTGTTTTACTGTATATCCTTACAAGGGAGTTACCTCTGCAGCAGGCAGGGAATGCAGCCAAAGCAGCTATTGGCAGTCTCAGATAATTGCGCTTCTGGTAATGAAACAAAGCCTTGTACAATGCTTTATTTTCAGAAAATTATTATAATGTTTATGATCCATACTCACATCTGTTTGAGGCAGACATTTATAAACCTTGTAGCCAGCCTGCAAATTAAACCTTTTATGGATGAATTTGTACCCACATTATTTAACATTGTTATTTAGTCTGACACTTGAGTAAGGGTGGGACGGATGGGGAAGAAGAAGCCAGCTTTCTTGCAATAGTGCAACAAACTGAAAGTTCTCGAGTTAAAATTGACAATTATGAAGAGGCTGGATATTGTGAAATAGCAAACTGATGAGATGGTGGAAGGACACAGGAAAATGAGATGACCATACAGTTTTTAGTAAGACTCAGTTCTGGTAGCTACTAGGAAAATAAGCCAAAGTTTTTGAATTTTTTCATAAGTACAATGTTTATACATTGATTTTTGTTTCTATGTGAATTAATTTTGCTGCTTTAATCCAAAACATTCTGTCAAGGATCTTCTTATAAGTCAAAAGGCAGATAATAATTTTCTAAATGTCACCTATATTTGCCATCAACAATTTCAGAGACTTAAGGTCAGACTTTCTTGTTGTCACTTCTTTTCAAGTGAATAACCTAAACTCTTCTGCATGGAATCTGTAAAACAGCAATTTCCTGTCTTTGTGGTGAAAAAAAATTGAGAAAGCAATAATGGCTCTGAGTATTTAGCACAGGGTCAACAAGCCAGATAAATTTAACGGGTTTCCTTATGCAACAGTGTTGCAAATACTAGAATCTTCACATACACAAAAATCACATTATTACAGCTTTAATTAAAATTAATACTACTAAAGGCACTGCTTGAGTAAGTACAATGGATCTAATTTCTGTACAATAATTTCTGGTTCTGAAAACCAATCACTACAAACCTAAAATAGACTATTGTAAATGAAGAGTAATTAGAAATTAAATTAACTTTCAAAAAGAATTAAGCATTTAACTTCAATGCAGTAGTATATTCTTCAGTACAGCTTCTAATTTAGTTTCACATGGCTTGTCTTGAAAATTAAATTTCAACATAGTTTTCATATGCATTTTGCATATTATGTGCTCCTCTGACAGACAGACAACTAAAAGAAATACAGCACTAAAACAATATGATGAAGATCTGTTCTTCTAAAGTGAAAGCCAATCTTTGCACTAGATCACTCCTTAAACAAGCAAGTATGTGAGAACGTGAGAATCCTGGTTAAGATTCAAGATGCTCTGTCTCCTATAGATCATTTTAATGGTTTACTTTATTAGTATTATATTTCTTGAAAATCTCTATCTCTTCTTCTCCTGTTCCAAGCAGGTTCTTGGTTTGCACAGCCACTAGAATTCCTTGTGTGTCTGATACCACTCAGGGAAAAGATCTGAACTCTGGTTTGAGAACACAAATAGGTATAAAAAGGAAACTGGGAGAGCATAGGCTCCTCTTTTTGGAAAGGTGCTGAAAATCTTTGAAACTTTAGGTGATCTTAAGTTCCATGCTATGTGAGACTTCCCATCTCTTAATTTGAAAATCATCTGAGTTTTACCATGCTGCAAACATAATTAAATCTTGATCAAACTAATGGATCAAATATCTCACCTTTGTCTGATGGTCTTTTGAACCTCATTTATCTTGTCCAAACAAGAGAACCAAATTATAGTTAAACTTTTATCCGTTAATTGCACTCATTGCCATGTTTTGATTAAGTCCACTGCAGAACAACACCACTATTTTGATAGTAGTCAGTGATCTTCAAATCAATCCTTGAATAAAGCGTGTATTGATTTTACTAATTGGTCCAAATGGCAAATTTTCTGTCCTTCACGTGGGGCTGTGTATAGTGGGTTTAACTTAAATGCTTATGCCTTTCTTTGCAGTTTACCAAGAATTCATTATTTCTGCATCAATATATTTCTATCAGGTTTATTGCTCATTCCTTTCAATTCAATAAATAAGTCTGGAACTTTTTATTATTTGTCTCTGTTCTTTAATGAGTCAAAATGAAATTAGCTAATGAGGACATGTATTGAGCATTTAAATTCATTCTATGCTTCCTGCATAATTCTCTACTAAAACCTTCAGCAGAAGAGAACACTTAATCCTAACAAAGCTTTTATTAATTCTCACGAATTAAGACAATCCCTTCCTTTGAAGGAAGCAGTTCAATAAGATTTGACATTGGACATTCTGTGGCCTGAAATACACGTTCAATGAATGAATAAGAAAAAATGAAAAGCTATATTTACTTAATCAAAAGCTAATGGGTTGTACATCATTATCAGCTGATATAGACAGGTTTTAACAGTTAAGCTGTGTACAACTAATTTGTTTTCATAATACTACTTGACTGTAGATCACTATATTTGGGGATATTGGCAGCATATTGTCAGATGTATCACGTTTGAAAAATAGATTCATATTAAGGAATATAATCAAATTTGAGGCTTTTTTATGCATGTCCAGTTCAAAGTTGTATTCGCTTCATACACTTCATATACATATACTTCATATTCATATACATATTTGCTTCGATCCATATACTGTAATTATTTATGAGTTTCATAAAATAGTACTTAGTAGCATAACATATCTCCTTTAATATAAAAAATGAAAAGGCTGAAGAAATTGGGTAAAATATCTAATGCTTTAGTAGAAGAAGCAGGTTTTAATAATTTTTCCCTGATTGTCTGCCAAGTTTATGAGCCATCTGGGAATGAAATCTGAAACATGCTGCTACAGAATTTATACTTGAAAACAATCTTGGGAATTGCTTCCTAATCATTAAATATGATTTACAGGTGTTAATTGGAATGTATAGCTGTACTTCCCAGATGACCTAATTTCTAAACAAAGAGAGAGTCCACAATAAAAACGAGAAAATTGAGAACTAATTTTAGAGAAGTTTGGCCTGGAGTTCTAAGGAGGTGAAAACTTGGTAAAAGCTGTGTGCAAAGTCATAGTTGAACTTATATAATAACTGCAATTTATAAATAAAGTTACCATGGCCATAGTGGACTGTGATCCAAATATTTGTCTTTCTGTGTTTGCTTCTTATTAGAAGTAAAATGCAAGGGGGACCTCCATAAAAGCACTGTAACTTAATGGCAAGTATCAAAAGTCCAGTCATAGTGCTTGTGTGTCAGTCACACACCTAAATCAAAAACGCATGTTTCCAGAGAGATAGAAGTGCTAAAAGGAATTGTGCAGAAGTTGTGAATATGATACTTTAAAAAAAAGAAAAGTTTGTATGACACACATACTCTTGGAAATCCAAGCAGAGAGAAGTTGGTGCGGGTCCCTTCTATTACATGATAGTCTCTTGATACTTTTTTAAAACTTACGATGCCACTACATATTACACAGGCAGGAAAAAACCTACCTAGTATCATCAATTTCAACTGTGAAACAAAGACTATATTCATTAAGTAGCTAGACCCTGTGGTGGGGATACACACCCAGCTTAGTTTAGTTTGTAATTATTGGGTTATGCTACATTTGAGATAGGTGAGGCATAAGGTGCAAAACTTCAGAAAAGCCCAAAGAAGTCCAACACTTGTATCCTAATAATTAAACTCACCATCATATTTTTCCTCTTTCTTCAGACATCTGCTAATTTGCTGGGGCTCTTGTGACATCTTGTGAGATGTTGTCAATAGAAGTCCCAATGCTTACACACTTGATTTCACAGAACTGCCGAACCAAATGGAAATTGTAATTAAGCCATAGACTTTTGGAGAGGGTAATAAAGTTCATAAAAGTGTTTCAGATTAGGTATACCTAGATGTTTGTAAGTTAAACCCATGATTAAGTGCTTCCATTTTAAGCAACAGTATTTTTTTCCAACCAAAAGGAAGCAGTTCCTGTAGCCCAGTTCCTGCAATCGCCGGTTTGGCTCTACTGCTTTGGGTGGTGTAACAGGAGCCAGTGAAATCCCTCCCTAGTAGCAGTATCAATACACATTCCTACATATTTGCAGATTCTGTGAACTATGGCTAATGGGTTTATTTTTTGTGACTTAATTGAGGTTGATTGATCTAATAGTTATAAAGTGAGCTACATTTAAAACAGCTTTCAGGTCCTATCAGTTAAGCACCAGGAAACAGTTTTCTGAAATTTGTAAAGGGTTGGAAATGTGCAGTCCTCCTTTAACTGGACCTTAAGGTAATGGCTGGTTTTCCAAATCCTGTTAAAAGAACTGACCACTTGTACTCAGCACATTTGAAATGTTTCTCTGAGACTTTCTATTGCACAAATAAAGTCATCAATAGTGCAGCTCTTCTACTGCAGAGCCTTTTTACTCATTGACCCTGAAGTGTCTACAATGAGGTAAAACCCCAAAATAACCAAATAATCTATACCTAAACCTTAACGTTTCCTTATAAGCCTTAGCAGGTTCTGCACACTCCAATAACTTCCATCTCTGGGAAATGAAAAATTGGTGCATTGCAGGAGAAGATAGCCTGTGTTTTTCTCTGTGAGAGCCTCAGTTTTAGCCATTACTGACAGCCTCCTCAATATAGGATTTTAATGTCTCCTTTGATGATAGACTTTGTATGAGCAAAAAATAAACTCAGACATAACCAGAATCAAACTGGGTATTCCTTCAGCTAATAAGTCCTTTGGTTTGTTTTTTTTCAGCTGAGTACCACTGGAGGGGTTTTTTTGCCTCATTTTTTTTCCTAAATATTTCATGCCCTTATTCTCTCCTTCATTTTTAACTACGCACAGTTCAGCTAGGTACACAAGTAAAGTGGAATATAAAAAATAGAAATAAAAATGAACTCTGGTATTCTGCTCATCATTAGCTGTCTAAATAGCTTTCTTTTCCCTATGTTAGATGTGAGTGATATGAATAATGATTGCTGAGGGTTAGAAGACTCCTTTCCTAGAAAAATGACAGAAATAGCAACAATGACAGAAATAGCAGAATAGATTGTTGCAGAAGGCAACGCTAACATATGACACTTGAGAAATTTCAAATTTTAAGCTTACTATATTTGTGATATTCAGCTATTATAGACAATATAAAAGACAGCTTTCAGTCTCTGCCTTGTCTTTATGTTTGTGTGTCTGGCTTGATTTAAATTTATAGTGTTTAAATTTTGGAAGCCTGGAGATCTTGAAATTTAGTGTTTTGCAATTAAACGTACCAAGTTAGCCCATGCTTGCATAACAAATAACAAGATCTATTTTGCAGTGTATTGACACTGAAATTCAATGAAATTATGTAAGGGATGTGAATCAAGCTGCCTAAATATTTACTGCTTTAATACACCCTGAGTTTATGGGTGTGCATATTGAAATGAGGTAATTATTTTAAATAGCACCTATGCATTTTTAGTTGAAGAGGATGTGAAATTACATTTCCTCTAAATTATCATTAGGTTTGTTCGTATGGGTTGTGTACACACCACAGGCTGCCAGAGACCAGAGGCAGCAGAGGAAGCAAACACCAGTCTTGCCTTTCCATCCTGCTGCTGTAGGAAGGGGAAGGCAGGGGGATTAATTCCATGCTGCCGTGAATATTTGACTTGATTGGAGTGTTCTGTAGGGTGGATTGCTTGAATTTCGGTCCCTGCAGCTTGTGAAGATTGTAGGCTGTACCACAGAAACGTAGACTGAGAGGGACCTCTGGAGGTCCTCTAGTCCAACCTCCTGCTGAAAGCAGTACTAACTCCTAAATTGAATAAAATTGTCCAGGCCCTTGGTTTAACAAGCTTTGAAATCACCGAGGATGGATATTCCAAAACCTCTCCTAAGGAGCTTCTTTCTCTTATTATGAATAATATTTCTTTATAGCTATATTTTTCTATAGCTGTATATTTCCTTTACTGCAATTTCTGACTATTGCCTCCTGTCCTTTCATGGTGCACCTCTGGAACAGGTCTATCTCTTGCAAGCTCCCTTCAGTCAGCAGAAGGCAACAGTTAGCTCTCCCCTTTTGCAGACAGACAAAAGTCGTTCCTCCACTAGACTTTTCTGCTTTGCATATATTTCTTGTGTTATTTATGGGGCCCAAAACTAGTCTTGGTATTCCAGATACATCCTCATGATGCTAAGGAGAAAGAAATAGCCAGTTCTTTTGCCTGCTGGCTGTGCTATTGCTAATGCAGCTGAGTGTGTGGTTTGTCTGCATTGCTGCAAGGACATACTGCTGACTCACGTTCAGCTTCTCCCTCAGATCATTTTCTACAGAGCAATACAGACAGACAGTTCCCAGCCTATTGCAATGCATGAGCTTATTCCCTCCCACATACAAGAGTGTATTTGCCTCAGATACAAGAAAACTTCTGATTATTCTGGTTTAAGTAGATTCACAGTTAAATTGCCATATTCTTTAAGAAAGGAAAAAACCTCAAAACTTAAACTGACATCATTACAAACATTAATTTACTTTCTGTTGAGGATTTCAGACTTACTAGAATTACAAGTACATCATAGCAAAGAGATTTTTACACAAAAAGGTATTGATAGCAATTGATTTTGGCGATGGGGCCATTGGAAGGCCCTTGGAGTGTGCAATTTTGTACAGCAAAAAGATTCTAAATATTAGATATTCTGCACTATTTGGATGGAAATGTACCATGGCTAAATCATCCCATTTGATGTTGGCAACAAATTCTTCCAAAGAGTTGCTACAGGTGTCAAAAAAAAAGTTCAGTTAGCACTATTACAAGGGCTTAATTAAGTAATTCAGTGTCGCCACAGTTACCAGGGAAAGATTATGAATATCAAGTGGACTTTTTTTAACTGGACATACTCTCCGGTGGTTGCTGTTGGCTGTAGCCAGATCCCTGCACATAAATTCTTGGTTCTCCTCTCCTTGCAGAGGAGGCTTCCTCCTCCCACTGTTTCTTGGCAGAATCCTATTATGCATCCTCCTAGACAACATCAGTAGAAAGTTGTGCTGCTTGAAATTCATACTAATGTGATTATCCAATAATTGAAGTAGGGATTAAAAAAATCTTCTGTATGTGTTTTTTTATATTATTTATCTGCATCCATTTATCTCAGCAGTGAATTTATCATAACTGGACTGTCATGTCCTTTGCTGTAAATTAATACAACAGCATTTGTACTTTGAGATAAGGACATGCTAACAGATGGATGAAAAGAAAAGAAGTTTCCTTTGAATGTGTGACAGTTTTTCAGCCAGCTATTTAAAAACAGATAAGGGACAAATTCAACCCTGGTTGTGAACTTGCTGTGTGATAATTTCAACAAGGTCACAAGACTTTCCTCTGTGTGTCTGGAGGGGGAACTGTTTTCATACAGAATATTGGTCCTGAAAGAAATAAGCATTCTATTTACACATGTAGAAGAGGTTTCAAGTCTTCCAGGAAGTCTGTTTGAAAACTATTTACAGTATTAGTATGCAAATTATATACTACATACTAAATGGGAATCTTGCAGCAGAGCACTCTGACAGACATCTCACTATTTGAACTATGGTAGTCCAGTTAAAAAAGCAACACAAAAAGAAAACACAGCTGGAGGTAATTGTATCCACACACATACTTATTATGTTAATGGGGGCATGCGAGTAAAATGAAATGTTGTCCAGCAAAGGTTTTCCCAGAAAGACTCTGAGTCATTTTAGCAAAATGTTCAAATAATGCAAGCTTTTGTGTTCATTTTAATTGAAAAGATGTTTGATGTTTAGTCCTAAAAATTGACAGATGAAGTGTGGCAACACCAGAGAAACAATAAATCCCATCTCATAGCAAGTATAATTTTAATAAATATTTTTCGGTTGAGAAGATGAATTGTGGCCCCAACTACATTAGATACTTTCAGTGATATAATTTAAATCAAATTATGAGAATGGTATTGTATAGTTCTAGCGATATATGCCTTAAGCTACTGTTGTTACCCCAGGTTGCCAGAGTAGTGATACATCCTTTAGTTGCCTTCCCTTTTGCACTGAAGCTTCCTGACATTTCCCTGCCTGCACCTTTCTGCTGCTGCTCTCCTGTCGGCTCCCCTTCAGTCACACCTTGGTCCAGACCTTGTCACAAGGTCACAGTGCCGCATGAGTGCCCCTGCTGAAGTATGCCACGGCAGCTTTACTTCATCGGGAGAGGTTTTAAACTGACAGGTGTCATTAAGAATCCACTAGATGCTGTAGAAGGTCAGTATTGGGTTGGGTCTTCTACCAACCAGCAAAAGCTTTGCCCTTGTTTCATTCCTAAAAATCTCCCAGAATTTCTTGTTGTGTCCCTCACATCAATCTGCACAGCTGTGGCATGTAAGTTACCGGGGACTGTTCATACCAATTTACTGCTGGTGGACTTGAAATCTTTGAAAATAAAAGGCTTTGGATAAAGTTTATGCCCTTTTTTTTAGGACATGTTTTTAACAAACCATAACTGAAAACTAAAAAAACAACAGTTTGTGCCTTATGTAAGTGTGCCTGCTATTCGAATGGCTGCATTCAAGGGCTGTGGATATTGTTAAAAGCTTATGTCTTCTTCACTGCCAGTTGCTGCTGTAATGCTAAAATAGATGCATTGTTTTAACTTTTTATCTCAGTATACCGCCCTGTGAAAGTGCTTTCGGCTTTTAAATCATGCAAAATTTTTTATTTTGCAACCTGTCATTATCTTTGAGGGTTGCAAGTTATTCTGAGTTTAAAAAGTACCATTTTTGTTCACAAGCACAAAATGTACCTTCCCCAATCTAGCTCAACAGGCATGTCCGATGCAGTCTTGAGAATATTATCGAAGTGGCTATTTTATTTCTTAGTGATGAGGAACTGTTTATACTGCAAATATAATATGATCGAACAAACATCATTGTATTAGTTTAAAATAAAACTTATTTATTAATTTTAAAATGATACTGGATAAAGAAATTAGTCTGTTATTTAAAATATTTTCCAGAGACAAAGTACCATTTTCCTGTTTAATGAAATGTATTTGGGTTTTGGCTCTACCTATGTAAGAAATGTTTAAAATTTTTGTCTGTGAAGATCTATAGCCACATAAAGCATTTTACATTATGATAAGAAAATAAAGCTTGTATCACTAGTGTGATAAGAAGTCCAGCTTGGTTGTCTGGCAAGTAAATTCTACAATCTAGCTACTCCCATTAAAAAAACCCAACAACCTACTTCCACTAAAAATCTGCTTCTGCCAGAAAGCAGATTTTGTACTTCCCACTTCCAATGGCAAATGTAATCCCTCTAAAATCAATAGGTAGAACTCACCTGAGAGCATAATTCTTATTATTTGTTGTTTCCAGTCATGAGTAAAGAACAGATTTCTGCAGAGTATGTACTTGGAGGGAAGTGTCAAAGGAAGATGAATTAGGAGAAACTAGAGGACTTGTGTCCTTTGGGAAGCTACAGAGTTGTGAGAATGAACCTTTGAAGGCCAAATCAAATGTGTTGAGAGCTCTCCGACCCACCCCACCCCCAAATCCTATTTTGGCACATTTTTTTAATCTTTTTTTTTTTTTTTATAAGATTATCTTTTTAAAAGTGGCCCAAAACCAGATGCTCCTGAAGGGAGCCTGGAGTTTACAGCTGAGCTGGGTATTGCACAATTCTATCTATTTTGTCTCATTAGGTCAACAATGCTTCTTAGAGGGATAGCTGGCATGCACATTGTATGACTTCCCTGGCAAAACCAAAGCAGAAATACGTGATTTGTTTCTGTTATGTTGAGAATTTATTTTATTTCAAATTCATGATGTCACAAGCTCTAAGCATGTGATCATCAGTATCTCACTCCAAAATTCCCAAATAGTGCCAAATTTTTAATCCTTTGATTTAGTACTGTAGTACTTTAGATTCTGTGCTGCAAGTGTGTCTTATAGTATGCATTTGGATATTTTCTGCTCCTCTGTACATCGCTTTCAGTACTTTCATCATAAAGATATACAGTAAAACTTATCCTAAAAACCATCACAGAGTCCAGCAAACAAGGAAGAATAGCAAAATTAATAAGCCAGATAAAACAGTACCTGAGATGCTTCCTTAGACTGTATGTTATTTAGGTTTTAGGGACTATTGCAGAAGGACATCAAGTTATTATATGCCTCTGGTTTATTTTCTTAGCCTTACAAACTGAGGAGGAGTATGGAGTTCCTTCACAGATTTTATCCTTCTGCTTTCCTTTCTTTTTCCTTTAATAGCCTGGATGTGTGAACACTACTGAAGTGGATATAAAAAAATCTTCAAGAATGAGAAATCCACATAAAACAAGAAAGGTAAGCACTGTTATTATATTAAAAGCAGGAGGTGAAGGTAATTTATAGCATGAAGTTCCATAGTTTCTTAAAACAATATTTTCTTACAGCTGCAAAGAACAAATACATGAACATATGTTATTATTTCATAAGCTTTTAAATTACTTAGTATTAACAAATTTGCTAGTACTAGGTAAATGCTATCACGTAAGAAAGGCTTTGCAGAAATACACAGGGAATATGAAAATAAAATTCATTTTTGCATGCCTTGTTCATGTCATTTAGTAGATTGAATAAAGCATGTTAAAATGTTTCTGTCAGTAATTAAGGAAAAATAAATTAAAAACGCAGTGTAAACTATAACAGCAATTATTCTTGTGCTGGTCTTAATGAAAAGGGTGTCTCTAGTTTACAATTATGCCCCAAACGGATGACCAGAAATTTTAGACAAAATAAGCTTCATCTAAATTAGGATCCAGACATGAACAGTGCAAGTTTCTCTGGGGATGTATTGGAAGATTCTTTCAAATCCTTTGTATCATAATAATGTAGATTGACTCCAACTTTAAAGTACTCCCTTTGAGGTATATTTTCTTGTCAACTCATGGGAAAATATTTTTTAAAAAGGAAAGTACATTTAGAGAAAGTTTTAGCTTAGCTTATTTATGGTAGTGAAAGATGGGGATTACTGTAATTCACCCAGCAGTAATTGCAAATCTGGGAGACATCCAAATAATAAATTGTGATAGTCAACCTTTCAGGATACTGTTTCTGCTTTTCTTACTGGTCATCTCCACTTACTGTAGTAGCTGCTTTTCAGTGTCAGCCCCCATGTTATTATGCTGTTGATATAGAAACATAATAAAAGTATTTGCTGTGCTCTGTGTTGTTTTGTGGGGATTTGGAAGTCTTTATTTTACACCATGGTACAGAAGCAGTACTTTACCTGAATGCACAGCTTATTTGCAGTTCCTCAGAAAAAGATGATCTTGGCTAACTTCTTGAGCACACTGTACTAAAGCATCACAGCTACTGTGAGTATGTGTAGAAGGCATTGTCTGAAAGCAACTATCATTGTTCCGTATTTTTTGCCTAGTCTGTCTATGGCTTACAAAACGACATTCGAAGTCACAGCCCTACGCACACACCAGTACCAGAGACTAAGCCACCTACAGAAGATGAACTACACCAAGAGGTTTGAAAAATAACTACAAACGTACTTTTATATGAAAATTTTAGGGAAATAGTTATTAAACCAAAAATTATTGTAACTGGGAAGTTGTTCATCAAACTTTTAGTAAACCTTTTTCTTGTTTCAGGATATTTGGATTTGGGTATGTAACTTCTATTAAAACTAATGAGAGAAAATCTTGCATAAACAGTTAAAAGCAGTTATCAGCAGGCCCGTTAGTGGGTTCTTTGCATAGCTAGGACCATTAATCCCTTTATCATTAGACATCTTGCTTTTCCTTTCAACACTGATTCGAGATTTGGGGGTATACTTACCTCTCCATGTATGCACATATGGGTTCACACATTTATCTGCTCTTCATCCTGCATTAATCTTTCCTGAGGCATTAGAATTGGGAGAAAGTAAATGTCTGAAGAATTAGTAGTTTTCTTCAAAAATCTAAAAAAAGCCTAATTGGATTTCTGTTGATGAACCTTTAGGGAAAATGTTATATTGGGTCTTTTTTTTGTCTCTGTATGATCTTCTCCCTTTGATGGAAAATTCCATTTATTTTAGAACTACACTGGTGAAATGTTGTTTTAACTAAGATATATTTCTCTTCTCTGCCCTAGGATAAATTAAGGTTAAATTATAGCCACTAATAAAAAAGTTATCAAAATAGAGTCAAGCAATGTATTACTTATAACACTCTCTGCCTTCCCTTCTTGCAGATTAAGCACTGGCAAATGCAATTAGACAGACATAGATTAAAAATGTCAAAAGTTGCAGAGAGGTAAGTATATTGTCACATCTTCTGGTTTTTCAATTAGACCAATAACTATTGGGAAAATGTCAGTATGAAATAGCTTCAAAGAAAGAGATACAAGGGAGCTCAGGTGTCATAGAAATAACTGATGACAGTTTACTCTATAAGTGTGAGGTATGAAGTTCATTTATTGATAAAAGATGGTCCAGATATTCCACGATACAATTTTGATAAACCCAAGAGTCACTGAAAGAGCCTTTGACCAACTGGTCACAAGTTTCACCTTGCATTGGCAGGGAGGCTAAATGGAAATAGGTCTGGGGTCACTGTTTTGATATTTCAAAAGGTCAATCACTGGCAAAGTGAGGGAACTGATTGGCAGAGCTGACTGTGTGACGAGCTCGGTGCCTGAACAAAGTGAGTCTGAGCTTACTTCAGGTCAGTGGATGTAACGCTAGCAGGAGTCTTTCTCCAAATAAGATCAAAATTTGTCAGGAAGGGGCTAGGAAGCAAATGAAAGAAAAAGCCCCTTGGAAAGACTAACTGCAGCTTAGGTAGATAAGAGGTAGAGAAAAGGAATGCTCTATCTTACACAACAAATACGGAGATAATGAAAATAGCAGAAAATTGAGCTGCATAAGACTTAGTAAAGGAAATTAAGCCAAATACAAATGGTTCTTCATCCTCTCATATACATTTGTGCATGTGTATCTACTTATATATATGTATATATGCATACACATAAAACCACATACAAGTATATATTTATAAAGAGAACAGGTTAAGAATTTCTGTTTGATGAACAGTAAAAATGGAATATCAGACTAAATATAATATAAAGAGGAATGAAAAGAGAGAATATTTGTCCTCACTTAATTTTTCAATATTTGTGAGGCAGAAGGAAACGTGGAAAGCGGAACAAGGGCATGGGAGATGTAAATTACCAGAATACAAGTAAAGTTTTTAGTGTGTTCAACTGAGTCAGACCAATTCATGAATACTGAAGAAAATGGAAAAAAAATTGATTTTTTGGGGGAAAGCAATAAGCTTGAGAGTAGTTCCATTTGATTAGGAAATAATAAAAATATTAACTGTATTTTAAAGAGGGAAAAGGGAGTCCCAGCAGCTGCAGGACCAATAAATATGACCTGAATATCATGCAGTGTTTTAGAACAGATTTTGAAGGAACTGATAATTAAAACTGTAGGGGTATAAAACATGTTCATTTATGAAAGCAAATGTGCATGGAAGAGGTTGCTTGATTTAATTTATTCATGCCTAAAGGAGGCCTAAAAGGAGCTATGCTGAAGTATTAGGGGAACTTGTAGTTTATTTTATTTCAGCTCTTAATAAGACCTGAGCCACCCCTCCTTCTTCAAGGGTCCACTTTTTAAAGGCTTGAGCAGACCCATTTTAGCCTGAGATTGTAGCTGACTTCTGAGTGTGTGCAAACCCGGTTACCATGGTTCAGTTGATGCAAGATAACTTGTTAACTGAGGTAAGCTGATCAGGTTTCCTTGCCTCCTGACACGACAATGTTTGATGCTCTTGTTTTCCTAGTCTATTAGCTTATACAGAGCAGTATTTGGAATATGATCCTTTCCTTGTGCCCCCCGATCCCTCAAACCCATGGATATCAGATGACACCACTTTCTGGGAACTGGAAGCAAGGTATATAATTTTATTTCTTCTCTTAGGGTAAAGGGGTTTAACAGGCCTTTCTTGAAACATGAAGATTTTGGACAGAGGTATTGCAGGAAAATACTGAGTCAGAAGGGCAATGCAGCATCCTTTTGGTCTTTCCAGCTTTACAGTTTTGTAAGATGGGAAGAGCTATGGGTTAACAAATCTATGTAAAAAGTTACAGTAACTGGTTTCCAGGGTTCCAGTGTGGGGAAAACAGACACCTTTTAAAATCTGATAACATTTCCTAATTGGAAGTCCTTTTTCTTCTGTGTAAATGCATGCATATTACCTTCATCCTGTGTGAGTACTACCAGCCTGGTTGCTCATGTCTGAACATTGCACAGATATGAGCAATCTGGAAGGTGAGAAATCTGTGGTTGAACTTTAGGACTTAGTCTAAATTATGAACACAGTGTATTAGAATACTGAAGTATTGCTGATTGTGGGTTCTAATTTTTTTTTTAATTTATTTCTGTAGCAAAGAGCCAGGACAGCAGAGGGTGAAACGATGGGGGTTTGGCATGGATGAAGCTTTGAAAGACCCTGTGGGAAGAGAGCAGTTTCTCAAATTCCTGGAATCGGAATTCAGTTCAGAAAATTTAAGGTAAATGAGAGAGACTTTATTTTGTCATAGTTTGTAAGATACATTGGGGTTTTCTTTTGTCTGATACCTTTTCATTTTTTTTTCCCTTCAAAAATTTTCCTTTGTTTTACCTTTCGGATTCCATTCATGCAGATTGCTGCCTGCTCCCATATTCAGGCTGAGGGAAAGACTCTTGTAGTTAGCAGAGACTCACATGAAGCATAATTTCCCATTCATGTCCAACTTTTGGTCGAACTCCCCATGTAAGAGCTTTTATCTCAGCTTATTTTATTAAACAGGTTTAAAACATTGACCCATTCAAAGCCTATTCAGTATCTTTTGTTAAGTCAAATATTATGAGAATAGTAAATTTTTTTTTAAAATGAGAATTTTTAAAAAAATAAAGGATTTAAAAGTAAAATTCACAGATTTTCACTGTTGGTCATGTTTCTGGGGATCACTGGTCTTTTGAAAAAAAAAAATAAGATTCTAGTACTCATGGATCTCATGCAACAGAAGTAGTGTGACAGCCAGCTCTCAAATTCCTCACTAATTGCAAAATGGAAAGATGCTGCTAGTGTATGGAGCTTTTTTTTTTCTTAAATATATATTCAGAATTACTTTTAAGTGAGGGAGAACAATTATTTCATTCTAAAAAGTGATAGTTCATCCATTGGCATGGGGTTTTGTCACTGTCCTAAGGAATGTTTTGGTAAGAATTATTTCCGAAGGATTAATAGCATCCTTTCTATAGATAAATCAAACTGTACATAGTACTAAAGCATATACAACATATTTTTCTCTTTATTCCACCTGCTTGTCAGATGTCATCTGTATCACTTCCCATTCACCAATAGCATAAGGAGTATAAAATCCTACTTGCCTGCATTCTAGAACTCAGAAAAATCCTAAACTACTTTTTTAATATGCTCACTTTGAAGTGGTGCAGCATAGCAATTCATACTAGAGTTACATTTATGTTGCATCTTTAAAGCGGCATTTAGCAATTTGTGGTGTTGATTCATAAATGCTGAGTAATTGCACAAACCTCCTTTCAGTCTGTCAGCAGAATAATTGAAGATGGACTTTTCTGAGTTGCTGACCACATTCACATTCAAATGTTGACTTTTGCATCACAAATGTATACTAGATACTCTAGACCTTATGATACTTCCCAATTGATTTGTTTGCCATTACCCCGTGGAAATATGGCCTGACCTGTATGTGCACGTTGATAATTTAATTAGTGACAAATAGAGATATTTTTTTTTTATTTAAAATATCCAAGTAGTAAAATGAAATTTTAAAAATCAGAATAATACCAAGAAAAGGAAAGGTAATTTTTTTTATTTAAAGAGCATCCTGGTAATTCCTTATGCAGAGCAGCTGTTCAAATATGAACCTATCCAGCCCAGTGTGTGCTGCAGTTTCTATGCTTTTCTGTGATGAATTTGTCTCTCTGCCAACTAGACTGTTACCCGCATAATCCCTGGCTTTTTCTTCTAATCCTATTTACCACACTAACCACAGGCAAACTGCAAGTGACCGATGCAGAAAAATTCCCTGGAGAAATTTGTTCAGACCTGATTCCTTGACATGCCATCTACTCTTCTGTCTCTCTCTCTAGATTCTTATATTGCCATTATAAAATACAATGTCTGGGCAACGGTGAATATGAGCTTAAAGGCCGTCTCTGGGAAGGATCAGGCAGGGGATCAAACTTGCACTGAAAAAACAGCTGAGACCCTGGATTCAAGCTATGAAGCACAGTACACAGGATACCACAGGGGACTGCAGACACTAGACAGACATCAGTATTAGTTGATTAGAAATCTTATACCTTGTCCCAGTGTTACTGTTTCATTAACTTGGACTGAGGGTGTCTAAGCTGGCTCAGAATCTCATTGTCCGTGGATATAGTTCCTGTCTTAAGAAACAGAACAGAGATGAACAAACAAGCCATGAGTTAAAACTAGAGAACTGTGCAATGATTAGGAATGAAGCCAAGTTTCACCTTATTCCTCTATATCTCTGTGCTTTTTTTCTTTGCCTATAAATTAGGGTTAATAGTGTATCACTCCTTAAAGGGGTGTTGTAAAGCATAGCAAAGGAATAAAACTGTCTAAGCAGTTCTGTCAGTGCATTAGCTGCATGACACTGTGATTGAAGTTTGCTAACACCCAGATTGGATTCTGCATTCACCTAATGCAGACTATGACTTCTAATTTCTTGTTACTGTGCAGATTTTTTGGAGGGATTACTTTGCATGCTGCTCACAACACAGGAAAAATAGCTAAAGTAACATGATTTGGATAATAGATTTATAAAACTCCCGCTGCTATTAAAAAAATGTTGACCATTGTTTAAAATTCAGAAGACTTAAGTTTGAGCATGATCCAATAATACTGAGCTTGGTCACAAGGCTGTCCAAGCACTGAAGAAGGGCTTTCAAAGAGAATGAGATAGTGAAATGAATCTTACTGCAATGTGGCACTTGGAGACCTAATTTCTTTCATCTCCGTGGAAAATCTCTATCCCTCTCCATGTCTTTCCTTTGTCTATAGTGCTGCAGAATTCTTTGGAAATGTAATATTCATATGCTGACTGTACATTTTCTCCCAAGTGGTTGTTTTGTAGGAATTGCAGCCTGTGAAGATCTAAATGGCTTCATGCCTGCCGATCTGAAAGCCTGTCCAAGTCATTATGCAGTATTGCAGTAGGTGTGATCTCTGAGGCAGTGCTAAGACTGCAAAAGCCTCCTAGGTTAGTGCAGGGAGAGTGATGACAGGACATCTTCCATGATGCACAGAAGGAAAAGCTGCTGGACCCCTTGCCCCTTGCTTTGATCCGCATTTATTGGCTTCCATAATGTATGAGTAAAAAGGGAAAAGAGGCTTTAAGTGCGGTTGTCTGGAAAAAAGGAGAGGGACTGAGGAGTTAGCTAGATGAAGATGTTTTCTCTCAATAATTTTTCTCTGACCATCCCTCTGCAAGCTGAGATTTTGTGAGGTGATTATTTTGGACTCACCCATTTAAGTTGTAGAAATGTTCTTCACTGGAGATAGAGGCTTCAATTAAATACTGTAGAAAAAAAAAAAACCACACACAAAAACCCCCACAACATATACAGTACTAAACATTCACAGCATTGCCTACAAACTGTTTCAGTCATAGTGCTTAATTTTATGTTTAACTTATTTCTTCTAATAACACCATAACACTGCTTTTAGTAGAGAAGAGTGCAAGAGGTATTAGTGCAAGAGGTATAGTAGAGAATGGTGGAAGAGGTTTTCTTTTTAATGCAGCCTGTTTAACTTTCACTTTTTTGCTGTTTATTACTGACCGTCACTCTTGATTACTTTAGCTGCAAGACATTTCTGTCTTCACTGAGAGCGGAGGAGAGAGTTCTGCATGTTACAAAGTATGAAGGTTGATTAACTATCCTTGGTGTCTGTCCTGCAAGTCTGAACAGAAGTGTCAGTAACGATGCTTTCCCACACAGTATGGGCACTGGCAATGTTTGTCCTTAACACTGCTGATTATGAGACTCTGTTTTGGGTGCTAATAACTTGATCAAAATTTAATCCTCAAGACTGAAATTTCCTGTGCTTTATTTCTCACTCAAACTCCAAGTCCCAGCACTGTTGCCTTTTCTGCAGATTAGATGAGAGGGAACTAGTTGCAAGATTGAATGGTTTTCTCTGTCATTTTCTTGAAGACCTTCAGCACTTCTATGTCTTGAAGGTTGAAATTGTACTTGGCAAAAAGGTGGACTCTAACAATCAAAGAGTAGTCTTTCCTGCCCCTAGAAAAATGGTAGATGATTTTCTTCCTGGAGTTTGTTAAGGTTTTTGTTTGCTTTTGCTGAAAATGTGGAAAGGTCTGTCCTCCAACCTGTTGTGTCACAGGCACTGGGTGGAAAACCCACGTAATTCCCACTTCACTGCCTCCAGACTCTGCCTAAACCTCACACATTTTGTGGAGAATCACTGCAGCTTTTCTCTCACTGTGTTCCTATGTACTAAATTTAACTGATTAGCTGGATCTGGGATCTGCTGATGGCCGTATCTGATGTTTAGGTCAGTTCATGGGACAGAAGCTGTTTTGCAGCTGTGCTGTTTATCTGGCAAGGCCACCCTCACTTTGAAAGTAATCCAGCTGGAGGACGTAATCCCCAAATGTCTTGCAACATGGGGTTTACCATGTCATGTGGCTGGATGTATGAATATCATATGCTATACACTGTCACTCAGCTATACATCTGGCGTGTGACCCAGCGTGTGGCAGCCCAAATGCTGGGACAAAAGACGGCAGTGAGGTTTACATCCAGCTATTCAGGTCTCTGTTCAAACGGTACTAAGCATCTTCTAGAGGGGTTCACCACGGCAAAGGCAAACCTCCACCAACAGGAGATACAGAATTTCAACCCAGGGCAGAGAGCCAAAGCTCTAGTTCCTTCTACGAAGTAGCACGAAGTCTGTGTATATCACTGTCCAGAAAATGCAGTTGGGTTCCCCCCTCGCCTCTCTCGCCCTTGCACATACTTACTGTTGCACAGGGTGTGCTCTTTGCTGCAGGAATCTTCCCTTGCTCTGGGCGCAGCTCATGAGGCAGAGAGCTGTAAAAGGGGACAGGGAGCTCTTTTGATTTGAAGCCCTGTGCTGAGGTCTTGCAGACCCCATTTCATCTGTGCTCTTGGTTGCCATGGGATATTCAGAAAAGTTATTTTTGCAAATGCAAGAGGTGGCAGCCTTATTTTTGGCATTTCCTAGCTTTGCATGTTTGACTTCAGCTCTCGGTGGGAGGAGGGTAGGCATTTTTTCTTGAAAGATCACTAAGTAGATTAAAATATTAAAATGTGTCTTGGCTGTAAACTAAGCACCCTAGACATAATACACCGCAGAAATCAGAATTTTCTTCCCACTTTTACAGAGGTTTCTATATTTAGAACCTCAGATTTTCAGTAGAGTTTTTGAATGATAATGTTAGAAGAGTAAAATAAAATTAATCTACCAAAGAGCTGGTGTCCAGCCTGTAAGAATGTGTCTATACAACCGGCCTATTCCATGCTGGAAGCTGAATGTTTCCTCAAAGAAGTTCAATTTATCTCCCATCTATTTCCCCTTAATTGAGTATAACCTAGTATATGGAAACAGTTTACTTGCAAAAGAAAAGAGCATCCTAAGGCATGTTTGTGGTGACTTCCAGAAGTATCGACAATGATATAATGGAACAAACAAGAATGTGACAGCTTTGAGCTAGATCCTCGGGGTGTCTGCAGGGTGACAGAAAATGTGTGTTTACAAAGAACATCCTTCCCTTTCATTTTTCTATTCCTTACCTGACTTTGATACACATGAGTAATCAGTCAGTCCCAGAAGATGCATTTGAAGGGGTTAGCACTGCAGGATATACACTTTTAAATGCAAATATCGAAAGCAGCTTAGGGAAAGCAAAGTAGGTTGCCCAAATATGACAGAGTGAACTGAATTAGAGTTTGTGAGCTGTGCAGTTTTTAAACTTGAGTTACGAGGCCTCTCTTCTTACTGCATTGCCATCAGATTCTCAGGATACGTCCTCAGGCTGTGTGCAGATCTGTGTTCAAGTCACATTGTGCTTCATAGAGATAAGCGATGCTACTCAGAATTTTTGAAACGGAGGTTCTTCTGTTGGCACAGAGTCCCTTTGTGACCTTGGGGAAACCACTGCACATTATTATATTATTAATATATTTGCAAAACTGGGACAATATTACTTGTCTGTCTCTTGGAGAATCTTAAGGGATCAATAGACAGAAAGATTATGCTTAGATACTATGGAAGTGAAGGGTGTAGAAATACCCAAAATAGTCATCTCAGTAGAGTGAAGCTGACCATAATGGCTTGTGAGCGATGAGCACGGGCTTCTTCCATCTGTGCTACAAAGGAGTGCATATTTAACAAAGTCAAACTTTAGTTGAGCTCTCAGGCTGGGGAGAACTAAGTGGTCTGCACCATCTCTAAGCATGGGATCCTAGTTGAATTTAGAGTTATTTTGTGCAGGAAGAGAGTCTAATCACCCATAAAACAAGTAATGATAAAACAATCATAATAGCAAATGAAAAGTGATTATCAAAGCTTCTAGCTAGCTAGCCGTGATCACAAAGTGCTCAAGACCTTTTTAGTGATCCCACTCCAGACTGAGTGAGAAGGATACAATGAACTGGCCTGCACTGTATGTGACTGCCTGATGTCGGTTTGCTCGGCAGCAGAAGAGAGAATGGGTACTTCCATTCAGCATTCTAGTAAAAATATGCATAGAAATGCAAAGCTGAAGAAAAAAATTAAATTGCGGTGAGAGGTAATAGTGCTTTTCAAGTTTATGCATGATTTGTGGAGTAATGGTAACAAAATTAGAGTTACACTGTTTATAGTTTAGCAGGACCAGAGAGATTTATGTAGATAGCAAGAACATAAGTTCTTATTAGCTTTTGAAGGAATGTCAAAAAGCAATAGGTTTATAAGGGATATAAGCCCTTGTGGTTCAGGTGAAAGGAAATCTCAGTTTAATTCCAATTAAATGGAAACCTTCCCATAAGCAAGTTACCCATGCATAAGTAATGAAGGATTTCCCACCTGTCTCATGAAAAGGTCTGTAATAATTGCTTCTTAAGGTGAATTGATTGCCCGAGACAGTATACCAGACTGCTGTTCCCCACATAAAATCACAGATTTTTCTTATTTTAGTATGGTCTAGATGAAAACTTCAGTCACTTCATTTTTTTTAAAAGCAAAGAAGAGTGTCAGCACTTGATTAATGATTGTACTGAATTGGAAGTCAAGATGCTATATTGTGCCATAGGTTCTGGTTAGCAGTAGAAGACCTGAAGAAGAGGCCTATCCGTGAAGTTCCTGCTCGCGTCCAGGAAATCTGGCAAGAATTTCTTGCTCCAGGTGCACCCAGCGCTATCAATCTAGATTCAAAAAGTTATGACAAAACCACGCAGAATGTAAAGGACCCTGGAAGATATACATTTGAAGATGCTCAGGTCAGTTTGCAATCCTGTGTAGGGACATCTGAAATAGAATATTGGCTAGTGAAATCTATATAAAAAAAAATAAGATATATTTGGTAATTAAATGGTAATATTCTGTTTCCCAAAATACCATTTTGGCAATGCAAATGGCTAACATTCTTTCATGTATGAGACCTATGAATTACTAAAGATCTTCAGGAAACTTCTGTGACTGAAGACTTGAAGTCTTCAAGTAGACTTCAAATAGGGCAACGCATGTAGTGCGGTGAGAAGTGGTATTTTCACATTCCTGTTTTCTTAAATTTCTTATTCAGTTACATGAAGAGAAAAGCTTCCGCTTCACACACATTGATTTCTAGTTCTCAAGATCTGTCTCTGAAAAACTTCCCTTGATACAGGCTCAATGATTGTTCTCTCAGTGCATGTCCAAAAGTGTATTATTTATAGGAGTTATAGGTTCCCATTATGGAGAGAATATGACCCATGTGAGACATAATATTTTGTAGCTGCTTGTGCAGAAGTATTATATTTCACAGATGTTGTATATTCTATACCTTATTAAACTACTATCTACAGAACATTGGGCAAAGATCCTAAAGATCTGCTCTTCAGTAATCAGTATTGCAGCAGTAAAGAACAGTCTGTAAATATCTTATTTGGCTTTTGGGGATCTGGATTAGTTATAATTTGAATACCGTCATCAAAAGATACTTTTGACCAGAGCTAGATTTGTGAAAATATTTGTATTTTTGAGACTGGAATTAAAAGTTAAAAAACCAAAATGTTGAAATACAAATCTTGGTTTTCCTCAGAAGAAAACCCAAGTACTTCTCTATTAAATATGACACTTCATGTGACTTATAACTTAATATTTCATCTTTGCAGACTTCTGAGAAAAGCAATAGAAAAGAATTGGATTCATAGTAAAAGTAGCAGAACCGGTACCATTCTCACTTTTTCATCAGCAGCCCAGTGATGAAAATTTAATTATTAATGCAAAGTGAAATGGTGTCAAAAGGAGACAATGAAATCATATCCCTGCAGAATTTCCTACAGCTTGATTATTAGGTCATCATCTTGGGAGGCAGGAGATGCTGCTGCAAGTCCCACAAAGGAAAGAAGGGAATTAAGTCAGGGCTTTCTAGTTTGGGGGAAAATGCCTCTGCCCTAAATAGAAGGGAGAATAATTCTACCACCTTTTCATTTTGTTATTATGAGAATAAGCAACCTATAATGCAACAACAAAGTTTTCATTAGACACTATATCATGCCCACTGTTTTGAAATACTCTGCATTAAGCCAAACACACAGTTTTTGCTTACATCTGCTCCCCCTCAGAGATTTAGGAATGCAGCATATAGCAGACATGTTACACATATAAACAATACAGCATGATTAAAGTTTTAAAAAAAAAAATCTTCTCAGTTGAGTCAGTAAAGGACAATTAAATTCCTTGCCAGCATCAAATTAAAAAAAAAAAAAAAGGTGTAAAATTTCAACAATGTTTTACTTCCAGATCTCTCTCATCTTAATTTTTTCTCTTCATTTATGAAAGACTTGGAGTATTCAGTCTTTATGCAAGCAAGACTTTTCCTCCTGTCAGACCTCTGCTTGTTTGATCCAGTTCAGCATACAGCTTGAACCTGGAAGCCTCTGTTTCTCTGGGAAAAGGGAGCAAACTGTATCCGGCATGTTCTGACTTGCAGCTTTAGGACCTTTCTAGAGTGCCACACCTCAAGTGGCAGGGTTTTGTCAGGAGCAGGGCTCTGCCTCTGCGACAGGCTCTTTCTGGTCTGCCAGTTGGGAAAGAGACCACTTATAAGTCCTTCTGGCCGTTGGCAGGTGATGGAAATGTGGTTAAAAATGTTTTGAAAAGCATTTCTGGACTTGAAAGATGGCACTACGGAACTCCATGTCAAATGAGAGTGACACATAAGTAAAAATAGATTGATTGTGCTAAATAACATCCAGCCTCAACTCCTGACTAATGTGTATATTAACAATACTAATACGGCCTAATTTATTCTTGCTTTTATAGGTTGGGTTTTGCTCAGAAATAACATTTTAATGCCCATCACCATTGATATGCACAACCGTTTCTGCTCTCTGTTGGCCGTATTGGCTGCTTACATAGAACTAGAGTGGAATAAAAAGTCCCTAAATGAACCAGCCTGAGTTCTGAATATGCACCTGAATATTTCTGCTTCGTGCAAGAAATACAATGAAAGGCACTTAGGACCATTTCTAGAGTTTCTAATACAACACAAATTAAAAATCAGCTTTAATTTTACCTTGCCATAATTTTCAAGCAAGGTGGTTTGTTTTTTTTCTTCCTATTCATTCATTTTATGCAATACCAAGCTGAGAAACAGGGTTTACTTTACAGTTCATTTGCTGTTTCACAATTGCTGTGCTACAAGTTTCCTATAGTAAAAGGTAGGGTTTAAGTACAAAAATAGAACAAAAATAGGTAACACAATTAAGTGGATTTTCAAAAAAAAAAAATTCTCAAGAGTGTTTCCTATTCTGATTGCTTTTTCTACAAATCTCTTTCCTAACATTGTAACTAGAACTAGAATTATAAAGACTCCTACATCATAGATTTTTAGTTTTTCATATTTTACAGAAATGAGAATGCTCCAAAAAGAAAAGCTCTTCAAACTGCTTATGTAATTTATTTTCTGAAAAAGGGTTTCCAAGTTTTCGTATGTCTCTGAAGAATAAATATCTTGGAAATTAGATTAGCCTGGAACTGTTTTTAATTTGCATACGTATTTTCCTTTTTATATTGTCAGATAGAGAGCAGACTAAATATTTGTCAAAGGATGTTTTCAAGGGTAGCCAGGGGGGATAGTCCTTAAGTCCTTAACTTAAGCACTAATTTGTGATGCTGAAACGGAAGCCTAGTACCTTTTCCCAGACTGTGAAGTCAGAAAAGCACCTCCAAAAACTAATTCAGAAAATATGATGAGGAAGGATCCACAGCTCCTGATTTAGTCGCTTGGCTAAATTGACTAATGTAAGGGAGGTTTGAAACTGGGCCTTAAGCTTGGAGTCAGATGGAAATTCTTAGAAAAATAATTTCATAGTGGAAATGGGGACTATAAATTAAAGAAAGGTGTGTTATGGTTTTTTATACATAACAACTAGGTGGGATTTCTGCTTTAAGAATAGAGAGCAATTCAGCCTTGGCTTCAGAACTGCAACTTGCTATCCCCTAAGACTTCTTATGCAAAATACTGCTAGCTGGTACATAGTCCACAACTAAAACATATATGACTGCCTCCCATTTTACATAAGTCTTCTATTGTGGGAGTAACACCTCCTTCTTTCCCTTTCAGGAGCATATTTACAAACTGATGAAAAGTGATTCTTATCCTCGTTTTATACGATCCAGTGCCTACCAGGAGCTGCTACAGGCCAAGAAAAAGGTATTGGTCCATCTTGCCTTTGTCTTGCCACTGTGCAAAGCGGTGGTTATGTTTGCAACAATACTCAGTCTTCTCTCCCCTGTGCCAGTGCAACTGGATATCTGGTAGGTGACCAGCTTGGCGTGTTTGGAGGGTCACATACACACAGGAGTTCAATATACATATATGTGTATATATCCTGCATGCGGGCATGTTTGAATGAGTTAATCTAGCAAAACTTATTTTTATTTTTACATCCCATATTGTACTGTTTTCTCTGTTATGAAGCACCTTAAATTGCAAAGTGCTTTACAAATACATTAAAAAATAAAATAAAATCCCAGAAGAATAGTCTTTCATGTTTGCAATTTTGCTTATGTAATAATTGTTGTTCTCTTTATTCCATCTATAAAAGCTGCAGAATGTGCTTAGAAACAATCTTATTCATATGAATAACTTCTAATTTCAACTATAAATATTGGGGCTTCCTAATTTTGTTTCTTTCCCTATTATTACATGAATAGTTTTGAGTAGGCTAGGAATCTGACTTGAAAGGCTGATCATGTCACACTTCAGCAAACCAAGGCTCATGTCTTGATATGTAATGTTTGCTTAGAAAAGTCCAGATTATGGAATGAGTTCTGAATAGACACAGCCCAGGGTATGTGGAGCAGCTTGTGCAATGCAGATTTCTATAATGATAAATAATTTTATTAGTGGGCTCTAAATAGTAGTCGCCTAGAATCAGCTGGGAGCCCTGTACCTTGCAAAATCAGGGCCCTGACTGTTACCGGAACAAGGCAGTTATTAACACCATAGCATTCTATTGTTTATAATGACAACCTAAAATTATATGAAAGTACTGTGTGATTTTGTTTTTTGTTCAAACATTGATTTCTGAAGATCCAATATAGAGAGAGATGTTGAAAATACCAGAAAGCTACAACTGTCCGTGTGAAGTCCTTAAGTTTGTGACTGTCAGTTCATTAACACAAGATGTGCACTTCATTATTTCTTTTTATTTTCAGTTTTTCTTTTAAATCAAACCAGTTCAATCCCCACAAAAAATTATTTTTGTCGAATACTATACCTGCTTTGCCCATCCCCTGTTTTTCAGAGTCCCATTACAGCTTCATACCTGTGTTTGCTTCCTGATTTATACAAACTTTGGTTTGCGGTCCATTGTTTCATCCACTTTCTTTTCTACTCCATTTTTTCTTGCTTTTCTTTTTCCCCTCCTTTTTCTTTTTGTTTCTTTTCTTTTATTTTAAATTTAAGTTGGAAAACACTCTGGATCGTCGAACATCTTTTGAGAAATTCACACGCAATGTGGTAAGTTTGTTGCCTCGGAAGACTAGTAAACCTGATGGAACATCCCTCTCCCCTCCCCCTCACTGATCCCTACTTTCCCTTTTTGCTTCTCTAACCTGACAGTTAAAAGTGTATTCATCACAGTTTGTGAGTTTTCCTAGGAATGACAGCTTTATAATGTGCTTTCATTACAACCCCTCCTCCCTAGTCCCTTTCCCACTGACCTCAATAGTCACACGGAGGAATGGACCTTTGGGAGCCATGCTTTTTGCATTAGGAAGCATGAAGTTATTCACACTTTTTTTTTCAGTTGTAGTAAAGAATCTGTGAAAACCTGGTTGATGTTGTTCTTTTTCTGGTGCCTCCCAAAATACTAAGTCTAACACAGTTTGAATACATTGGATTTCCTTCCTGTCTCCTTTGCATTTTACTAAAAAAGGGTTTGTCCCATTTTTTTTTAATTGGGGACAGGGAAAAATAACCAATAATAATTTCCCCATCTTCCTTAATGTCTTGCGCAGCTTCTTCAGGACCAAAGAATTCATGCTGGTGATGCACAAGGGTTTCATTGGGATTTCATTTTGATAATGGACTACAAGAACTGATTTTTTTTTAATATATAATTTTCAAAAGCTGTTTCACGAAGGTAAAAAAATGAAGGCTGGTAAATTTGCTGTGGGCATTCTCTTACCACCTGCCAAAAGATCCACTGATTTCCTGATAATGTGGGATTCTTTTTACTTATCCAGTTTCTTTGGATTTTTTTTTAACATTGTGAAAGTTCGAACTAAAGCATTCAACGCATTTATTTTTGTAGGGCAGAAACATCCCTATATTCCCATGCCATAAAAACTGTACACCAACACTGAGGGCGAGCACTAACCTGTTATGAAAAGAGGTAGAAAGATCTTGGATTATACTCAAGTTTGTCTGCATTGTCTGTTGAATTGTGCAGGTGACGCTGCTGTGTGTGCGTGTGCGTCCGTGGCTTTTTCTGTGACCTGGTTAGTGGAGCTGTGTGCGTTGAAATGAAAAATATGAGAGCTTTCAGCAAAGATCATGGTTTTTGTTTTTCAGTTTTTAGGGAAGGAGAAGCAGTTCTCAGAAACTGCCTCCCGCATTATGAAGCTCAAGAGTTTTTCCTCAAGTATTTAAAATGTATACATATACTTCTTAGTAATCAAAAAAAAAAGAAACGCAGTGAAAGAACAAAGTTTTGTGAGGCTGTGGGAATATCTCCCATGTTAAAACAAAACTGTAATTCTTTAACTACTTTCTTATAGGTAAAGGCTTCCTGTAATATGCTTTGAATCCACTGTAACCAGGAAGAAATTTGGATTCAATGGGGCAAACTCAGTAAAGGACACTAAAAAGTAAATAAACAGCCACAAAGGAAACTATCCCAATGTTTGAAACAAAAACCCCTATATTTTGCATGGTGGTGTTGCCATAGCATGTTGCAGTGTGATTTGTGTGCTGTCTAAACAGGTTGATCTATAAAACGACATTGTACATGGTAACATTATACATTATAATTACATGGAAGTGTTTAATATGAAGTTCCATATTAATAAACAAGCCTATGTTAGTAAAAGTGAGTGTAGAAAGGGAGTAGCACATATGGGACCTCTGAGAGCCAGGGTTTTTCCCAGTTACAGTGCCTGGCAAGCTGCAATAACTACTTTTATTCACGGGAGTTTAAACAGCCCACAGATGAGGAATTGGTTATGGTAAGGGGTATGTAAACAGCTGGCTATAAGGAGAGGAACAGCAAGCTGCAGACAGATGTGAGGAGAATACAACACAAAACGGGAAAAAGAGAAGAGAGACTGGGAGGCACTAAAACGACTCTTTGATAATCCCTCTCAGACCAGCAGTTCCGTGCACAAACACTGGAGCATTATGCCCTGCAGGCGTGCCCGATTTTCATCGTGCTAATCTCAGGGCAGAAGTATCAGAATAGCAGGATGCCGGAGATGCAAGGCAGGCCAAATAAACCATCTGTGAGCCAGAAATGGGAACGAGGATTTCTGGATGTGAAGCGTTAGTACTTCTTCAGTAGAAGAGGGCGATTCTTTGTTTCACAGAGCAAGCTATAAAATAAAAACTGTGGTTTTGCTTTACCTCAAACTACTACTTACCTGTGAATCCAGGTGGAGTCTGTCAAGTCAGGTCAGGTATGAAAGTAAAACATGTCACTGATAGATCTATATTCTCGATTAGATCGGCAGCTCTGAGGCTTGCAAATTAATCCAGAATGTTAGGATGCTCAAGTGCAAACCTTTTCTCCAAGATGACTGAATTCATATCGCCCACTGCCCCAGAACCCTTTGCTGCCAGGCATCCTTGTTCTTCCATTCATGTTCTCGGTTATGATGAGTTTATAGTATGTAATTACCTACCTTGGTACAGTGGTTCCAAACAGCAGGGATGAGGGAAACGTTTCTCAGAATATCCTATGGTGTACTGATTAACTTGTTCAACTGTGAAGTGAGAGACTGTGGTATAGATCTGTTCTTCTGATTAATACAGAAAATAGGTGTGAAATAGGTCTTCTGCAACCTGCATAAAAGCTGTCTTCTCTGATTATTATGAAAATTATAGTTTCTCTTTTCCTCTGATGGTTTAGAAAATTTAGACTAATTTTCACTGGTTGTTTTCTCACTTATATCAAAGTGAGTTTGTATTGAACTAAATTAAACCTCAGTTTTTTCCATTTGCAGTTTAAAAAAAACAACCCTGTAACCTTAGTAATGTCTAGGGATTGAACCTGAGAAGAAGACCTTGTAACTCATAACCTGATTTGATAAGACGGAGACTGTAAGAGGCTCCTCATCTCTGATGATTGAAAGTGGGTTATACTTGCAACAAAAAGCTTTTGTTAAAATAGAGTTTAGAAACTTTGTAAGGGCAATCTCTCTATACTATTCCTTGAATTAAGTGGAAAAAACCTAATATAATGAGTCATTCTACTCTGATAGGAAAAAAATAAAAGTGGAGCTATATACACTAAAAAACCCCTAGGCTCAGCTCTGCATTTCTTTGACATTGGAGACTTTTCTTTCCAGAAAACTTTCAGTAAGTTGGTGCACTTCATGAAAACCCTAAATGTTCAGCTTAAAAACTTTGGCTATTTAGCTTTCTCTGTAGATTTTATAGTGCAAATTTACTAATGCCTTTGGCAGTCCACAACAGACAATATGAATAGTGTTAGAAACAGGTCTGTATTCACGTACAATATAGGTAAAGTAATAGCAAACTGGCATTTGCTAGATGTAGTATTTATTACTGAACACTTTATAGTTTGCTTCTGAGTAGTAGGCACAGCTGTTCTTGGTTTGCCTCACTTATTTACGTTCCCAGGTATTGTGTGAAAATATAGAGCACATACACTTCAGGAGTACTGGAATGATGCCACTGGATAAGTGCATTGTCTTGGAGTGACACCAGCAACCAGAAGTGTCACAGCTCTGACTCAGAAGCCCGAGGAGTGGTGACAGTGCTTGCTCTGTGCTCCCCCCTGGCCAGCTCAGCCCCTCAGGTTTCGCTTTGGGAATAATTAACGTCTGTCACTTGCAGCTCCCTGAGGAAGTGAGTAGGGAAGCTAAAGGCATAAGGAAGGGAGCAGGACAATCTCATTGCTTGACACAGCAGTAAAGAGAGGGAAATCAGCTGTTTCTGTGGCATTTAAAAACTTAAATTCTTTTGAGGAATTTACATGGTGAAAAAAGATCCATATTTAAAACAAAAATAATATTAAAAAAAATCAAGCAACTTCCTCTACCTCAAGTACTAACATCTACATTACAGAGACAAAACCAGATGAATATGCGCTGATAACACTGATGGGAACAAAGAAGTCCTTTAACTTTTGTCTTTAATTTCTCATGTGCATGTGGGATTTGTGACAGTGGCAGACTGATAGGCTGAGGAGGACACCTTTCGGAGTGCTGGCCTGGTGCTTAGCTGCGATCACCAGTCTGGAAGCCTAAACCAAGGGGAGTGCGCTACTTTCATTTCCACCCCATGCAAATTTTCTTGTCCTGCCAGGAACCCAGTTAGCAAGGCAAGAAGGTGCCTTCTGCCTCCTCGGAGCTCCTCCTAGAGGGGAGACACTCCATCATCACGCCTTGGTGTCATGGCTTCACACACCACCATCAGTGTCAGAGTTTCATCCGTTGCTGCCCAGTTATAGAGAAGGCAAAAACCTGTGCTTTTTTGCAAGTGTGTGATGTTTTATGGAAATACAGCCAGTACAAAGCAACAGACCAAACTGAGTTAATGTGTTAAACTAGAGAGCCATCAAATAATAATTGTCTTCACTCTTAACCTCATAAACAAGACCCCATTTAACTTTGATATTTTCCCCCTCCAAACCAGCAACATTAGACCATTTCAAGCGTGACATGTGAAATGTGAAGGCCATTGAACATAGCACATTTTCACAGAGGCTCAGTCCAATGTCACCTAACAAGACACAGCAAATTTCATATCAGCGGGGGATAGACTTTCCAGATGATTAAACCAGTATAATCTTTTGTCATGTTAAAATCTTTCCCTTTATTGAGAAACCAGGCAGATAATATATAAATTTCATCAGTTAATCAAGAAGTTTTTCTATATGAACAAGTAGAATTTATGTACACAAGGCCCTACTGTGACAGACCAAAAGTCCATCCAGCCCTGAAATCCTGCCAAGGGCGGTATTTCTCTTGAGCATAGCATTGTGAATGAGCTTCAATGCAGTATCAGTTGTGGGATCTCATGTTCAGTGTACAGTCATTGAAGACATCCTAATTAGACTTTTGAATTTACTTCCAGATTATTCCTAAAGTTTAAACCAAAAAATAGCTAGTCAGAAAAAAAATCACAAAGCTTCTTATTTGACAAATACAAAACAATAATAAAAATTATAACTATTTCTAGAAATGAAGGCTTTTTCCATTTCAGGAAAGAGATGGCATATTGATGTTTGACTAAAAAGAACTAACGAAATAATTGAAAAATTTAGTTTGGACTAAGAGTTAGTCCAAAAATCTAGTTTTAGGGTCTTTTGAGTAATGATGCCCAGGCTAATGAGGAAAATCAAAAAGAGCATCTGTAGGACACACCACTGAGGACTGGCCTCCTTGTCCTGTTTGGCAGTGACTGGAGCTAAGCTGCTGCGCCCTGTGCTGGAAGAGAAGAGCTGAGGAGTAGCACTTGCACAGCCAGGTTCATCTAAGGGAGGAGCCAGCAGGTACCGTTCAGGTATTAAGACAGTGCCTGCCATTTCCCAGCTGAGTCTTAAGCTATTTACAGGAATGAGAACTGCAGAGAGGTATAGAAACCTTGAGGGGTGAAGCCTAGGACAAACATACTGAAAGTATTTGTCTAGTGCATTGGTGCCTTGGAAAATTTTATATGTTACCCCACACTTAGATGGTTATTCAAGTTCAAACTACCCCATCTGGCAAGACTTAAGTTAAGTTAAGTTAAGCACAAATGAGAACAGCTTACCAGTAAACGTAAAAATTAGTGGGGAAGGAGAATGAAATCGTGAGTGTCACACAATTTGTAATGAGCAAAAATAGGAAAGCAGTCGCTCCTGCCTATGGACGGCTTCAGGAAACAGTATGGCCCTAATAAGAAAAGAACAGAGGACTGCAAATCCCCTCGCCAGGCAGAGGGATTTTCCTGAACATGCAACCACTTAGTGCTGCAGCTGTGCTGACAACTCGTGCCCCAAATTCAGTAAATGCCAACCTCCTCCCCTGCCTCACATGTCTGAAAGAGAAATACACCTGCACAGGTGGCTGAGAGCAGCATCCCTTGCTGCTGTGGAAATCAAAGCAGGATCCTGACCCCCTGAGTGGTGCTAAAGCAATTTCCCTGTGCTAGAGGAGCAAAGGCTGCCTAATCTTGGACCTTCTATTTCCGCTCCTCTGCCTCTCCAGATGTGCTTCTGTCAGGGGCTGTTTATATACGGGCTCTGTGTGTGGCGCACTGCGATGTCGCTTGGGAGCTTTCCCTGCCGATGCCGGCCGAGCTGCCGGCGTGCTGCAGGTGTACCACACCTGAGCAGATGAGGTGGGGAACGGTGAGAGCAAGGAGGGTTGATTCTCGCTCTGCATCTCATTTCGCTCACAGCAGGGCTCACACTGTTCCTCTGTTACACCAGGTCAGGTGCGTGGAGTTCTCATTTCTAGTTCTGCCAGTATCGGTCCTGGGGAGTAGCATCTGCAATGGCAATAAAGAAACATGAAAAAGGAGACATTGAGGTTGTTCGGCAGAAAGGAAGAGAATTAATATTCTAAAAGGAAAAGACTTGATCTTCCTTTACTATACATTTCAGCTCCAGCCCCTATATAAGTTTCATATTGATTTCTCATAAGCCACATAAGTACCGCGGTTGTTGCTGACTTGTTTGCCAGATAATTTGAGGTGTTAGTGTCGTGCTGCATAAATAGGTCAGTCAGCATGCTTGTATTTAGCAGCTCATAAAACTGCACATGGATTTTTCATTTTCCCCATAAAGTCTCTAAAAGTACAATTAGAAGGACAACTCTTGGTTAAACAGTTAATGCACTAAGGTAGGGACATGAACAGTGAGGCCGACTCAGTTCATATTCTTAGATGTACTTGCTCACTCCAACTGCTATGCTGCCCCCTCTGACTCTCTTGTCAGGGTATGTGCGGGGGTTTCATTTTGTCTTCTGTATTATTAGTAAAATTGTTAAATAGTTTGAATTTGTATGCCTAAAGTGCACCAATACAGCCAAAAATCCTAATCCTGTTCAGAATTTGTCCATTCTAAATGTTGATGACAAGATTATATTGCAAATATTAAAGGTCTCCTTTTCATTCTTCAGGCAAACATCTACTACTACTTCCAACTTTTTTTCCAATAGTTCTTTAACCTCATCAGCACAGAAAACATTTTCCTATGTGTGATGACTCATACGCTACACCTCTCAAAACTGGCCTGTTAGATGTAGTTTCCCAAATCAAAATTTGGCTTATGGGAATGCTATTAATGTATCTGAAAGAAATAGCTGGGCTCAGCTCTTATGACCCACAAGGGATGATTCTTATATCAGTCTGTAAATTGAGTGACTCTGGAAATCTCCTAGAATTGACAATTATGAAACCCTACTGTACAGAGCTGAAGTAAAAATATGCTCTGGAACAAAGTTTGAAAGAAATATTCTGTAAATGTGCAGAAGTGAGTAAGAAGGTGGGATAATTCTGTATTTGGGGCTTCTCTGGATTCTGTGTGTTAAAAGCTTATTTTCCCAATCAGAGAACTAAGTATAATTCAGAATAAACATGGATGACGATGTCTTAGGGAGAGCGTATCTTCTAAATTGTCCCTTTTCCAACTGCAAGATAAACTAGAATTACTAATACCTGGAAAAAGAACCTATGTTATTGTTGGTCAGATGGAGACTTGGTATCTTTAAGAAGCGTAATATTCTCTGAGGCAGGGAGGGGAGGTGGAGGAGAGGACCATCCAGAGAAATCCTGATCATTGGCGGGCTTAGGAGAAAACTTATCCAAACTCCAGCAATATCCAGGGAGCAAGCGACGTAGAATTCAGAAAAAAAAATGTCATGACAGCTCACTGTGTCTGTAGGGGAAAATTAAAATAATATGTAGAATAAGATTATAAAAGTCAGATCAACTAACTAACAACTAGTTTTTGGCCTGCTTTTAGGTCAAAACTTCCTAGTTTAGGTGATATCAAAATTAATTCCTGAGATGCTAGAATTTGGTTATGGTCATCTGTGTAAATTCCAGGGAATTTACAACTCCTAAATAATCAATTGTTGCAGATAGGAATAAAAAAATAATTTCACAGATCTTACCCCACAACAAGAGCTTGCGTGGCTTTCCAGTGTGGTATTGAGCAAATTATTTTAGCAACTAATAGAGAGGTCCTGATTTAATTGTTTTAATTAACCGGTTTATGCAGTTCAGTAATACAGGGAGCTCATATGTATTTACAGAAAGTAGCCTGTAAACCTGTGAAATTAAGCACAAATAACTTCATCAAAGACAAAGATAAGAGTACGTTTGGTATTTTCTTAGATTGTGTTCAAGGCTGACAATCATGAATCATTTAATTTTGCACAAGCTGTTTTAAATTGTATTCCAGTGCCACACAGCTGCTGAGACTTCTTTTGACTATTTAAGAAAAGGTGTCTTAGTATAACAGCTTACCTGTTACATTAGAGGAAAACATAATTTAAGGTTCAAGGAGAGTCAAGAAGCTGTGAATTTAATTTAGGTAGAAAGTGACAGAGTTAAATCTAGACACAGGGAAGAGAATCTGCCAGGAAGGACACTTTCCATCCTTCGAAGAAGCGAGTATTAATACTGCCGGGTGATAGGGTGAAGCCGCTGGATGAGCAGTCTAACCCAACATTGCAGATCATGACTTCCCTTAGAAATTATATTGTCGGGGAAATATTCATCCTAGTTTGTTCACCTTGGGTTTCAGAGCACAAAGAATAAAATAGTTGTTCTTCCTTTTGTGAAGACCCACTCTGTTATACTGCATTTGAGAAAATGCTCGAAACCAACTTGCAGATCCCTGTGAGCATAAATTTAATTGATAATGACAGTAGGTATTAAAATGTGGAATTCCACTGGGTTATAATACAGCGGGTGACTTAACAACTCATAGGTGTGGCAGAATAAGTTCATTTACCTTTTACTGCATAAGATGTAGCATCTCTCCATAGTTACAGTATTTCTTACCGTAGTCTCCTTGAAATTAATTTTATTTCTCTGAGTTGTGCACTTGAAATGAACAATACAATAAATGTAAGTATTAAATATCTAACTGGAGAGTTAGACAGAGCCACTTGCTATTTAATGTTTTATGATCTATTTATGTTACATTATCAGGGTATGCCTGTAGTAGTTTGAGGAGTGATGTAAGCTTGCTGTGCCAGCTCTGCCTCTGTTGGATCAGAGCCACGGTAGGATGGCCCCAGGAGAGCTAACTCCTTTTATGCGGCCATAGGAGAGCTGATTCCTGTTACATGGTTTCGTGGCTTTTGTCTGGCTCAGATAAAGCTCAAAGCTGCCTGAATTATATCACGGTGACATACCCTACACCATCCTCTTCACGCCTAGACCTAAATATTGTGGGGCAGTCATATCCCTTATTAAAAGAACTTGCTAAAAAACTGGAAACACATCCTTGCAACAGGAGGAATGATGAGGAAAATAATAATGTGGAAATCCAAACACCTTCAAAGCAGTGCTATGCAGTCACGTGTAATATACCTTACCAATCTTCCTTGTAAATAGTAAATACGGTCTCAGCAAACCAATAGCTGTGTTCATGGAAAAGCTGCTTTCCTACCTGTATGCAATCTGCCTCTTACTTTCTTACCTGAACTTTAAAGTAGTTTTTTGTCTCCTGTGACAGAGCTACTGCAGTTTGAACATTCATCTCTGTAGCACAAGGCACTCTCGCTTGTAGGAGCCTTCTTCATGTTCTGGGTATGACCCACAGCAAAAACCTCAGCATTAGTTTCTCCTCAGCCAAAACCACCTCATTCCAAAATGGCCTTTGAATTTGCTGGCATATTCTGTGAAACAACCTAGCTGGCTGGCAGTGCAGGTGTTTAAGCACAAGGGCTTCCTGTGGTTTAAGATTTGACAGACTCCAGTTGGTGCCCCTAGTTATTTGACAGTGATGTGGCAACACTAAGTGGTTGCTGATGAACAGGTTTGCAGTGATCATGCCTCTGTTTTCTGTTTTTGTTTTTTGTTTTTATCTTTTCCTCAGGGGAAATCGCTCACATCAAAGAGGTTAACCAGTCTAGTGCAGTCCTACTAAAAGGATCACCTTGTAGCATGGAAGCAGACTCAAATCATTACACATACTTTGTAGCTCACTGATTGCCTGACTCAGAGGACAGTAGAACAAGATGTTGCATGAGCAAGGACCTGACTTGTTTTCTTTTGTGTATACTAAGGCATTACAGACTCCGAGGGACTCTCTAGCCTTTCGATGCCTCCATTTCGAAAACTGTCTGCTCACTTCCTCCTTCATATCAAGCTGGATCTATGTCTTTTTATTTTCTGCAAGCTCAAGTACAGTGAAAAAAAAGCTTCTGCTAGGCACAGTTTATTAAAAAAATACGTCAATCAAAACCTGGAAGAAATGTAAAATATGCATATATTAATAAATATACATATGGCATCACATTTATTGCACAATAAATTAGCACAGAAGGTTTCATTTCACTGATGTATTCACATTGAGAAAGAAAGCCTGTGTCTTTGTCTGTTGTCTGTATATTCTCTGTTAATGTTTCTTGCATTTATTTTTATACCATATTTAAAAAAGAACACCTTTTACTCCAGATGTATTAAAGTTGATCCTTTCTCTGTAAATTTGTGTATGTTTATATTGTTGTTTTATCTTTCATTAAAAGATGCAGAATCTCTTTCCTTTGGGAAGTTTGAGATTTTAATATTGAATTTGAAGATTAGTCGAGAGCAAAATCATCCCCAAAAGTTACACACCTTGTGCTTTCTAAAAAGTGACATGAAATGGCATTTTCTTTCTCTCAGTGACACCTAATCAAACACACTTTATTGATAATCATTTACTTTTTATTTTCTTTTTATCAAGCTAGCAGCAGAGAGACCTTTCCAGCTTGCTCATCATCACATAAGCAAAGCTTTCTTTAAGCCAGACCTGCAGTAGTGCAGCCTGCGCAGCCGTTCGGTCGCTCCCCGCGACCGGATTGACTGAACTGCATTTCCTTAGGAACGGGCATGAACAAAGCTGGCTGAGAGCACAAGTGTATACTTGCTAAATAGGAAGGACGGTGGTTTTTTTCTCCTTGCTGTCACTTGTGATACAATGCAACATTTTCAGCTGAAAAGGCAGTGGTTTGGGAGTGCTAAGTGTACTGTCTGTAGAGCAAAGCTTGGCTAGTGAGGCAGGAGGCTGTCCTTTTAATTCAAGGGCTCTATTCAGGTGAGCTGTTGTGTGTCTGCTGCTGAGGTTACTCACACAGAGACCTATTGACAGATTTATGAGAGCATGTAGCTGTTGCCTGTGAGACAGCAGATATGGCGCTTGTGAAGCTAAACTGAGCTGGAACCAGAAATCTCTGCTTGGCTTAAGAAACAGCACTTTGCCTGAGAGGGGTGACGTAAGGGTAGGCAGCAGAATCTCTGAGTAGAAAAGCGATGATGGGAGCTAAGTCAAATGACAAAATGCTGATACCTCCAGGGCATCGTAGGGTGCATAGGACAAACAAGCCTTTTTATCAATGCCCAGGATAGACTCAGGACAGCCAACTCTGGTACCATCTGTCGTACCGCCTTTGGTTTGGTATTGAGAAGCAGGAATCTTGTTTCAAAGGGACTACCAAAGCTGAAAATGCACACACACACACACACACATACACACAAAAAGTGGGACAGTCACAGACACAATCAGGCAATAAATTTGAATACATTAATGCTAGAGTCATCTCGTTTAACAACGGATACCTACCTGAGTTGTTGCTGCCGCGAGGGACAAGGCCCCTGCGCAGAGCAGCTGTGGGCAGAAGGGAGCTGAGCTGCCTTCCGCAGGGAGCGCTCGCTTCCCCTCTGGCCCTGTCTCCCTGGCTGCAGCATCTCTGAAGAGGTAGCTTGAGTGAACCCAGGACCAAACACCAATCACCGTGAATGGCCGTTCTCCCGGTTTTTGCTCGGTTGGGGTTTCTGGAGGGCTGGGATTTTTGTTTGTTCATGGTTTTCGCATGCCACTGTTCATGGTTTTTGCATGCCACTGTTTCTGGTTTCTAGCTAGGGTGATAATCACTGCTTTAAAGTGTCTCGGCTTTTGTTAGCACAGTTCTACTAAGCTTTTATCAGAAAACACTGGAAATGCCCCACGAGAGCTTGATTTTATCAAGA
Source organism: Rhinoptilus africanus (assembly GCA_013400135.1). NCBI lineage: Eukaryota > Metazoa > Chordata > Aves > Charadriiformes > Glareolidae > Rhinoptilus > Rhinoptilus africanus. The sequence goes on along the minus strand of VXBO01014434.1, from coordinate 120,670 downwards.
GCTCCATCTAGGTCAACTCAAAATATTCACAGTCTAGGGAGGCCAGATGAATTTTAATAAATAGCCACATTGAACCCCGGATCTTAAACTCGTGAGATTTAATTTTCCTTTACCACAGAAATGTGAGCTCTGAGGCATGATCTTGGGGCCAAGCGATCCACAGAAATTCTGAGCTCTGTTTCACTTCTTAGTGCCAAATACAGATATTTATTTCCAAACTCCTGCTGCCACCAATTGCATCAGCTGGTATATTGCCTGCCTCGCCTTAGGAGTTAACTAATTAGATACCAGTGTCTGCTTTGAAGAGTCACTCCCTTGTAATAACTAATGTTTCAAATCCATGCATTAGGTCTTTCATTCAGCTTTATCCAAAGAATTTTTTAAAATTTTTTTTTCAAAATCGCTTTGGAACACAAACTGGCTGATACAAAGATGTATTCCTGAATCCATTTTGTACTTCTTCTAGTTCTTTTCTTTCAATAAATATGAAGTATCTATTGAATGGATGTCTTTTCCTGTATTTGCACAGGATTTAACACAATGCCTGTAAAGTAGAAATATGCGTTACTAAGAATGATTTCAAAGTAGTCAGGGAGCTGTATCAAGGTTTTATTTGAGCATAGGTTCAAGTGACACAAGTCCACTGTTACACATGAGTGAATTTGGCCCAAACAGACCAAATAAAATCTGTTCTACAACCAGTTGATTTTTAAAGGGTTTGTCTGCAATCTTTTGATAACTCACCTGATCACTGTCATTTGCCAGTACTGGGAATGGAAACTCCGAGTAGGCACAAACATACTTTCACTTCCCCAGAGAGAAAAGATAAATGTTTTTTGCATATTTATATGAAGATCCACTTTCAGGGATTAAGATTAATTTAGATTAAGGCATGTTTGTATAACCACCAAACATCTGGAGTCTGATTTTGGTTTCACAATGATATATCCATTAGGAACTTGAGTGAGACCACGAGTCTGCAAGAGAGAAACCCAATCTGAATGGACTGTATTTCTGGTCTGCTGGGGAAGAGCCACCAATTAGTGCCTCCTGGCTCTGCCCAGGAACCTGGAAACACCCTCTGTTGGGAGGTATTGATTGTAATATTCATTAAAATAACCACTTGGAGCTGGGAACTTCAGTCTGAGAATTGGGGTTCATCAGGCAGTCTCTTTTCTCATAAATCCTTGTGCATAAAACAGCTCTTAAACCTTCAGGAGAAAGAAGTGTTTGCTGGTGGTTCTGCTCCCTTGAGATGGTTTGGAGCTCCCAGACCAGCCTGGGAAGGAAAACAGCCAGTGCGAGGGACGGGAGCTTCCCTGGCACCTGCTTGAGAAGAGCAAAATATTTTCCCCTTCTTCCATAAGGTGCGATTAAAAACTGTCCTTTAACCCTACAAAACTGAAGCAGGAGGAAAAAGGCCTTAAACAAATGATAAGAGAAACTGCAAAATGCTGAGCTGAAACAGCAGTGGAGACCGGCCAAAAATTAATGAGCTGAAGGTGAATACAGGAGTAAGAAATGGGAATTAATTGTGGTGACTAGAACAGAACCGACAAGGGAGGAGAACTGGGGAACTGAGTAATTAGGAGCAAGAGAGGCTGAATGCAGCTGGTGGGTTGCCAGCCTGTTGGCCACAGCCACGCAGAGTTGGAATGAAAACCCCAAAAATCAGACACGACCAACCGGGGCTGGCCATTTAAAACCCAACAACGGCATTTTATCACCTAGAAGGCAATTAATACCAGATACAGAGAATCACCTTTTTTAAATTGCACCGCTAAAATAGTTTGAGACCGTGAGACATAAACACCAAATAGTCATCCAAGAAAAAAGAAATAGGAGGGCAAAAAACAGTTCCGGAAAATGAGACCTACAGGAATGCATTTAGGACGTTTGTTTATTTTTGTATTTCCTTTCTAGCTAGAGGTGTTGTACATAGACCTTATTAACTTAAGTGCTTAAAATGTAGGAATTTTGCTAAAAGAACGTTAATAGGCATAGGGACCTATAAGGCTTGAATCCCTAGATGTTCAAGGTAAATTAGCAACGATTTCTTCAAATATATTGTGTGTCCACAATTCATTTAAGCAAGTTACTAAGTGGCTGTGAGTCATACCAATCTGCCTTTTGATCTGACTGTGCTGAACTCATTAATGCTTTTGTCTCCTGTGAGTTGAAGAGCAGCTGAAGTCCCAATATCAAAGAGGCAGAGAGGAAGAGAGGACGATCTCTCTGAGGCCAGTCTCTCCCTCCTTATGCTCTTCCAGACTGTGGGGTCCTCAAGTGACATGTGTACAAATAAATGGTGTTTGTTTGCACAGATGTCAGCTTGAGGACTGCAGCGTCTCTCCAGACAGTCATTATCTCTGCCACTACAATTTTTTTTTTCCTAATATCGAAACGAAATCTTCTTTGCTTCAATTTATCCTTTTATTTTTCATCCAGGCTGCTACAATCACTGTAATATAATGTCCCCTACTTTTTTTCTCAAAGAGGGAAATGGCCATTGCAATGTTACAGGCTCCTTTGGTTTTCTTACTGGTCTTTTCTGAAGCGTCGAGCGACTTCGTTGCCCTCCATCAGGTTGGGGCTGTTCCAGCTCTCTTTGAGGATGGTGCCCAGAGCAGGCTGCAGGGCTCCCACTCGGGTTTTACAGGAGGAGGGCAGAGGTTTACTGTTGTACTTTGGTCTGTACACTCAGCTATGAGGCTTGCCCTTTTTTGCAGTAGATGGCCACTACTGAATTGTGCCAGCTCGTGTGGCAGGGGGATGCCCAGATCCTTTGCAGTAAAACGTAGCTGGTTGTTCCCCTTTGTGTGTAGCTGATTCTTCTTGGGTCAGTGAGGTGTCTTCAGCTGTCCATCGAGTAGCATCTTCATTTTTCAGACCATCTTTCCCCTTTACCAAGGTCACTTTTCTTTTTTGATTCTAGCCTGTGAAATACTTGTAGTCCTTTTACCTGGGGGTGCCTTTATGTGTGGGTGTGAGTGAGGAATCTGATGGCCTGATTCTTTAACACAGATGCATGAATGAGAGTGAACACCACCGTCGCTGTTTGCCATGAGGGAACTGGATGTGTAAATTGTTAAGAGAAATTGCCGTGACAATAAACTCTCAGAACCTGCTCAAATGCTAGATGATACTCCCTATTTATAAGTACGGACATGGACAGTAAATATCAAACAATATTAAGACACGATTGTAAATGTTACCTTGTTAGTGGCATTTGCACAATTTTTATTGTACTTTTCCTTCGCTCCCAAAATATAATGTGCTGCATTCACCGTCATTGTCTTTTTTTTTTATTTGACTAGATTTTGAAATCTATTAGATTCATCATAGATGTCAGCTTTCAAAAGAGATACTGTTTACCACCCTTGCATTTAACCTTGAGGATGCTTCTTCCTGTGTATCACATAAATGAAGCATTTCATTATTCATACAACTTTTCTGTCCACTTCTTTACTCCTTTCCCCCTTTCCTTTTTGAAAGATGTGTGGCAATGACATATTTAATATAACTTTCTTTCCCACCTTTTTTTTTTCTGAGAGGAATGTATAGCCTGAAATCTAGTACCTTTTTTTTGAGTTCAGCTCTTCTGATGCACTGTTCTTTGTACTGCTCATCTTTCAGACACTCTTTTTTTCTCTTCCCCTCCCTCTCAGTCACATCTTTTTTAGGATTCCTCATTTTTTATGGTTCTTTTCCTTTGTTCCTCTGATCCTCACTCCATTGATCCCTCCTGCATGTTCCTACGGTGCCCACTGATGCTCTTTACAATAACCTCATCTGTCTTTCTTGGAATTGAAAGGAATTACACGGAAAAAAAGAAAAAAAGAAGAGTAAGCATTAAAGAAAGGGCAGGCCAGTGCTAGTGCCAGGGCTGATGCAGAACCGTGACCTGATCTCAGGGGACTCTCCTGCCCCTGGGTGCCTGCCTTTCCCCTTCCCCACCCTGCTCCCACCAGCTCCACTCCTCCTCCAGCCACTGCTGCCCCACACTCCCCTCTTCCTCAGATGCTGGTGGGGATTCAGACACAACCACACAAAATATTTCGAGGGAGGGGGTGTAAATGTGGAATTTCATCAATGGCTAGACTTTATTTTAAATGGTCTGGTGTTTTAAAAAGAGACACCAGCAGCAAAGTAAAACAGATGAAGATACAGTGCAGGCAATTAAATAGATAATGCTCAGTTAACGAGGGAATTGGTTTCCAGAAAGTCGGGTTTAGAGAACAGTGAAGTTTTTAATTCCTAGGACAGTTTTGGTTGCTCCATTTCTCCTTCCTCCACCCTGCCTGAATTACTTCAGCAGCCTCGCTGGGTCCCTGACTAGCGAGGCCTTGCCAAATCTCTCGTCTCTTGCTTTCCTTCTCAATCATTTTCCTCATCCTTTTCTGTCGCTGTTGCAAACGCCAGGCATGAGGGAGTAACTGCAGCTTCTCTCCATCAGTGCCTTTGTGTGCAGGGGTGGGGATTTTCACCTATATGTTTGTTTTCTTCCTGTAATGAGAGCACTTGAAAAGTCAGGCTTTCATTTTGTTCCAAAGGGCTTCTTCCCGGTGCAATTCCTGTCGTACAGACCTATATCATCTACTTTTTCTGTATCCTTGTGTTTTACTGACATTCAGGCATTTTACTGGGGAAAAAATAACAAAACTGAAACCAAACAAAAAACCAACATGGAAGATCTGAATTTTTGATATTTGTTCTGCTGTTGGCCAGAGCTGACTGGAACAACAGACAAACAAATTGACCTCTACTCTCTACCTGAACCCCATTGTCGTGTTAAAACTCCACTTTGCGATTCCCATCTGTAGGGAGTGCTGAGCATCTCCTGACCTCTGTTGACATCTCCCACTGTTTCTTCCTGCCCCAAACTCCCAGCGGACATCCACTGAAATCAGAGTTGTGAAACCTGTAAGACTGACTTTGAAGCGTAGTTACCCTTTGCTCATCAGGTACAATTGTGGTTGCTGGCTGGGCGTCAGTTGTGGCACCTGGGTTGGGGTTAGTGTTTTTTATGAAAGATAATTTGGACGCCTCCTGACCCCCCCCTGGCCCAGATCACGCCACGTGCTGGGAAGGCACCTTTGTCTCTAGAAAGTTGCCTTTTGAAGGCAAATTCTTTCCACCAACGGCACAGACTAGGGAGTGGCTTTGATCACTTTGTGTTTTTTAAGGAGAAAGAAAAACCCAAGGATTTGGATGCCAAAAGACTGTGAGGAATAAGAGAGAGAGAGAGAAAAGAAGTAGCGATCAAAATAAAAAAGAACTTAAAAAGAACAGCTGGGATAGTGACATCAAGGCCCACCACCAGCTTCTCATTAAGGCTTTCACTTACTTTGTGTACCCTGAGAGCACTCACGGATGGCTGCCAACCTCCTACTCTGTGTGTTTAATGCTGTGACCAGCAAAGCATCAGGAGTAAGCAGAAGAGGAGTGAGAGACCAGAGGGCATACGTGTGTTTGGTGGCACTGCCTGACCTGAGGGTCAGGACTGGGAAATAAAAGGCTGAGCATCAGGAAGACAGGAGGACTTTGGTCTACATACCACTCACAACACATAGAGCCTGCTGCTTTTCTTTTTCACCCAAATAAAGATTTTGAAACTGCTGCCCCGATTGCATTGCATAAAAAAAAAAGAAGACAGATGAGAAAGAAGAAAAGCTTTTCCATGCCAAATGTGGTGAAGAAGTCTACTGTTGCCCATAGAAGCTGCATCCTTTTCCAGCTCCTTCAGGAATTTCTGCACAAGGATGGAGCTCATTACTCCTCATTAGCGAGGCCTTGTGGTCTTGTGCGTGCATGCAGCAGCAGCAGTAGCTGCCTGCGTCTTCTTGCTCTGCCAGAGAAAAGCTGCCTGCAGCAGNAATTAGAGACATTTATCGAATGGGACATTTTTGCTATTCATTATAGCCCATTATTTGAGAAATCTAAATACAGCATAGAAACAAAACCAAAGGCAGGCAGTCAAAACAATTTTCTTTGCCATAGTTAAGCAAACTAGTTCGGTGTTTATCCAGAGCTTGCTTTTCCCCCCTTCTTTCTTTATTTTTCCTAATAGTTCTGAAGTGATGCTATGCCACGCCTTTCAGCGGGATATCTGAGGGGTTTGTCTGGTTTTCC
>VXBO01014434.1:82138-113477 GCA_013400135.1 Rhinoptilus africanus | reverse complement strand
CCCCCTCCCGCCCTCCCCTCCGGGCTGCGGCCGCGGGGCTGCGAGGGCTGCGGGCGCCCCTGGCGCTGCCCCAGGCGAAGGTGGGATCCCGCCCCTGCTCCCTCTCCCTCCCCTCGCCCCTCGCCGCTGTTTTTCCCGGCGAAAGGGTGGGTTCCCAAAGAGAAAATGCAGGCTGAGGTAAAAGAGGGGCGCGGGAGGCGGAAATGAAGCGGACGTGGCGAGTCGGGGGTGATCAGTCCTGTTGCTGAGGTGGATATCGAACTGCATCGCCTCATTAAAAGTTGATGAGACCAACGCATATTTGACTGATCACATAGTCAACAGCTGAAACAGAGGCATGGCACAACTGACAGGAGCTGTTAGTTCAAAAAAACCCACCTTTCTTCATATCCCAGTAAAAAGAACATGGAATATTTTTGTTCGGCTGCGCCAGAGGAGAGCATCTCTGTTAAGATGGTTCCTGGGAACCAATGTTGCTGCACTACAAGGAGTTCCTTCTACGTCACTGGGATTGTATCAAGATACACCTGGCTCGTCTCAAATTGACTTCGGCAGCTATGGGCACTGATTTAAACGATGAAAAATCAGAGTGCTGTGCCACTGCATACAAAAGTCGTCCCAAACAAAGAAGAAACAGCGTCAGGCAGGGGCAAAGCTGGTACACCAACGTGTGATTTGACTCTGGAGCCATGCAGAGGCTGAGGACTGATGGAAAAAGTAATGATACAAATTTGACTACAAGTGCCAGGGGAAAGCTGGGAGGAAAGCCCGGTGGAGAGCCCTCTTCCAGCCAGCTGCCCACAGGGAAGGTGGGCTCTGAAGTCATGCATGGGAGCCTTGCTCTTGGTTGTTCCCCTGATTGCATTTGAGGCAATGGGATTTCGGCCCCAGGAGCTGTAAGCAAACAGGCTGGCCGGAAGGAAACCCGCTCCCATCTAGTTTTGGTTTTAGAGGAAATCTCTTGGCAAAGGCTAAAATATTGCTGGGTAACCACTGCCAAACTGCAATGGTACATACTTTACTGCTCCCCATGCTTCACTTGCTCTCTGTATCTTGGTGAGAATGAGAAACCAAATCTAAAAAACTGTGCTTGAATTTCATGGGTTTCCACCTGCATAGTTAAGTTATGTTTTGTAGGTGCTGCAAATACATGGATTTAATTTGCATTGATTTTGGGCTGCCTTTCCCCTCTTCTCCAGAGCCCTTAGTCCATGTGATGGGATTGCTGACTCTGTATTTCAAACTTTTCCATCTCATTTTTTTGCATATCCCATGCCAGCTTTACCAAAGAACCTGCAGTCTGTCTGTGAGGACAACAGGCAAACCAGGGCTATATACCCTCATGACCTCAGACACTGAACCATTTTGGGGGAGGCTTTTCTATGGAGAATCATGTAGGTGGGGAGCCACTCTTCAGCTTTGAAATTCAGAGGATGAAAGAAATGCCTTCTCTCTATTAGCAATAGATAGCCAACTTTCATAATATAGTGTTTAATGATAAATATATTAGGTATTTGTATGTAATACATTTTTAAGTCTGGAGTGGATGTTATGGAAAGCAATTGTCCCAGCGTTAGGAGATGGAGAGAAAGTTTGTCTTTGCCTGGATATATAGCACTCCCCTTTGGGATGGTGTCATTTGATAATTCCTGCCACATGTTCTTATGAGTAGGATGTTTTTGTTTCCTTACTGTGTCTCCCCCCAAGTCCTGCTGGGTAATATTTCAGATGGTCACGGTTAAAAAAAAAACAAAAACATGTGACAACTTCCAGATGTTCAGATAATCAAAGCGATCTGCAGATCTAAGGGAGCACACCAACAAACAAATGAAGGATAACTTGAAGGGCTGCAGTCTAGGTGGGGGGTCACGTTCAGAGGTGGTGTAGCAGGCTGAAGGGTAGTCTTTTAATATCTGCAGAATTCACTGATGTCTACATCATTTGCTAAAAAGGAGACAGGCTGATGGTGTGGCTGGGCAGGCAGTAGAAACTGAAAACACGGAGTCTGGCCGTGGTTTTGCTGCAGCTTGGAGCAGCACTGGCTTCCCAAGGGAGCGAGGAGGGCTGTCACAGCACGGCATAGCTCTGCGCTGAGCTGGTTGCTGGGCTCCAGCTCGCCTGATGTGGCTGGGCTAACAAACGTGACCGTGTCCTGCTGCCCTCCACACCACCACCGCACCTGGGGCTGCTTCCTCGCTGGGCTGGTGGTGCCCCAGGCAGTGCTGCATTCAGCTGAGAGCGGGGAGAGCACCTCTTAGAGCAGGGAAACACGCCTGATTCTGGCTTGCTCCTAGCTGGCTTGTACAGGCACCTGTTTAGGCATTAGTAATTAGTCCAAAGCTGGGTTTTGGGACCCCTTCATCAAAACCTATCGTCATCCCAGGTGATTTTTGTTGGTCCATCCTCCTAGCTTTATAGAAACAGACAAGACAACTGAAAACGTACGATGGGATGCCATATTCCTCTTTGGGAATGTGAAACATTGGTCATCAAGAAAAAAATAAAGCTCGTGTTAGTCACTGTCAACCTGATATTTGTCAAGGTGACTGAGCACAGTTGTGTGGTGCAGCGTGTATGGAGCAGCAAGCAGGGACAGAAGGATGGAGGCTGTACATCGCTTGCTGCTGTCGTGCTGGCTGGGCGGACCTGTCTCTGGTCACAGGAGGGACCATGTTCTCACCCCACAGGATGCTACAGCAAGTCTGCTGGTGCCTTTTTGTAGGCTGGCATTTCATGTGGCAGCGCCTCCGCTGCTGACGGCACATCCTTTGAAACAGATGTGCTCTGCATCTGCCCGCTGTGCCTGCAACTGGCACAGCTCGGCTGGAAAACTCTTTGACAAAACCTTCCATGTAGAGCACTGATGGGAAGGGACAGGCCTTATTACTACTACTACTACTACTACTACTACCGCTGCTGCTGCAATTATTACTTCTACTACTGCTGCTATTACTACTACTAATTTGTGTGGAAACAGTGCGGGCTCAAAACCTGGCTCAGCTGCTGATGGAGAAAGGAAGATCTGATCACATTGAGGGAGCTGCTGGAGTCTTAAACGCTGCTGGGACTCCTACGGGCTGATGCTTCTGAAGCATAACTATTTGGAATATTGCTACTAGACTACTCTTTCCCCTTGGTAGTAAGGCTTTATGTGACTCTTCGAGCAATCCTATGTGGGTATTTTACTACTTGGGAGGTAATGGTGTAGGGTGCTAGTAAAATCAGTTCCACATCAGGAAAAGGAACAATTTTTTGCCAGTTTGTCAGTCGAGCTCTCTGTTTTGCATTCACCAAGAATTTGGAGAACTTCTGGCAAGATTATTCCTTGGGTTTGTTCAAAGAATCCCTTGGTATGTACATAGAGGGGGAAAGACCAATACACTGCTCGCCTGGAAAATGGGACCATGGTACCTGTGTGCGTGGAGAAGGGCATTGGTAGCAGCGTGGGGGCCTTGAAGGAGGCACACCGTGACACGAGCAAACACCCAAAAGTGAGGAGGATGCTGCAGCTCATGAGGACACTGGTACCTGAATGTCCTACAAGGGAAGTGGTGTTCATGAAAAATTAGATCTGGACCATGTAACAGATATTTATTGTGATGAACCATCTTGGTCCTGATTCATGTCTGTAAGACCAGGATAACAGGGTCATTTTATGTTGTGAACTCTGAAAAGGTTTGGAGTCCTGTATTCTTCTGCTAGCTGGAGCATTGACAGCATGTGCTTCCATCATTTATAATGTGGTTGTCAAGACTGCAGGCTCTTTGCCTACGTCCACAGGGAAAGTTATAATTACCTATGTATGGTAAATTAAAAATGGAAACCATTCACTGCACTGGCAGCTGACGTAAGAAGGACAGATCATCAGTCGGGAGATGTGATAAGGAAAATAAAGCTACTGCATCACAAACCAGAAAACTGTGGGAGAAAAAAGCAAGCCGTCTCTATCTGCTATCTGCCCATATATTGGTCATGCACCCATCTCTCTACTGGCTACATATTTGGATATTTTTACTTAAAAAACAGGCAAAGGAGAGGTGCATGGAGGTCTGGCTGGGGTAAGAGGAAAGCAGCTAAAGGACCTTTTCCCTGGATGGTAAATCCATGCCTGGTCTTCCTTCAAGGCTTCGTAGTTTAGAAAGAATTGCAGTTTGTTCTTCAAAAGATGTGTCAGTCTGTTATGGATTAAGATGAAAATATGCCTTCCACATTTACTCTTCCCGCCAAGACTGATTTTTGGAGGATTTGCTAGTCACTTCGTTTCAGACACATTTCTTAACATTTTTTGATTTCTTTGTGGCTAAATTTAGACTCTGTCCTTCCTGAATCCTGTAAGGCTTGCTGTGCGGTGTTTGTCCTTTCATGGTCATTACTGATACATACCCGCTGCATTCATTGTACTTAACTAAAATAATTTCATCAGGGTAAAAATTAAATTAAAATATTCTCTCAGAGGGAGGACCCCGAATATATTTTTGTAACAAAAATTCCCCAATAACTTTCAACTGAACTTAGTTTTAAATGAAAGGCAAATCTTTCCTTTTACTGCTACCCAGATGTGATCCTCCCAAAGCTTCAGACATGAATAATCTCTCCAAATTTTCCAGCCATTCCGATATCCTGGCCATACTGAACCAGCCTGCAGTTCTAGTATCCAGTTAGGAAAATCTGCAGACAAGGCCCATGCCTGATGTCTCTGTCCGTTAAAATCAATGATCACACATCTTTTACTTTACTTTCACAGTTTTCATTCCCTTCCTTTGCTTGTTTGCAGCTGGACTTCCATTTTGCCCTTTTTAATGGGAACCTGGGAAGCTCCCACTACTTTCCTGTCTCTGCCTCTTCTTTCTTTAGAGTCTCTAGTCTATTTCTCTTGTTTTCATATCCGTCATTCTCATATGTTGGTTGCAGATCTTGGCCAAATCCTGATAAAGTCAACAGAAAGGTTTACTCTGGAATTTTAGACGTGTTTCTGTTGTGTTTTTTCTTTCCTCTCCTTATTCTTCTTGCTGCCTGGCTGTCTGATTTAAAAAAATATTTTCAGAACAACTTGTCCTCAGTTGACTAAACTGGTAAAAAATGGATAAATATAGTTTTGATTGGGAACAGCTTTCTGGCAAAGGATGGAGTACTGCACTAAAGAATTTTTCTCACCTTGGGTTATGGGATTTGGTTGGTTAATTTGAAAGTATTTATTTAACCTGCCTGTACAACACACAAACATCAGAGACGACTGTTAGCGGTTCTGGTCCTTTGTGCTGCCTACACTGCACTAGCTACAACACCTGGGCTGTAATTCTATTTTGTGAAACAGAAATAGCCTGGGTTTCTTTCTGTCTTTGTATCAAAAGCAGCACAAATCTATTTTATATATTTAAGCAAAGCCTCAGAGTTATTTTTCCCCAGTCTTTTTTTTTTTTTTCCTTTTTTGCCATCTGGAAAGGAAATGTTTTTCTGTCATAAGCTTCAAGCTTCAACATGTAACAATTGTATTATAAATTCCTTGGTGTCTTAAGGCTGGCTACCTACCTCCATAACTCAGTGCTGCTGTGACAAGACTGTTTTCTTATCAAAATGTACTTCATTGAGCCTACAAAAGGGATGTTGCTGTGTTTGTTAGGATGAAACTTTGCGTATTGTCTATGAAGCATACAGAGGACTTTAATAAATATTTTTCTATGTGTTTACTCACAAGGAGGGGCTAGGAATATAAGTATTACAGTGTTCTTGATACACATAGTAAAAATAAAACCCTAACTCGCAACAGCAATATGAATATAAGTCATTGTATTTTGAATTTTTATTGTAATAAATTATAGCAATAGTTCACACAACCCGCCTATTATCTCAGATTGTCTCTCTGCAGAATCACAAAAACAATCTGAGTCATCCCGACTTGATTCATGTTCAGTTCCTGTTTGGGAAGGCCTCCCTCGCCATCAGACTGCCTGGCAACGGCTTTTGCTGTGAAAGCTCAGATTCTCTACAACAGTCGCACAGTCTATGGTGGGTTCTGCACCATGAATCATGGAAAATATGCATCCCTGCTTATTTGTAGCTGGTTATTTTTGCAGAAGTCCATGTGGAAGAAGAGACATGAGATTTTTTCCTATGTGATACATGTGTCTTTTTGGCACTGTGACGGGAATTATTTAATAGAGACTTATCAAACATATCAAAAGATGCTCAGCATTTGAAAGAGGGAAAAGAGGTGGAGTTTACATGCAGAGCTGAGATTGAGTATAAACTGGTTTCAGGAAAAAAAAAGGAGTGAATTTGCCTTTATGAATAAAGCAAAGCTCCAGAGAGTTGTTTCCCTGTTTCTCTCAGGGTCCTCTTCATGGCCTGCCACAAAATTCTTGTGAAACTTTCATTTATCTTTGTTTTGGCTTTTATTTCACCTATGTATAATATGTTATTTCAATGAGTACACACAATATATCACTTCAGTTAGTTCCTGGAGCTGATCAATTAATAAATAACTTTGGCACTCTCACCTGAAAAGCATGACAGAAACAGAGAAAATGACTTCTACTTGCCAACCTTCCTTACCTCCCTTGAGAGAGACCTCTCTGAAAATGCAGCACAGTATCTCTATATCTTAAACCTAAATATCTTAACCATGCAGTGAATAATAATGTGTGACTTGAGGGAAATGAAGCTACGCAGAATAATGATGATACCAGCAGTTTCTGCAGTTTCTGATAGTGTCCTGCAAAAATACAGCACTAATTTTATGATTAGTAACAGAGGTTGTACTAAGGGCTGGTAAGAGAATAAAATCATCACTTCAAATATTGGCAGGTATTACAAAGATTCGGGTTAGCATATATAATGAGGATTAAAGGAACTCTAGAAGAGAAAGGCTGAAGTGCTCAGTCATTGATGGTGGATGACTGAGCAATAGCCATTTATCCGGTGGGCAAAAGTGAAGTCAGACACGGAGAAACAAGGTGTAGGGGCTGCGCCTGCTGTCAGAAGCACCCTCCACCAGGGAGCACTGAGCTCAAACAGGACATGCTGGGCTGTCTCCAGGGCATCAGCTGGATGTGAACTCCAGAGGGAACACTGATTGAAAACTAACGTGACCCCTGGGAATATGCATTTTTGGCAGGGAGCTCTTGTTTTCTCTGCATGGGCGTTGAGCTCTGAAGCATGGTGTCTGCTTCAGGCACTCTCAAAAAACTGCTGGAAACCCAGCTCTGAGAGCAACCAAAAGACTGGAAAGCACCTTCTGGTAGAAGCTGTAGGTACACAGTCTTTTAAGCCTATCAAGAAAAGGTTAAAGGATTGCGGGTTACAGGCGGTAAGTACTTCAGGACTAACACTCTTCCAATCTAGCAAATACAGATATAAAAAGATCTGGTGGCTGGAGCAGGACAAATAGGCAGGAGGAAAAGGCCACGCATTTCGCCAGGGAAATAGTTAGCTACCGGCGTGGATCGCAATAGGTTACTGTGGCTTTTCTACCATCAGTAATTTGTAAATCAAGAATAGATGTTGTTGGGCTTTTTAATCTAAAAGATGTACTCAAGTTTAAATTGGATCAAATTCAAGGATGTTCTGTGTCCCAAATTATGCGGTTGGGTGACCACACGGCGACTTCTGGGTTTATAATCTGAAAATCCTTTTGGTCTGACAAACAGGGCAGGAGGAGCTTTTACCAGGATTGAGAATTTGGATTCATGGATGCTTGTTGTGTTTACTGGGGTCAGCACTCACCTTTCTTCCTTCTCCTGAACCAGCTTTGCACTGACTGGTCCCGGCTGCAGAGATGCACTAGGCAGACCTGTCCTGCCTAGCCCAAGGATGCTCCTTTTTCACTTATTTCTCTCCTCCCAGGCTGGAACCCCACATTCATTTTTCCGAGGAGCCAGGAGCCACCTTGAACCGGGGAACTTCTGTAGCGCTTTGAGAGTAACCATTCACAAAGACCTTACAGCTCTGAACTACAGCACGCACAAAGAACACTTTTTTACTAGCGACTACAAAATGCTGCAATAAGCTTTGCTCAAATGAAACCTCTATTAGTGGTAGTGGAGCTTTGTATGTTAGCCACCAGGGATTTGACTATCAGGTAATTGTGATTATAGATTCTCTTCAGAACAACTTGCATTATTTAAGAAGAAAATCACACTCCAATCAAGCTGTTCAGAGGTTTTGAAACATTCAGATGTAGAGCTCCCATCTTCCCTGTTTTAGCCATTGGGATACAGTGCAAAATGCTACTAAGCAGGCAATAGTCTCAGGATTTATTGCAGTGACTGAACTTATAAGTGCAGAAAGTTCACAGAAAAGCCTGCTCTTGTGAACTTTCAATCAGCATTTGCAAACTAAGAAGCCATAGATTATTTATAAAATAAATGGATGCGTATCTGTCCAAATGTTTAATAAAGATAATATATGAGAAGCATGAAACAAGTCATTTTCCTCTGCAGTAAAAATATATTTCTTCTATTGGATACAGGGCAGTGGCAATAACAGTTTAAACCTTTTGAAGCTTTTATATTCAGAAAATGATACTCTGACAAGAATTATACCAAAAATACAGGTCTTAGAATGGGAACTGTCAGGTCAGATGAGACCAAAATCTGAATAATGACTGAATTTTCTTTAATTGATATATATAAACACACCATTTAAATAAAATCTTGATACCAAAACGGTAAACTGAACAGTGCAATATAATCCAGCAAAATCGGGTTTTATCAATACTTTTTGTCCCCCAAAAGATATGGGGACAGTGATGCTATTGGTTTTAAAAGGTCAGATCACCTGTTTCCGGTTGCTTTGGCTACTGGGATATGCCTGGCCTGAAAAGGAGAACACTGATTTGGCCTACAGTTGCCGTATACCCTACAGCTGTCTTCTCCCTGTGCGTGCTCTCCCCCTGCAAGTTGTTGATTAAGGACACATGAATGTTACCAAGCAAATAACGTGAATTACATCTACACCATCACAATAATGGTGATTTTTATTTCCTGGGTGGTCCCAAGAGACGTGAACACAACCTCCAGCCCAGGCTGACAGCTGGCTCCAGGACTGGGAGTCTGGTAAGGTGAGTTGAAAATATTATTTCTTCCCTGTGCACTCATGTACCAGCCACAACTCAAATATATTGAAGAAGTTTTCTCTCTTTAAATATGTCTTCACATATCTGCATTTCAGATTTATATTATTGCCAATGCACTTTCCATTTTGCATCACACCAAGTGCCCACATTAGCTGTGGATATTTGGGCTCTACAGGAGGAAGAAGAGGAGGGAATTGAGGAGAGGGGAGAGACTAAAATAAAGTGTGAACACACTAGAAGCATTTCTAAACTTGGGTCTGGTCTGCTGAGTCTTTGGCAGCACATTTTCATTCTCAAAACTGGAGCGGTGGTTGCCCATCAGCAGTGGGCAGTTCCCAGGACGGGAGCCTGTTCTACCACGCTGGCACTAACCATGGCTGCAGCATGAGGTGTGAGCACAGGTGCTGCTCATTCAGCTTCATTAAGTCTTCACTTAAGCACACACAGGCACACACAGGCTGCTTCTTTTGAGTCTAGCTCTTTCCTCCTGAAAGGATGCAAAGATGCTCGTGCTTCTTGCTGCTGAAGGACTCCCAAAGCCTTGCATTTGTGAAAGAGGTAAGTGGTGGAGGAGATGGCTGTGCAAAGGTAAGAAGGAGCGTTCCTCAGAGCTAGAAATTACAGCACAACTCTGGTTAAGATCCCAAGCTCTAGCTTTACTAATTACAGTAAAGAACCTCTAGTGACACTAAATACTGCTTTATTGCTGCTATTAGTATCAGGCATGGAGATACTACAGGTAGTTGCAAGCTGAAGATTTCACTCCATAGGTCTTTATTAGAATAGCAGACAGTGAAGCCAGTTGATGTAAGACACATTTGTCAAAAGTTTAGCGTGAGAGACATCCATTCCTGAGCTGTCGTGTGCTGTAGTATCTGCTTTACATTCCTACATGGGGTTTTCAAACCGTGAGAGGAGAGGGTCAGTCCTTTCAAATCTGGTAGGGTGATGCCAGCATTGATTCCTGTGGCTGCAATCATGTGTTAAGAGGTTATTTGTGCTGCAACAGTGAGTTCAATATGTGTCTACATCCCTGATACTTGAATCTCAAAAACTTCACAAAAAGACATGTCAGTAAGCTGTTTTGTTTTTTTTTTTTTTTCTCTAAGCACCAGCTCTGTGTAGATGTAATCATAGTAACAGCCATCACATTTGTGCTGACACTAGCCAAGAAGGGCTGAAATCTTGGCCCGGTTGAAATCTTTGGTAAAGATTTGGCTGAGAAGTGCGAATAGGTTTAACACAAAAATAAAAAGATGGAGAGGGAAAAATAGAGTTTTGTGTAATAATGGTCAAGTGTTTTTGTTTTTCAACATCCTGGATGTCAATGTCCTTAGTTTATAAAAGTTCATGTTGGTTTGTGTTAAAATAAAAACAAACCAAAACCAACTTAACTCTCTCCAAAAGAGAAAACCCGTCAGGACTGTGTTTGAATGCAGATGCTGGTAGAGCCACAGCCCAGCCAGGTACCAGACAGCATCATGGTGGGTGATGAGGCGAGCCAAATGCCAACTGAATTCCTTCTGGTGAACACGGGGATTTGATTCATGCCCTTAAAAGCTGCTGACAACCTGGTCTGCAGCCCCAGACAGACTTTAGAGAGCATCTAGCCTTCAAACAGAAAGTTTCCTCTTTACAGAGCTGATCGAACAAGCACCCTGTCAATTGGTTTTAATTGATTTTGGAAGCCAGCTCTGTAAAAAAAATAAGCAAACAAACAAAAAACTACCTGTGGCACCAAATATCTAAACCATGGAAACCACAGCAGAGTGTCAGGTCCTTGATCTGTAATCCATCTGAGATTTCTGACTATATGCTTCTAAAAGTTGACTTGACCCTAAGGAAAGAAAATTGACTGATCTCACAGACATGGCTCATCTCTTTGGTGACCGCAGGAATTACTATTAATGTATTGTACCAAAATGGTGCCAGAAACTATAGGCTAACTGGGTTGTTTTTTTTTTTTTGTTAGCGTCTCTTTTCATATTTTCCTTTAGAATTAGTGTTTATTCCTGATGTTGTTTTGTTTCCAGTTGCTCCTTTTCTGCGTTCAAAACGGTGGGCAACGCCAAAAGCAGGAGAAACAGCAGAGGGCAGCACCAGGCTGCTTTATCTGGGCTGTTAGAGCAAACCGGGAAAAAATATGAAACTAGCTGAACAAAAGCTTCTTAGAGTTTGTTTGCTTTCGGATCTCCTTCCTTTCTCCTATTCTTTTGGACTGTGGGATTTTTTTTTTTTCCTTCTGATTTTTCTACTCACTACTGGAAAAAAGAACAGCAGAGGAGGAAAATTGCTATGTCAGGTCACCCTGTATTGATTTAGTAGAAGATAGTAAGACCTGATGTGACCTGCTGAAAAGATGACATGAGGTTATGGCCTAGCCTACCAGCGCTTCACGTCGTATTAAACACTCCACAGGGGCAACATCTGGAGGGTTAAACAACCGCTGGGTAATGCAATTTTAAATACCACTTCATCAAAGTAATAGACTCCGCAGGACCCTCTTGGGATCTGTAAACTGATGTGTTCCAGGCTTTGTGTGCTGCAGCCCTTTTGTGTAACACGTTAAGGAGAGCCTGATAGCTCTGACTATTGCAAAGTGATAGAACTGAGGTTTGCAAACTCTGCCCACTGCCTTGCTAGGCCTGGGATCAAAGGTGTGGCCTTTATGGTTTTTCTCTTCTTTTTTTTTTTTCTCAAAACTTGGTAGTTTGTATATTCAAAATTCCTCTGAGCTGAGGAAAAGATTTTAGAAAAACAGATTTAGTCTTGAGTCTACTTTAACAGCCATGTACGAGCTTCAAAAGGCGGTCAGATCCCATGCCTTCTGTTTTCCAGAGTAGTTATAGAGAAGGTGGCAAATCTTCTGCCTGCTCTTCATAACCAGCCAAGCTTTCAACCTGAATAATAAGCGGATTCTTCAGGTCCTTACCGGACCTGGCTCCTTTCCTACATTCTTCAAATACAACCCAACCGTAGCTCTAGCAATACAAATCATGAAGGAAATGTGGTCTCCAATTTGGTGGCTCATGGAGGCTGGTGCCACCGTCAAGCTGCAAATCAATGTACCTGACAGTTAGTAGAACAGTGTGCAATTTTCCGAAATAATTCCTTCCACTATGTCAGAGCTGCTAAGCAACAATTAAGAAAAGTCCCATTAAATAATTAATCACTTTAGTCTCCTTGAATAATTAATCACTTTAAGAGAGGACAGCCCAAGAACTTTTTCCCTTGCCTGCTAATGCAACATTTGCTTTCTGAATCCAAATCCTGCCAAACCCTTAGCCCCCAGATTCCTGTGTCTGGGCAGACAAAATTTGATAGCTGTCACTGACTGATCTTTGTCACTACCAGAAGCGTGTGGAAGGACACTTGGTAACTCCTTTCCAGGGAGAAAAATTTAGGGTAAGGCTCGCAGCCGGCATGAGCCTGCAGCGTTCAGCCGAGGTCAACAGAAAGGCTTCGATTCTTTCCAAGCGAGTATCTGCCCTTGCTGCTGTCCTTGCTGGCCGACCCTTCTCTCTGCTTTACTGCAATCATTCCAGATCAAAGGGCAGTGGAAAATTCCTCAATTACCTAATACGGTTTGAGCTCAGAAAATGTCTCTGGGTAAGTTTTGATGAGATGCCTTTCAAATAGGGATGCTGATGGCAGTCACAGAGCAGGGGGAGGAGGAGTCTGAAGCAGACTATAAGCCACCATTGCCATTTTATTCTTGTTACTGGGTGTTATAGGGAGATTCTTGTTATAGAGAGACCAGAGAAAAGTGTTGTTGTATCTCTGTCTCCACTGAGCCACATAAAATAGTCAGTCTTCGGCTCCCTTAGCGTCATCAGGAGCACAGAGCTGAATCATCCCTGAAGTGAGTGCTGCAGCCTCATTTGCCATCCTTCTTGCCATCCTGGCCCAAAATGTTTATATCAGACAGGCCTATCCACAGCTAATCATATTATGTAAACTATTCTTTGGAGATAATAAAATTTATCACTGCATATATATATGAAAGATGCCCTCCCCTCACTAAATTAGTTTGCGCCCTATGCTTTAGAAACAGAACTTATTGAGAATGCAGACATATGAGCTACTGTAATTTACTTACTGGAATTATTTTCCATCCTTCGTTACTGCTGAGTAGACTGCGGCTGCCCTCCATCTGTGGAGAGGTCTTCACAAGAAAATGGGGAGCAGTAGGGAAACAGCATGGATTCTCCAAAGAATGCATTAGTTTATTTATTTATTTCAAATGTCTTTCATGTCTTGGCTTTGTGCATCTTTTCCAAGAAGCAAATGCTTCACAGATGGAAAGAAGCAATTTTCAGTTGTAAAAATTCTAAACAGTTCAGGTGAAATGAAAAACAGAGCTTCCTGGAGACATGCCAGCTTTTCCTTTTTTTATTATTATTTTTCCCCCAGCCTCACTTTGATTGTGAAAATATTCACCCACCTCCAGACTTTACAGCATGAGAAATGCCCTGCCTGAAGTCTAATCCGCGCCTGAGGTATCACTGCAGGGTCGATTAGAAAGGAAGGCTCCTATTTCCACACAGACACTACACATCTGCTCTGATTTTCTGCAGGGTAGATCCACAGTAACCCCACTGCAAAAATTGAGTCTTACATAAACCAAGCTTATACTGGCACAGCTCCTCTTCTGAAGTGAGCTCTGCTACGTTGTCGTCAGGAAAAGGTTTAATTTGTCCACTGATACTCTGTTTTCTGTCAATTCAGATGACTAGGTAGTGATACTAGGGGCAAAAAAAAAATCATAGGTGATTTGTGAGAAAGAGTAATGAGCTTATTTTTAGATACCTTGCGCTGATAAAACCTTTTAGGGTTTACAATATATCAAATTAGCAGGAGCTTTTGTAATTACCCTCAGAACTTTTGGATATGACACACTGCCTATGAGGCACTTAAATCTCCCACACGCTCCCCATAGGGAGCTTAACACAAACTCCAGGATATCTGCCTCGGAGCCAGACACCTACAGCCAGACACCTATACATCTGTGACCTGCTATGTGTAGATTGAAGCCCAACAATGGACAAAACAGTATCTCCCCCACATTGCTGGTGGCCCTGGATGTGGAGCCGGAGTGATCCCCGCATGGGGATGGTGTCTGCAATGGAAGGAACAAGCACAGGGGACTAGAGCTGCCTCTGGGTGATGGGGAGGAATCCAGCTCCCTGGGCTCTAAATCATTCAGGACCCTCAGGATCAGAGATTGAGGGAAGTACAGAAGGAGGCCTGTAATTATTAGCTGCTGCTGTGTCTCTGGGAACACAGCTCCGGAACACAGTAATGCATAATGCTCAGTCACTGGCTCGCTTTGGATGTTGCAATGGATTTTACAATGCGTGTTTGACAAGCATGTCGTGCGGGGCTCTACAGGAAGAGACAGAAACATGCGGCAGTGGGTGCTGAATCAGGGTCTAAGTGTGTAATCCAAGGTTATTTGCTATAAAGTCTAGGACATTCCCTGAAAAACGTTGAGTTGTGCAGGAAATGTCTGGTTACTTGTGTAACTATTTGCAAGATATACAAACTCATCAGGCTCTGACTCCTAAGTCTTATGACAGTAATGCATTTTCTTCCAGACATGTTCAATTGCATATCTGATACACATACTGCTCAGCCAAAATGACTTGTTAGTGATTTATTTTGAATAGCCAGCCTTTACCATATGACATCACCTCCTTAACTTGATGAAAAAAAGGTTTAGACTGAATTCTTCCCATTAAAAATAATGGGGCAATGGTTTATTGATGCCAATATTTACTGATATCAAAGCAAAATATTGTCTTGGTTATTTGTCTTAATTTAGCCCAAACAGTACACAAAGCACAGTGTACAAAAACAATATGTTCTTTCTTCTAAACCAGATCATCACTTACTAATTACTATATGATTTGAATGAAACCAGAGGCATGATTCAGTGATGCTTTATAGAAATTATCTCACTATACTTAGGGGTTTTTCTTACCTTGATTGATAGAGGCTTCATATAAAATTACTTCCTGTATCTGTCTTCATCCAAAATATCAGAAGGATCACTTTTTATTTGTCTGTTAGAGAAAATACAGCAGAACGAGGCCCAGATCCTTTGCTAAGATCTCTAAGAAAGGGCTACACTATGTAATCAGATAGTCATATACATAGTGTGTGTATATGTGTATGTCTGTGTGTATGCACACACATATATAATCAATTTTTAAACTTTTAATTAAAGCTTACAGATCCCAATGGTATTTGAACATTCCTAAAATTCAGGTGTGCAGTTGTGTTGGATTTGGATATGTTTTGTACAGACCATTTAATGTATCTAAATCCAACCCAGTATTAGAGAAAGTTAACATGAGAACCGGTATGCCCAGAGAGCATCCTTGGCTTCTGAGTGCGGACCTGGATACAGCCACAGATGTGCCTTACCTTCCTGTCATTTCTGTCTTATTTGGAAACTCACATGGAATCTCAAGGGTTTCAAGCTTAGAGAAAGCATCAAAGAAAAAGTAATTTAAAGGAAATACCACTGCATGAATATGTAGAAGGCTTTGTACAGAACTGATGTGCTTCTAGCACACCAGGAAAACAAGACTTGATCCAAGATTTTTGACTGAGGTATCAAGGACAATTTGACTGAATTATGAATGAATCTAACTCTTCCCTGTCAGATTTCTGTTGCCTAAGAAATCTTTAGCAGAAGCTACCAATGCATTTCTCTCAAACCTTTCTAGCATAACACTCCCTGTTTACAGGCATTCAGCAGACCATTGCTTCCACCCACATCGGGCACTTTTTCCTCCTGCCTTCTCTCTAACACTTCCCATAGCAGGCTCCCCTACCAAGGGTGGAGCGGTGTAATGGGAACCATGTTGTGTCCGTGGGGAACACATCAAAGCCCATTCATCGATGACTTCTGCGCTTCACTGACTACAAACATGCCCGAACAAGGCCAAGCACATCCAACACGAACTTTCAGCCATAGTTTACGCGTTGTTGCTTTTGTGTAGAGGGAGGAGAATTTATGTCCAGTTGCCACTAGATGGAGTAAAGCCAAAACTGTAGATGTAATTAGTCTTGCGATGGAAACGCATTCGTTTCCTATATAGGTTTTTTTTTTCTTAAATGAGCCTATGAAGTTGAAAACCAAACCTGCCTGGCTCTAGATGGAGTGAAAGAGCCCTGTTTATTTTAGGATGCTGAAATGATTTGTAACTAGGGTTCACAGCATGTGGACCTTCCAGTTTGCACACTGGAGAGCTGAAGTCAAATCCTTAAAAGACTGGTTACCTTCTTTATCTTCCAGCCCTCAATTCAGAGGAGTCTCCTAAAAAGGAGTCTAAATTACGGAGATCCCATGTGTTGTGGCTGTGCAGGTACACAGGTTCTTTAGACATCTAAGGCAGATCATTAATATCGGATGGTGCCAACATCCTTGAAAGAGTTTATTGATAGTCCATCTTCCCTCTTTCTCTTTTGCTCTGTTAGCATGCCTTTTTGCACTTGTGCAGGCATCTAAACTCCCATCCTCTGCTCAACTAATTACATGCTAATAATACATGGAAAAATCACAAAATATTTCCTCTTGGGATGCGTCAAATTATCACTTATGCTGTTTTCACAGCACAGGTGGTGTTCCCAGATGTGCTCAGCATAGCCCTAGTTTTGTTTCCAACTACAGGAGTTTAGCTATTGCCTTAAATGGCAGCTGACAATAAGATAAGAGTTATGGCTTCTGAAAATCTGCTGCATACAGATGTGTATTTTGAAAAGTGCAGCACAGTTTGAACAGTGAGCATACATTTATAAAGTTCATTACACTGTTGGTTTTGTAATTGTGAAAATTCAGCACATACATGAAACTGTTGAACCCCCTGAAAGAAAGTCCGCAGGTGTTTTATGTACTGTTTTGCTTAGTTCACAGAATGGAATAGCATAATTTCACTGGGAAGGGTGCTACAATGATCATCTAGTCCAACTCTCTGAGCGATTCAGGGCTGACCAAAAGATAAAGCATTTTATTAAGGGTATTGTCCAAATGCCTCGTAAACACTGACAGGCTTGGGGCGTCAACCAGCTCTCTAGGAAGCCTGTTCCAGTGTTTGATTACTCTCTTGTTATCTATTCCAGTCCCCAAACCCCTTATCTCCTATCACATCTTATTTGGCAAGAAAGTAAGCAATTCATACATTCTCTTCCTTGAATCTGAATTATAAGCTATTTCTTACCTTTATTCCTTCTGAAGCAGGAAATATTTCTACTTCACAAACTTCAAAGATCTTCTGATAACCAAATGAAAGCCTTGCAGATCTCTCCTACCACTAATAGTCTTCCAGCTGAGGCTGCTTGGATGTTATTTCTTTTCCACCAAGTGAGGCGCCTTTTTACTGTACTCGGTGATGAAATGATTTAAGGCAATAGCTGGTCAGAAATCCAAATGAATCTCATCAAGAGCTTTTTAAAAGAAAATATTGAGGAATGTTTCTGCTTGAAGAATAATCTTGTATTTTCTCCAGGAAGTTTTGAACACATTTGGGGAAAAAATAGAAACTTTGAAACAGAATCATGTATCTACTTAAAATGTTCTGTCATGGTATTTTGCAATTTTTTTAAGAAAACAATGAAATTACCATTTTTAACAAAACAAGAAATTATAAATGTATTTTATATCAGTCGATCTTTTGACTGGGAACACTATTTTGTTTGAGAATTTAAAACTGATTAGTGCAAATTACAGGTCATCTGGACAACAACAAACAGTTGCCATTTCAGCATAGATTACAACTTGAAGTAAAACCAATGTTTCTACAAGCAAGAATATTTCAGTCTCTTCTGCAGAGCCTCCCATGCCAAATGCTAANGTAGTATCCTGCCAAAGCAATTTGCCCAGGCCTACCATTAGCTCTGATTTTGACTAATAATTCCTTTACTTTGCTCAATTCAAGAGTACCATGCCAGAATTTACAGGGTATTCAGCTGAGATGCATGTTGCCTGCTACCAAAGAGCATGAACCCCTCCACATTCAAATAATTTTTCTTACTGAAACTGTAAACCAAATGGAGTTGGCGTATCATAACTTTCCAAGGCTAACTTTCCATAGGCTAAGTTATTCTATGTGCTATGGAGTTTTTTGACAAAAAAAAAATGTAGATTTCGTTTACCCTTCTTCACTAATTAATTTATGATTATGTTAACTCCCTCTTCCTTGACATCCCTGCTGGAGTATTAGTTCAGTATCACATCTTATGAACATCAGGTACACCCATACCTTTGCAATTAACATAGATTTTCTTTCAGGACTCTGATACATGTCTTCTAACAATTACTCATCTGATTTTCTTCACAAAACTGGGCATCACTGTATTAAAATTGTGCTACAAAGCTGCCAATTATTTGTTGCTTTGATTAACAACTTTGAGTGTTGCCATTAATATCAATAAACATTTCNAGCGATTCAGGGCTGACCAAAAGATAAAGCATTTTATTAAGGGTATTGTCCAAATGCCTCGTAAACACTGACAGGCTTGGGGCGTCAACCAGCTCTCTAGGAAGCCTGTTCCAGTGTTTGATTACTCTCTTGTTATCTATTCCAGTCCCCAAACCCCTTATCTCCTATCACATCTTATTTGGCAAGAAAGTAAGCAATTCATACATTCTCTTCCTTGAATCCGAATTATAAGCTATTTCTTACCTTTATTCCTTCTGAAGCAGGAAATATTTCTACTTCACAAACTTCAAAGATCTTCTGATAACCAAATGAAAGCCTTGCAGATCTCTCCTACCACTAATAGTCTTCCAGCTGAGGCTGCTTGGATGTTATTTCTTTTCCACCAAGTGAGGCGCCTTTTTACTGTACTCGGTGATGAAATGATTTAAGGCAATAGCTGGTCAGAAATCCAAATGAATCTCATCAAGAGCTTTTTAAAAGAAAATATTGAGGAATGTTTCTGCTTGAAGAATAATCTTGTATTTTCTCCAGGAAGTTTTGAACACATTTGGGGAAAAAATAGAAACTTTGAAACAGAATCATGTATCTACTTAAAATGTTCTGTCATGGTATTTTGCAATTTTTTTAAGAAAACAATGAAATTACCATTTTTAACAAAACAAGAAATTATAAATGTATTTTATATCAGTCGATCTTTTGACTGGGAACACTATTTTGTTTGAGAATTTAAAACTGATTAGTGCAAATTACAGGTCATCTGGACAACAACAAACAGTTGCCATTTCAGCATAGATTACAACTTGAAGTAAAACCAATGTTTCTACAAGCAAGAATATTTCAGTCTCTTCTGCAGAGCCTCCCATGCCAAATGCTAACCTCTCCATGTTGTGTCTGCACACCTCAAGAGCATCAGGGTTTAATGACCAGAGGTGGCTTGTGAGGTCTCAGTTGTGCAAGCAAAGCTGATTTTCGCCTCTTCAAGGTGAGGGGAGAGGGGCAAGAGCCAGGCGCTTCTGTCATGGCCAGGACAGGAAGAGTGGGCAAGAACATAAGAAGGGATGAAGGAAGAGCCAAGGGAAAGCATTAGTGGTTCAGGCTTGCTGCTCCTCATGCTTCCAGGAGGACAGGGAAACTGATCCCAGTTGGGCTGCCTCCAGCCCAGGACTGTGACAACTTCCCACATCCTAGCTCTTTCTTCAGCAAAGCAGTGGAAATGTCAAGGTTAGACCTCTGGCANTTAGTTCAGTATCACATCTTATGAACATCAGGTACACCCATACCTTTGCAATTAACATAGATTTTCTTTCAGGACTCTGATACATGTCTTCTAACAATTACTCATCTGATTTTCTTCACAAAACTGGGCATCACTGTATTAAAATTGTGCTACAAAGCTGCCAATTATTTGTTGCTTTGATTAACCACTTTGAGTGTTGCCATTAATATCGATATATATTTCTAATCCACATGGGTGGAGGGACTTGCCACAATGACCTAACTTCAGTTTCCCAAAAATTAGGCATCATATAGAAAGGACTTCTCTAGCTTTTTTAGTACTTGGTGGGGAGAAAGAAGCACTTTCATAAATCAAATCATTTATTCTGATGACATGTGTAAAGCTATGGAATCCATAACTCCCTAGAGATATCTCTCTGCCAATTATAAAAGGGGGCCTAGGTGACTAACTTAAAGTAGACTGAACTAATTTTTTAGAAGATAAAGTTAGGTTAGATGAATCTCAACAGCTATGTCTTATCTTTAGCATCTAGCAGAAAAATGTTTTTATGTCAATTAAAAAAGGACTCCTGCATCAGGAGTACAGCTATACATATGCTAATACATACATATTTAAATATTAATGTGTCAGTCTATCTAAACCTCCATATAGGCACAACTACATTATACTAATATGCACCAACTACATTTATTTCAAGATAAGGTTTCTTTGTGTCTCTTTCCTTCCTGACCTACCTTTCTATCTCTTCATAGTCTGGAAGCAATCACTGCCTAAATACTTGGTATGTGGTCATAGTTTTTTAACTTATTGAAGAAAAAGCATTTGGAAACATCTCAGTCTCTTCACTGCATATTGCTTGGCAATATTCTATAGTGCAAAAGTGGTTTTAAAATTGGGTTGCTTCCTGTTACTCAGCTTGTAAGCCTCAAGTCTTTATAAGTCTTTATATAGCTTTGCAGCTGTGAAATATCATTTCATTCTAAGGCTGTAAAGAAAATTGCTTCCTTCTCTGTTGTTCAGGCAGGACCACCAAGCAAAGGGGAGAAAGGATCCAGCCAGGGGCTGTGCTGGCTGTTGCCTGAGGTCAGAGCAGGGGAAAGTTAGGGGCTGCGGTTCACGTATGCACAGCTTTTGTTGGGAACTTGTTTGTGCCTGGGACCATGGGAGCCAAAAGCATGTGCCCGGGACGGACGCAGCTCTGTCAATGTGTCCTTGCCGTTCAAACCTGTTATTCAGCCACCCCAGTGCTGGACCTGTCCTTAGTCGGGAAAGAAAATTATGCCAATGAAAGCGATTCTTTTTTGATACGGAAAAACGTCAGAAGAGGCTAGGATAAGATTAGCAAAACAATTTCCATTGCTGACTAAACACCAATTGAAACCCGGGTCACCAAAGGTGAAATGTCACTACACCAAGTTATGTAGTTTTGACTTCCCAGTTAATCCTTATTTCAAGGTAATGAAACTCAACTGTCAGCTGGAATACTGTGTCCAGCCCCAGTATCCACACCTTCAAAAGGATTTTGAAAAATTGGAAAGCATTCAGGAAACTGCTTCAGGAATGCTTTGAGAACTCTTTAATCCAGCAGACAAAGGCATAACAAGATCCAGTATCAGAAAGCTGTGTTTTGAAATATTCAGATTAGAAATAAGGGGTAAACAGATTGCATAGACAGGGAGGGACTTACTAGATTCACCATCACTGCAAACTTTTGAATTTAGACTGGTTTATCTTGTAAAAAAGATCATCCTCTGCTTACCTAGGCTTTGAGGCCAAAATTAGCAAGATTCTTCAGATTCCCTCTGAGCCTTGCTAAGCAATAGGTCAATGAAAAGCAAGCCTTAATTTCAAGACTTATGCCTCAGGTCTTCTCTTTTTGAGTATGCACGTAGAAGTTAGTACAATAGTCTCATACCCAAATGAAAGTGCGAACCAAGCCTTAGAGAAATTCTGATAATTGGTTATTTTAAACTATGTTCTTAGATTCCTATAGATAAAAAATGTATTGTCCTCCCCCTCCACCTTTTTTTTTTTTACTAGAGATGTGAGTTATGATCCAAAATTATATATATGTTCCAAGAGTTGGAGAAGAGGTTATGCTGCTGAAAACAACTATAGAAAACAATTCACTCTAGGATTCTTTTTCCACACTTGTTCAATACCCACTTGCAAATCATAAGCTTATCATATTTGGTTAGTGTTTAAAGCCATTCAGCTATATTTTTCATTAAAAGAATTTACTGTACCTATACTTGAGACCGTTCCTATTTGTTTATATTTGATACTTGTATCACAATCATTACCTGGTATTGTTTATGCTACTCCAGTGGANAGGTCTCCCCTCAGCCTCCTCATCCAATGCAAATACTTGCATGTTCAGATTGAAGCATGACATCCACAGATGTTTGCTTGAATAAAACTTCATTACTTAACCAGAACATGAAAAACTGCATAAGCAAAACTGAAATTATTTAAAGTCTTAAAAAATATTCTGAGTACTTTGTGCCAGTGCAATAAACGTTCAGAGGGAAGTGGCATGACACATCAGAGACTTCCAATGACCCATTCTATTTTACACATGATGTTTCTAGGTGGTATGCTGCACCTTTTACCTATTGCTGCTTAATCTCTTCTTTCAATGTAATTTAGGAATTGTCAAGTCCTCGTATCACCAGAGCTTTCTCATCATTTTCCTCATGCCTGTTTTCCTCCCATCCTGACCACTCCAGTTCCAGGTTATTCCATTCCACCAGACCCTAGATCTAGGAAAGTACATTACTTGTGAAAATGAGGAGGCATATGTGCAAGTTACCTTGCTGTAGCTAGACTGTGAAGTTCTGCTCATCCGCAGTGCATTTTTCCACTGCAGATGGCCAGGGCACTGCATGAAATATATAGTACTTCATGTAATAGTACTTTATTACGTGGAGTAATATTGCCACTACGTGTTCCTCACAGCACCTTAGGAGCTGCAGAAGTCCTAACCCCTGCCTCTGAACACTAAGCCCCAGAAGCTTGTTTCTGAATTCCCTAATGGTTAGAGGGAATGGCACTAAGCCTGTCATCTTATATAATGTTTAAGCAGACAAGGATAGTATTGAAAGCAGATCTGGAGATGCCATTATATATTCAGAAGTCTGTCTGTTTTCTAATTATGTAAGTTGGCTTAATAGGAAGTAATAGTGAACTGTACCCGTCTATCACACACCCCTCTTCTCAACAAGACAACTTATAAGGCTGATCAATGAAAATATAGATCTAGGACTAGAAGAAAGGTAATTGGGTGGGTGGGGGTATGTCTTGCTTTCTTGTTTCTCGTATGATAAGTCTAAACTTATTTCTTTAGCACGCAAATTTCTCCTTATTCCTGGCTTATCTCCAGGCTCAACTGTTATGTATAGAAAAGTGGATTATTCAGATGCTATATAGTATGGCATGTTAAGAGACATAAGTGCGCAGAGCAGTACTGTAATTTTTAACTTGCTGAAGATCCTCAAGTTCTTTGGAGCTGGAGGCTTTATAAATACCTGGTTGTGATCAAATATGTCCCTCGGAGAAAGGACGATGCTTTTCCAAATGCAGTGTCAAGTATTCATGACCCCTGCAGACCCTGTAAAATAATAAACATTCCTGCACTGCTGTGACTGCTTTGTAT
Source organism: Rhinoptilus africanus (assembly GCA_013400135.1). Lineage (NCBI taxonomy): Eukaryota > Metazoa > Chordata > Aves > Charadriiformes > Glareolidae > Rhinoptilus > Rhinoptilus africanus. The sequence goes on along the minus strand of VXBO01014434.1, from coordinate 90,063 downwards.
TCTGTATGGATGATTCCCTTCTTGTCCTGCATAATTTAACATGAATTAAAACATATAGCATATTTTATGTATTATTGATATCAAAATGGATTTACTGAGGCACTTAGGCTTGGCATTCATGACACATTTATGTGCATAGTCAGGCATCTCATTGTTTATAAGGTCGTTAGGTATGGCTACCTGAAACACCCCACCCTTTTGTGCTTAATGCTCTGGCAATAATCCCAGTCCATCACTGAGAAATTCCCTAAATAGTTTGCTTGAATATTCATAAAGCCTAGTTGCTTTTTGTTAGGTGAGCAGCCAGCGATCTGCATGGAAGTCGAGGCAGCAGAACCGTGGCCACTGACCAGGCTCCCCCTGGCCCAGGCTATGAAGATGGCACGTCTTGCTCCCAGCATTTGCGACAGAGCTGTTCAGATGCCAGGTTCGCTCTTGAGACATATCTTATTTGCTAGTGCTGCTCTTTTATCAGTTTAAACCTTATATTTGTACCTTTGGGGAAAAGGACCTAGCCGGCTCAAATTCAAGAAATTCACTCCAAGAAGAAAAAAAAGACAAATCTTTATTTCTTTTTTCCTTAAATTCACTGTGTGTAAATACTCTCTACATATATACATTGCTTTAATTATGTAACACAGCATATTTAGTGAGTCCACATATACCTGACAAAGATCTGTTATTAACTAATAACAAAACAAGAAGGAACTGAAGGAATGAAGAAACAAAATGCTATGTTACTTAATGCGCATATATATCTCTCAAAGTTTAGCTGGATAATTTAGTCAGAACTGGGCAGACATTGCTGTGTGACATTAGGAGCAGAGAGAAGGAAAAAAAAAAATCCCTTCATTTACACGGAGTTGATGAATGATGTATTAACTGTGCGCAAATTGTATAAAACAGGCCAGGCAGATTGACAAAACTTGGCAAAAATAGTTCAATCCACAGAGTCAGATTATGCAATAAAAACAAGCTGGTGCTATTCAAACTGGTATATTTCACTTTTCAAAAGGCACAAATATTCCTAGATTCCCAACAAATCATAGATTCCACTTGTTTTGGCCAAATCTCAGTCCCTTTCTACTTCATGCAATACATGTGAATGTTTTTGTAGTGATACAAATGTTGTTGTTGTTCAGTTTTCCTGGTCCCTGAGCACATCTATTTATTTCTTAGGGCTGTGAAAAAAGCATCTTAAGAAAATAACATAAGGGGATGTAGACCGGACATTATGTTTACTAGGCTTCCTAAAGAACAGGACTTGCCGGGACAGTGATATGTGGCAAATGTTATGCTACAGAATATTTTGTGCTCTGTCACCTCATTACCTCATTCAGTAGCAGCTTAATATTATTTGTCCATAACATTTAGCTGACATGAACATAATATGTTCAAAATACTGAAAGAGGATACTATCCTTCTGTTTAAACCGATGATTTCAGCAAAATGTTCGTGTATTTCCCCAAACATCCAGTGACAGTCACTATCAGTGAGATAAATTTAGGTTTAATTAAAATATCTAATCCAATTGCGCCATGTGATATTAATAAACTTTTCCCTTGTGTTCTGTACATATTAAATTGTTATCATATGTATTCCATCCTCAACATATCCCTGGCAGGATTCTTGTCACTTAAAATCTGCCCTGCTGTCAGAAGGATCCATCCATCATTTTATTTGCTTCCTTGGAGCATCCTCCTCTGTTTGGGGTGAGGGTGGGCTACATTTGTTTTGGGCAACTCATGCATCTCCCACAGCCGTCTCGCTCTATCCTAGTGAGGAAGAAAATGCTTGTTAAGTTCAAGGAAGACATAGAGTCTCACTCATGAACAGCGATGGGCTACCTCAAGAGCAGTAATAGGGGAAAGCCTGAAGTACATAGAGTGAAAGAGCTGCAGGTGTTACACCTAACAAGGTGTAACAGTGACGGAGCAGGATGAGAATTGTCTTTTCCTCCTCTTTGTAGCTGCTGTGGCATGAGGTCCACAAACAAGGAAAACATGGTGCTTTGGGTGAGTATTTTCTCCCTTGGGACATGCTGCAGCTAATTAGTCTTCTTTCATCTTAGGGAAGTTTGAATGATTTTGCCTCTGAAGCACCAGAGATTTGAAACACCTCAAAGTAAAGCAAGAGGCTGGAACATGTTATAAAAGGATACGATATCCATGGCTGGGTTATAGATCAGGTTTTGAGAGGAAAGCCACCAGGAGACTAGGAACTGAGGAGGAGCAAGGAAATGTTAGCTTTTGCAGATGGAGAAAATATACCCTAAGATTTTGAAACTTTGTATTTTGTTTTTTCTTCCTTTCCAATTGCATGAATTTGTGCTGTTTGGGAGTAGAATGAGACGTCACACAAAAAGCACCACTTGTAAGAATCTCACTCAACACATTTTTCATGAAAGAAATTAACCAGGGATCCAGTTAATTACTCACAGTTCTTGGAAGAAGCTATATTGGCTGCCTTCCTGGTTCCACACATATTGCCTTTATTAGTCGTTATAAGGCAAGTGAATCATACATGAGAGAGCTGGTCTGGCTCTAATATTTTGAGATTATCTGGTCCTACTTAGTGATGTTCCCTAGAGATCCAGATGTCCCCACAGCCCTTCATGACAGTGAAGAAGGAAGAGAACTCATCCCAAATGGACTTTGCTCTCTGTGGCTCACCTCTCTTCTTCGGCTAGGTAGTCTCTCAATACAATCAGAGAAAACAGAGATGGAGTGGCAGTTAACTGGTCTCCTCATTCATTCAGTGCATCTTGGATTTAGGCAGAATCATCTGCTCTAAAACCACTGGAGCATCATCAAAACAGGGTAAAAAAGGAGTGTCTAAGTTTAATTTAGAGAAAGGGAATGACAGATGTCAGATACCTTAACATTAATTCATTCTTTTAATTGTCATTGAAAGCATTTCTAAGGAAAAATCCAGATCTATGTGGATGAAAAAGAAAATATAGGCCTGGACATGTGTAATGGTTTGGCATATGACATCACTGCTTTTGCTCTAGATGAGCAATTTTTGAAAGGTAGCTCAGGTTCCTCAAACTATTTTTGAGAATTCAAGGATTTTGTAAAGGGTTCATGACTTAGCATTGAGAAGTTCATGACTTAGTGTTGAGAAGCGCTATTTGGGCTACCATGTTCTGAGAAAGGGCCAGTGAATATCTACAGACCTATTCTGCCTTAAAAGGGAACGACAGCATTACCATTTCACACTCTCCTTCCCTCTGCTTTTTTCTGTTCTTCACCAGTTACCCCTTTTCTTACCACAATCTCCTCAAAACCGGTATGGCAGCATGTATCATTAAGTCTTCACCAGTCTAAGTAGGAATCATCCCCAGGCTAGGAAAAAAAAAATCCAGTCAAGGAGAAGTTTATATCAGGCCCTGTGTGGACTCATCTTTTTGAATCTGGCAAACTGAACTTGTGAGCCTTCTGGAGAGTTGTCAAAGGTAGATGTGTGAGGAGAAATCATTTCCTCTGAGAAAACGCACAAGGGAGAGGCAACTTTCAAATACCTAAAGCCCAAGTTCCTGGAGCATACAGATGGGCTCAGGGCATCTGGATAGAGTTTGACTCAAATGACAATTTACTGGGAATAAAGTGAAAGAACGTAAAGGCAGAGAGAAGTGATAGCGCTTTCTCCTGTTTCTAAGGAGCATACAGAGTAATATATGTTAGAAGGCAAGATGGAGAAAGTCTCATTCATGTCTGCTGTGAAGCATAAAGATGGCATTTTTGACAGGAATGGGTTTATCCATGTTAATGAAGTTCATTATTGGGGGTTAGATGAAGTACTTGCTCATGTCCCGGGATGGGATGTTGCCCTGTCTCAGGTAGAGACATATTTTAGAGTTGTTTTTCATAGCAGAGATAAAGTACTGAAACAATGCGATCCAAACTGCTGCTGCTTAGAGTGCTTTTCTGGCTTGAGTCCACAATGTTAGAAAGAACTCCAAATTAAAAAACAGGTGCACTATGTCCAAAGGCATTTAGGTGCCTAATTGTCTATGAAAACAGTATGAGCTGTTGAAGATCTTGACAAGCGTGATTAATCTTAGGGAGAAGCGACATTCTCCTGCGTTCTCACAGCTTCTCCTAAGCCACAGCCCAATATTGCCACTACGACCTATTCCACAGGCGGCTGAATTATCACGCAGATAAGGTATGTGCCAAAGGTTCTGCGTCAGCAGTGGGATATCATGTTTTGTAGTTCCCATTCAAGAAAGGTGGCTTTAAACGGGAGTTATCAAGGAGCCACAAGTGGAATACTTATGCGAAGTGACTGTAGCTGGGGTGGGTCCAGCCACTGAGACTGGGGAAACTCAGGACCAGGAGTCAGTCACTGAGGACAGACCAGGAAGGCTTCAGATGGATAGTGTGCTCAGGAAAACAGAGAAATCAAGGACACCTCCAACCAAAGAGCAAACCAAGAGCAAAGGCAGGAAATGTACTGAAAGCCTTGGATAAAGATGAGTTAAGTCTAGAAGGGGATAAAGCAGGTTAGTCAAGATGCAGGAACTGCACAAAACCAAAGGGGATGCAAGGCAGTGAAAGCAGTTTGTGGGGTTGCCCCCTGTGCCTGAATCAGAAACATATGCTAGCCAGACAGTCCGGCTTCTCAGGACACTGATCTCCTAGGACAGCATTGACCCCAGCTCCTGGCTACAAAGCCTGGCTGCTTGGTCAGGGCCTGAGAGAGATGTGCCTAACCTGGCGCAAATCATCAGTTTGTTCATTCGTTGTAGATATGTCAGTTTACAAGCAGGGAAAACTTGTATTATGGAATCACTAGATCTCTCAGGTCTACAGCCCTTCGTGCTCTCCAGGCACTCCCGCCAGATGTCTTCGCAGATCAAGACAAGCTCTGTGTTCAGTGCTGCAGAGCCAAAAAGAGTTTCTGTAACAGCGGTGACAAAGATATGGTCCTTGCTGTGACGGAGATGGGCACCAGTTGTTTGTGTTTCGTCTCAGTGTGAGACAAAAGACATGGATTACAGTCATTCCTGAAATGCGGCCACATCAGAAGTAGAATGCAGTCATGAAATCTGTAGATTAAAAGTAGGTATATGCTTCAACAGCTTGCTGAATTATGAGCTCTGTAATTGCCAGGGGACATTAAAAGGTTAGCCTGTTAGTTTAAGCGCAGCACACAATAGAAGTCACACTGGAGGAAAGATGCAGTGATACCAATATGACTGTGCTTTAAACTGATATTTCTAGGTAACTGTTATCTGCAGCATATAACTATTTTAGTTTTCAAAATCAAAACAACCTGCACAACTAACTAAAGTATTTTGAATGGCATAAAATTCTGGTTGTAGACCAGCGCAAAGAATAAACATGCTATGTATTTTCTACGTCAGATCAACACCCTTTGCAGTTCTCATTAACCAAATTGTAAAAAAAACCCAACCGTCTCAGTTAGCCTTGCTACTAGATATGTGGAAGGAATATGTGTTAAAACCAAACTTTGATCAAATAGAAAATGTAGCATTCCCGTTTTAAAAATAGGGCATGTAATGAGAAAATAAAAATTATTTATGAAGTCAAACGACTTTTAAATCTTTAAATTCCCCACATACCTTCTAGGATTATAGTAACCTGTGGAAGGTCATTATAGTTATAAGGGAAAAGATTAAATAAGCACTTAAGCAGACATAAATAAAACGGACAGGTTAAAAGCTATTAAATTGAACAAGACTAGAGGGAAACCTAATCAGTGCTGTAAAGGAATCCAAACTAACACAGAAGGAAACAAACACAACGTTGAGAGTGGTTAATGGGAAGTAGCAGTTCTGGAAGGACAAAATCTTATGAAGTCCCAAGTCATCTGTACCCCAGAAAGTTCCTGGGTTATAAGGAGGAGCACAAAGAATTTATTACAGGAAAACTTCTGTATTGAGTGCAGAGCTTTTCCCCAAAATAACACAAAGCGTGAGAAAAAATTTGGATAGAGATGATAAGATAATACGATTGAAAACTAGCAACTAGAAGGAGGCCTAAGGGAACAGCCTGCTGCAGTGTTTGCTCCAACAGCCGCTCAGCGAGAGAGCCGTACTCATTCCTCCGGCACAGCTCCGTCTGTCAAGGGAGAAAAAGGGGACGCTGAAAAAAGAGGTTGAAACTGGAGCATGACTCACGAGTAAGCACTCTTCCCAGGAAAAACTCAGGGTGAAGGAACGCGCCACCTTCTGACTTAGGGAACATTGAAAGACAATCAGCCGGTCACTTGGATCCGGAGGGTGTGGGAAGAAATACGCCCGCTGCTGAGGTCGGGGTGGGGGGGTGATGGAGATGCAGTGGCTGCTGTGCCTGTTGAGCTGTGGCTAGAAACGTAGCTTGATCGCTAAAGTAGTGCTTTCATTTCTCCCAGGAAAATAAATAGGCAATATCTGAAGGAAAAAAAGGTACAATAAAAAGGAAATGTGGGGGTTTTTTTTAGTTACTCTTGTGTTCCAGAGGTGTAGCTCCACTGAATTCACTGAGGGACATTTTCGCTAATAGAGCTTTTCAAATGAGGGATGGATTATACCGCAAGTATGAATATTTCTAAATATGTCTGGTTTTATATATTTCTCAATATTTCTATTTTTATTTTTCTGACTTTTGCCTGAAGAAAAAAAAAAAACCAAACCCATTTTTTAAAACTAGTTCTGTATGCCACAAAGAGGCAAAAGTATGCATGCTTTCTAGAGAAGGACAAATAGCATACAATTTTGCGGGGGAAAAAATTAAATACAGAATCAATTAAAAATGGTATGGAGGTTACCATTTGAAAATGTACATGCTGCTGCCATGCAAAGGTATCTCTGCAACTCCATTCTCTGCTTCAAGTGCTACAGTCTGCCAAATTTGGATAAATGTTGACTTTTGATGGCACCTGATGTACAAACAGGCATTGACATTACTTAACAGCATCAGTTAAATGCAGGTCATTGCACTAATTAAGAGTGCATAACTGATCATTTTGTTCTCTCTAATTTTAATAGGCAATTTTGCCAACATGTTTACTGGAAATATTACAACATCTTCCTGCACTGAGAAAACCCAAAGGGCCTATTTATCTGGTTCAGCTGTATTCTTGTTTAAACAGAGGGTCATACTGAAACCAAAGGATTGCCATTTTGCCCAGAAGACAGGTCTAAGGTTTGACTTAAGACTCCGGCACTCCTGTGGGAGGGAGAATCCTTTTCCACAGGCGCTTAAGTCATCCCGAGCGAAAAGAACACCAACATCAAAGTTGCACCGAGGAATGACAGTCACAGCCGCTGCAATTTAATAACCCTAGATTCAGGAAGAGGAGGCTTAGCATCCTGATTTTATTTTCTGGGCATGCCATGATTTGACGTGTAGTTAACCAAGACAGGGCCGGGAACCCAAACAAGTGTAAGAAAAGCAAACTAAACTCGGGCAAAGAATGCTTTGTCCTACCTCAGATTTAGCCCTCAGGTGATCGGGGCGCTGCATGCTTTTAATTTTACCGGCTAGGGGTATTTTTTTAAAATGTTCGGAGAACAAACGGGCCTGGATATTGAGCGTGACACAAAATGTCACGAGCGCTTAAAGTTGCGGGTCCTGCGGCCAAAGGAGGAGGATGCGAAGGGAAAGGCCGGCGCGTTTTGTCAGACCCGGGGTGAGAATGTCCCTGCATAAACAAAAGCCTCGGGNCCCCCCCGCCCCGGGACACTGCGCGCCTATGGGCGTCTGCGGCCAGCCAGGGCTTCGCACCACCGGCAGCGGCAGGAGCGGGCGGCGACCGCCACCCGGCTGCATCCCCCCTTGGGATCTATAGGATCTATAGCTGGCAGGACGGAGCGCGCTGCGGACCCTTCCCCGCCTCCCTGCAGGTATGGGGCGGCCGGGCGTCCCGCTCCGGCACCGCCGCTTCTCTTGCCTTTCCCCCCTCCCCTGCCCTCC
>VXBO01014434.1:62585-82107 GCA_013400135.1 Rhinoptilus africanus | reverse complement strand
GGGGGGGCGGTGACACCCCTCGTGGGCGCCCACCCGGCCCGTCCCCACGCCGGGGTCCCCGCCGGCCGGCCGTCGGTCTGTCTGTCTGTCGGTCTGTCCGTCTCCGCGGGGAGCAGCGCGTCCCCCGCCCGCGGGGCGTCTCCAGGGGCGCGGAGCTCCATTAGCCGGAGCCGGCTCCCGGCTGGGTCCCGGGGCTCTGCTCCCAGCGCCCTGGGAAGTTACCTGAAGGAACGGATCCCTTTGGGGCTGGAAGGGTCGTGCGTCCCCTCTCCGCGCTCCTGCCCAAGTGGGGAAAAAATTAAGAAAAAAAAGAGTGGGGAAAAATATATTAATCTCCTGCCTGAAACCTGTGCCCCTTTGTACCTTCCTTTCTTTGCTTTGGGTTAATGATGGTTTGTGATTATGAAACCCCCACGAGGGATCAGCTCCAAGAGTGAATAGCATTACTTGAAGTCATGAGTTGGAAATATATATATATATTTTATATATGTGTATGTGTGTGTGTGTATACGTACATTGAGGTTTTTTTTCCCCTTGCAAATGAGGATTATAATAATACCAACCCATGGCTGTCTCACAAGGCGCTCCTGCTTGACTCTCTGCTAAAGCTAAGGAAATATTTGCGCTTTCACAGGTCTTGCAGAATTGGAGTCACAGGTCTTATAAAAAAATTGCAGTGGCATTTGGCTGAACAACTCTTATTTTTAGCACGCTATTGTGAAAGTGGTTATATAACTTTTGGTGGGTTTTTGAGGGCAAAATTAACGGCTCGTAACAACTTCAACCTCTTCTTTTCTCTGAAAGAGGAGAAATAAGCTGAATAAAATCCCGATGAGTAGTGTCAAGTGAACTTCAGCCTGACAAATGACTGCAGTAGAGATTCCCTGAGGAAAAGCCCCAGGTTAAGAATCCCACAGTCCTCCCGAGAATCGCGAAGCAGCAGGTGCAAGACCAAGCAGTGTCTGTGCAGAGCCCTAATTAGCAAGCTGGTTATCAGGCTGCTTCAAGGCTATTTCTTGCTAAACCAGGGAGAAATCAACATCAGGTCAGAGTCTTGTCTTCCCACCAGTGCCAATACAATACAGATACTGTGTTCCCTTTGGGGCTTAGTTTGTTGCCTGAACTCCAAGAAGTACATCCCGCTGGAAATATTTGCTTAGGATGCCTGATATATTTTAGCGCAGATGCTTTGCTTGCTAAACTTGGTGCATAGTTCTCCGGCTCGCCTTTCCTCATCTCTTTCCGAAAGTTAAGGAGGAATAATAATAGTCTGAGATTTTAAAGAAGACCTCTGAGAGAAACAATTGAATAGAAGTAAGGAACTTCAGTCTGCGTATTACTGAGAGCCAGGACATGAGGATTCCATCCCAGTATTCAGGCTCCGAGCGAGGGACCTCTCTCATTTTTGTTGCACGTTCCTCATGAACTGCCATCATCCCAGACGTGCAGCGAAGTCTTAAATTCTAAACATTTGTGGGTGATTACTGTGAAGCTGAAGAGAGCAGACCAATTTGCTAAATCTCTGTTGTAGAATGAGTGAGAAACCTAGCAGGTGGAATTTTGCCTTCTTGCATCTCTTGGAGCCCGCTGATCATGCAGAGTTCTTGTGCGCGGGGAGGAGGTATGTCTGGTGACAGTGAGGTTTGCTCAGCCTTCCATTGCAGCATGCTAAGTAAGTGAAAGATGTGTCAGTGAAAAGCATCAATAAGACCACTGAAAGGGTGCCACAAAAATAAACGCCATTAAGCCTAGATTTTGAGCTTGTTGGTTTAGCTGACCTATTTGCTTTTTATTTACCTTATGAATAGACTGTGCTGTCATGCAGCACGACTTTCAATGTGGAATAGAACAAAGGTACAAGAAGTTAAAGAATAAGACTCAGATTATTTTTGTTTCTTTCAGGTGAGGGTAAAAATTCATATCTGAGTTGCCAACTGAACTATATGGACAAATCCTGTCCTTTGGAAAACCATTTGTCAATGAAAGTGTAAATCACGTAGATCCAGATCAGCCTTTTCTGTAATAAATAGTTTAAACCTGCTTTGGTTTTGCTTGATAAATTTGGTAACCAGTAAATTCCAACTGCTCAATGTCATAGTTCTCCACAGACTACTACTAAATTCACATCGCAACAATTCTAGCTCAAGCATCAGAAAATGGTAAGTTCCAATTTGGAATTCAAAAACTGGAATTTACCAGTTTCTGATGCTTGCGTTAGAGTTACTTCAATGAGCAGTTCGAGTCAGTGTGCAGATTTACTGACATCCGAAGAGTCTCTTCAAGAGCAGCACAAAAAGGTTTTTCACTTTGCTCTCACAGATGCTCGTGGGTGTGGTTGTGCATTTATATTAGTGTTGTCATTGGTGTCGGGAGTGTACTTTTGACGCCAGTCTTCCAGTTGTTCCCACTTACTGTCCATCTCCATATACCTCATGGTGGGCCAGCTGGATTCCTTTAGGGTGAATCTAAACTAGAAGATGTGCTTTAGTCATTGCTGGAAATTCAGTCTGTGTGATCAGACCAGAGCTAGCCTGAAGTAAAACCCTATAAAATGCCTACAGTGTTGATAGGTTCCACGCTTAAATGTTTTTGCTCCATATGTCTGTCAGGCTGTGCAGCCTGCTAACACAGACCTGGTCCGTTTGTAGCCGACTTGTATGGATGCACTGTGCAGTTTGAAGCAGGCACTAGCCATTTTTTCCCAGGGGTGCAGGCTTGTCCCTGTTTCTTGCCCCATTGCCTACACTCACATGTGATACCAGGAAGCTCCTTCTGGCTCAGCAGAAATAAACTATGACTGCCCTACTTGTATATGCATGCATTGATCTCCCTTCAGTTCTAAAAGAAGATGGCTATTTTACTTTATTTTATAGTCTGGCATGTGATAGCAGACTACTTTCTGAGTGTGAACTTTGGATGATGCAGCCTTGTATTTGCCTGGTGAATGTGAACACAGCAGTTGCGTTTAGAGGACCGCTGGTGCTTCTTCATGGTTGTTTGTCTGTCACCGGCTGTGGCCCTTCTGCGTATAAAGGTTCACGGGGATGTGTTTGTGTTCCTCATTGCACTTGGGAGTGGTGAGAAATGTTGGCTTGAAACTGAAAAACTGTCATTTAGAAATGTTGCCCTGTGTTTTGTGGGTGCAGCAGCTTGATTGAATACATTTCCCATAGCGCACCAGAAGTATTGCTTTGGAGGAAGAAGGTGCCGCCTGCGGTGGCATTTCTGGGTCCCAGCCCATGATGGGAAACATCCTCCGGCTCTGGAGTCCAGTTGCCCCAAGCAGGTGGGAATGTGCGATGCATAGGGAGAAGTTTAGAAAGATGAACTTAAAATTTAAAGCTTCTGTTTAAAAAATGCTAAAACATTGTTTTTTCCACTCTAAAGCTGAAAGCTTCAGTTTTCTGTTGTTCGGTGATTTGGCTGACTTTTTGCACTTTCTTGTTTTTCTTTAGTTTGCTTCTTTTGTGAAAATTATTTTAAATTGAATGATGATTTTGTTAATTATAAACCATTATCTTTTGTATGAAAGCGTTTCTAACTAGAAAATACATTATGGGAGCAATTAGGGATCAAATCCTTCTCAGTCAGTAACAGACAGCAGTCGTCATTGCTGCAAAAATCCGGCTTCTTACTGACTCTTCAGTTTTAGACACAGTTTCAAAGGGTTCATAGGGCTGTGTGTGTATGGCATGAACGATACGAACCTCCTCCTTGTTCTGGATCATTGTGACTGCTCCAAGACTGCTTTTAGAATGCAGAAAATGTTGTGCTATTTGGAACACCAGGAACTGAAAAACAAGAGAGCTTTTTCTGCTCGGACGACTGTATTTCTTTTCCTAGAGGTTGTCTACTCCAAAACTTATTACGATGCATAGCCGCTCTGTGGGATGAAGTGTAGGTTTTAACATGAGTTGAGCCGATTATGGATATGTCGCTTGAAACCATGCTATTTCTTGTTCTCAGGACTTTTATTACTAGTTTTTTAAGAAGACTTTTGAAGCCTGTTTCAAGAAGGGGAACAGACCATAAGAATCTGTCTTGCTCCAGGTCGTCAAAGCAGAGGGCAATCTGTCGTTCAATATCCGGAGTGATGCAATCATGGCAACTTCAGTTGTAACCTGTCTTTGTCAAAAAGTCATCTTACAGCATCCACTTTTCACATTCATTTTTTCCTTCCAAGCATAACCATGCTTATCTATGAGGTTCTGTATATTTTTTACCCCTCTTGTTGCAGTCTACATAATATCTAAGAGTTGTAGCAGCGTATTTTAGATTAGTCATAAAACTAAGGGGGTTTAGTAAGGTCAGTTTTTCATAGAGGCTGAGCTGCCCTGTAGAATTAGTTACACTGTAAACCTATGTGGTATATAGACATATGTGTGCTACTGTCTTTACTACAAACTTCTTTATAGAAAGAAAAAGGTAAATCCATCTCTCATTCCAGACAGTTTTGAAGTCCTTATTCTTTAGGAAGAGAGTATTTTAAGAAACCATAATTTGTAATGAAACTAAGAGGAAATTAAAACCGTGATACATTCAAATGCAAAAAGTCTCATAAAGATTACATTTCTGCCTATTTTGTGTTAAGGAAGTGGGAGAAGTAAAGTACACTGGGAAAGGAAAATATATTATTTACCCTCCAAATTTCATTTTGGAACCAGTTTTTATTGAGTGTGTTGGGCAATGCACAAATACACCACCAGACTGTGGATTTAGCAGCAATAAATCTTAAAAATTTCCCGAATTTTTAACTTCTCTTAAAACTTGGAAACAACATTTGTACAACTCATTCCGCATGCGTTGTTGACCTTGTCTTGTACAAACACTTGCTAGAGTTGGAAAACTGCACTGAGCTGGTGCTACAAGAGAACTAGCTGCCCTTCTTCATGTGCGTGCAGTTTTGTTGTGGATTCCAGCCACGTCTAGTCTATTCTTTTACTCTGTTTAAGTGCTATTATGGTAATGCTAAATAGCCTGATATTCTACAGTAGTGGTAACAAAAAAAAATAAACAGCATTGTAAAAATTCTGCATGACCATTTCTGGCATGAAGCAGCAGTTTTTTCCTGGTGCAAATCTCAGACCTAATCTCACTTCCAGTGAGGCCAAAACACTAGTTCGGCTTAGAGTTGAGCGAGATCCTTCCCATAAATCTGGCCAGTCTCCATAGAGATAACATCTGGAAAGTAGTCATCTAAAAATATGTGGGAGAGCCTGGGACAGGGGTGTAAATAGCGGGTCAGAGCTTCTATCCAAAATGAAAACATCCCGGCTCTCAGATGTCAGACATCCTTGCTCTAGGCATGTTTTTTGTTATGATCCATCTATCGTTTGTCAGTTCCTGTTCCGCCAACATAATTTGGAGCTCAGTGTCCTTTGCAAGGAACAAGAAGAGGTTGACAGGCAGAGGAGACGGGGAATATGTGAGCATGTTGCATGACTTAATGGATACATCCAGTAAAGTCTCCTGATAAAGAAAGAGATGGCTATCGCTCCTATTTCAATTTAATTTGTTCTCTGGCTGACACCTTTCAGATTACTACACACCGTGGCTTTATACTAGGCATGTTTGTTGACTTTGGTCTATGTTCTTCATTAATGAAGCCCATGGAAACTTCGGCTGATCCATCAGTGAGAACAGCTTTTGCCCAGATACTCTGAAGAGTGAATACTTACAAACAGAAACAAATTATAAGCACCTTGGATTCTGTGTAGGCAGGGAAAGATTGTTGATCTTCCTCTTTAATATTTCCATTCCTCACTGAAGCCGAGCCTTAAGTAAAGTCATAGCCCAGAAGTTGTGACTTCTTAAGGGTATCTGAAGCTGAAGATTCAAATGTCACATAAACTGATTATTAGGAAAATTTATCCTTTTATTCAAAAATCACAGAAGATGTGTGAAAATAGGACCATTGTATGCTATTTTTGTTGTATGTAATGACTCCTCTTCTGTAGGAACCCTGAAGCAAGCAAGACAAATGCACACAGTTGGAAATGGAGCTAGTTTCTGTCATCTGAAACTGTCTTGCTTTCAGGTTCCCAAAGTCCCTTCAGTCACTTCCACGAAGTTATTCAACAGCTCAATCTAGGTTATTTTTTTTTTTTAACTGTTAGACAAATCCTACCTTTGTCTACCATAAATTCCTCCCAAATGAAGAGAAGCTTTCAATACAAATTGTACCATAATAAATCCCATTTGGTTTTCTTTATCCGCTTTTTTTTTTAAAGTCGTCTGCACTTGATGTTCTTTCTTCTTGAAGGAGCACTGAAAAAGCCCCTACACGAGCGACAGTCTACTATTTTCTGAATTCTACATCCAAAATGCCAGGAATTTGCTACTTTTTTCTGAATTCTACACCCTTCAACTCAGATAGACTGCTTCCAACTAGAAAAATACTTTTATGTTAGCGTTTCAATAGCTGACTTTCAAAGTATGATACGTGCAAACACTATTTTGAGTACCTATCAGAAATTGCCAATCTTCCCTTTATAAAAATAGTCTTGTTTTTTTCAGTATAAAATCTAATATTTTAGAAAACTTTAGTTTCTTTGGAAACGAGTTTACTGTGTCATTCCAAGTTGAGACTAGTTCTTTTCTGGACATCTCTAAGGTTTCTTTAAAAGAAGGATATGATATTACAGGAAGAATGTTACTCTTGTTTGCCAGAGAGCTGTTCTATGTTTACTATAATAGGATTAAAGGAAATTTGAAAGTCAACGCTAGCTCAGTGGGAAACTGATAAACACACGTTGTACTCGCAGGAACGCTCTGCCCAGTGGTATTAGGAAATTTATCACTATTTATTTAGCAGTTCAGACTTTATCCGACAAACAGATTCGTTGTCCATTTAAAACTATGCCAGACGTTGAAAGACTTAATGATATGGCTGTGATTTGCAGAATGTGAACTATTATCCTGGCATGACCATCTCATGTGGCTTAGGATTGGGACTCTCATACCATAGACTCTCAAACAAGGAGTCTGTAGCTTATGGATCCTGTTGCTTTCCAAAGTCTGTGGTTTGATTCCTGGCACTTCTGGTTAGGTCAACTATTATAGCCACAGTCATAAACAGTGATTTTCAGACTCTGAGCAAGCTAGACGAGGGTGTAGCTCCTTGGAAAAGTTATTCTGGAAGAGGCAAAGCCAGCGGTATCTCTGGATCCATATCTGGTATTGGCAGGCTTGAGAAGCAATGGCTGTCCAGTCTCATATTTACTAATGTTTGTTTATTTGTGCCTTGTCCAATGTTTCAACTAGAGAGTGAATTCTGGAGAAAGAAAAGGCCACAGGGATGACTTTCCATTCCTAAGTACATGTTAAGAGGTCATTTTTACATGGACACAAATGCTGCTTACAAATCAGAAAACAGAAGAATGGAGTCATTTTGCTATGAAATGCATACAGGAAATATTTTTTTAAAATATCAGGCGTCGAAGGGAATGCATAATGACAATGCAATACATAAGCTACTGTTGCAAATGTTTTCATCACCTCCAAAATGGCAGATATCTTGCAAAAGTGGGAAGCTACTCACTGTGTACTTCTGAACACCAGAAAAGGCCAGTGGACTATTCCCACCATGTGCTGGGAATTAGTAGGAACTTCAGGATGGAGTCACTGTTGGTTATGGAAGCTACTGCTGTGAGCTGTTTATGCTGAGTACGGTAATACAACTATTTTATAAAAAGACAATTAGGGAAAATAGTTTATTTCTAAGCTGCTCTCAGCTTTGAAATATCTTAGAAAAGTGCCCAAACAGCAAGGATTTTTTTTTTTTTGTATGAAGTTTGTTGGTTTGTATGTTATCCATGAAGTCACCTGAAAATACACATTTCTTCTCCGGTTCATGTAAGAAGTGAACATGAGCTTCTAATCTGCTTCGAGATACTCAAATCTGAAGAAATCTTTTTCATTCTGTTCAACATACTTGTGCTGAGGGGGAATAATTTAATTTCTCCTGCACTCCTCTCCCACACAAAATGTTCTTTGAAGGTCTGTGTAATCCCTGGAAATGACCTTTCCCAGCCAGCTGAGTTATCCTTTCATTAGGGTGCATATTGTAACCATGGCCGTAGTACAGACCAGTGTGTTGTGGTGTCTCTGAGACTGCCAACAAGGATGAGAATTTTCACGTTGGTTTTAGCTGCTCCATTCAGACAGTGGAACTGGAAATGCATGGGTGAGAAATCCATACCAAGGGTTTCCTATCTCAAGGGAGACTGTTGTGTATCTAACTCCACTGGTGGTCCAGGCTTTAGGTCATGGTGCTGCCGAGTTCTTCTGCAGATCTGTTCTGGGCAATTTCACCTGCAGATTGAAGAAATCTCTATCTTACTTTCTCCTTAATTAAAATAAAATGTGGCCTATTTGAACTCTTCTGCTTAGCTTCATACACATAGATAGGCTACAATCAGAGTGCTTGCAGTTTGCTCCATTATATACAAATTGTAACTCAAGGCTGCGGCAAGTTGCCAGTTCATCTCCCCACTCGGACGCCAGCTTCATTTACTCATATAAATAACTGGATAGCAGTCAAACGAGATTGACTTAAGCTGTTACTTTTTCAGAATGTGTAAAATATAGGGAACTTGAGGTGCTAGTGCTTTGCTTATTGTTTTGGTATTTTTTGCAATACTGAAACTTAGGCATAATTGTTGAGAATATTGCAATACATTTATCATTGTATTTATCATGGGTTTAGATTTATCTTTACTGACTACAGGACAATGCAAAGTTAGTTGTTTTTTATTGTCATATTAGAACATGCATGGTTACATTTTTAATAATTAACAGAGGATTAATTTCCCAATAAAAGTGAACTTTAATTTAAGTTACTTTGGGTATGAAGTACTACAAATTAGATTTTTTTCCACAAGGTATTTTTTTTTCCTTTAACAACATTTGAAAACTGGCTTGTTTTATCATGATTAAGGCTGATGCTTTCATTTGAGCATCAAACGTATTATAACTTTTGAACTTCTAGATGCATGATACAAACTGCTAACATATATAGCAACGCTGGTGGAATTTTTTGAGTGAGACTCATGCTTCAGTTTTGCTTTTAAATAAGCGTTGTCGTCTTGCTAATTGTAAACCTTTCCTAAAGCTTCTGTAATGGTCTTTTGCTTTCATCGCATGACCGATTTCTCTGAGGTGGCAGAAGCTAATAGTCTCTTAAAAGTATTAATGGTCCATTTGGTATTCTGGCTTTGTTATGCTGCCCGTGAGTATGCCTGTGGTGTCACTTTAGTTGGACATAGGTCTAACTAGTGCTGAAGGAATTGTCTTGCCCTTGGCTCTGCTGCTAGCCACTGGGTTGTGTCTTAATTCTGTTACAGGCTTTCTTTGTGACACCTGGTGTGTCTAAAATGCTACAGTCAAAATCTATGGGAAACTGGCTCAGAAATTGTGCTGTAAGTGTTGACGCAAGTGTTGAGAACACTGCATGTCCTCTAGCTGACAATGTTCTTAGGTGCAGGCTCCTTGCATGGTGTCTTGAAAACCCTGTTATCACTGGGTGGCCTTAGTAGTCTGGATAGTCAGGCTCAGTTGCTAAATGTGGAAGATCTTTGAATAAGGTTTCAATTTAAGAGGCAGCACAAAGACCAGCATTCCCAAATTTTCTCAACAATGACACAGGTTAATAAGGGTGATGAGGCACTGGAACAGGTTGCCCAGAGAAGCTGTGTATCACTGGAAGAGCTCAAGGTCAGGTTGAACAGGTCTTTGAGCAATCTGCTCTATTGAAAAATGTCCCTGCCCAAGGCAGGGGGTTTGACTGGATGACCTTTAAAGGTCCCTTCCAAACCAAACCATTTTGTGATTCTGTGATCATATAATACAGAACCTTATGGGTCACTTTACAGGTTGTAAAAACTGTTACTGTCATTGAACAGATTTTTTTTAAAAAAGTATTGTATGCTCCTATTACAAACCGCTTACTACAGTGTGATGTATGTGTATGTAAGCAAATAGGAATAGTATGTAAAAGAGGTAGCCATGACCTTAAGTGTAGATGCAAAAAGAAAATTGATGTTTCGCTTTACTGGAAAGCCTATAAGGATGTGAATTCTGATGCAGATTTGCACACACTGAATTAAATTAATTCCTGCACAGAGGAGTAGAACAGAGTATTACTTCAAGACATTGCAAAAATACTTTTATACTTATAAAAAAAGAAGGTACTGTTAACTATGCCTTCTGTATAGTAGGAATTTCTGCCCATTGTGTATTGATCTGCTATCTTCATTATTTAACATTTCTAACCGGGGACATGCAAAGCTTTTGTTATGGTTTACACAAGGTCATCCATAGCTGTAAAATATATTTTTACTGTAGTGGAAGAAAGAGACACCAACAGCTAGTTGCCCTTGCAGTTTTCCCTTTTGATGCAGTGTATCTAAACCCAAGTACTTTAAAATAGGGAAAAGATGTTTCACTTATGATGAACTGAATTATTCCATACTTAGATTGTTCTGGTACATTTCAGTTGGTTTTTTTTTTTTTTTTTACTCTGTATGATTTTAGGGGTGGTTCTAAGTTAGTATCATCTTTAAATGGTAACTTTCAAAACAGCTATGTAAATACTTAGATTTTATGATAAAACTTATATAATTCTGGAATTATTCCATAATTTTTTCGAACTTCCATATGTTATAGAAGTCAGTATTAATTTCAAATTTGAGTGAAACTAACCTAGGTATCTTGAGATATGGAGTTACCCTACCAAAGATATGTCCACGAAAGAGTTGACATTTACACTTCTGAACTTCATTCTTTAAGAGTCACCTTATTTATAGCAAGATAAATGCACTTTCAGCTCTAATTGCACAGAGCAGCAAAAACATTCTTGGGATAGCCTAAGTAATCTAAAATGTATCTGATCTGGGAAACCTCAGAGGATCTATTTATTCAAGAAGTTAGGAAAATTTAAGGGATGCGTACTTACAGCCTGGATTTCACAACATACAACTCCTGCTTGCACATTTTAGGAGGACATTTAATTTCTTTTAATTAAATAGAATGTTTTAAACATCGTAAGCTATGTTTTCACAGAGTTTATAGGACAGATATCATGCCATGCTAGAAATATATACGAGAATTTTAAAAGTATATTCAAGAAGAAAATCCAAACAGATTCACGCTTTTATGAAACTGAAAAAAATAAAAATGCAAATAGTGACAGAAGTGAAAAGTAAGTTAAGCTTTTCACTGGTGTGTCAGATTTAACTACAAATTAAATTCCAAACTGTTTATGGGTTCAGAGTGGGGGGGAACAGTGGTGTTCAACAAGTGTTTCTGTTTGTTTAAGCACCTTTAGGATTTTTTTTTATTCTTTATAAACTATTCCCCTCACTCATTCACTGTTTTTTTAAAAGATTTTAAAATGGAAATTTAACACATTTCCTAAGAAATACTTACAAAGGGCATTTTTACTGTAAGATGTCTGTCTGTAAGCTAACAATCCCTCAGGATATAATCCTCTTCTACGAGTCTATGCATACAACTTGCTGTTGTTAAGGCTTTTCATCAAGAAGTCAAATGGGATCTATTCCTCTGGAGGCTTCCTTGGTCAGCCTATGTGAGGGAACTTGTATCTAACTGCTCGTAGATTTTATGTTGTGTAACCTTTGCAAGTATTCATTGCATGTTAACTCTTGACAGATAAAATTACTTATTCACTATTGACTTATCTTTGAGGGATGATTTACTTTGTCGCTATTCAGTCATCTTCATGCTATGTTGAGACAGCAGTCTCTCTCCAAATCATCTCGTGGCATGCAGCTATTTCCCTGACGCAAAGTTGTAGTTAAGAGGTCTGCAGGAGGAATGTGCAGAGGAAAAAGGAGAAAGACAAATGTTGGCATGTTTTTTGAGTCTGTGCTTAGACCAGCAATCACTGGTGCCTGCAAAGAGGAGGGTTGTATGTTTGTAGCTTTTGCTTGCTCCTGTTTATCAGGCTGCTCTCCAGGATGAGAACAGTTAAGTATTTAGCCTATTTAGCCATTTTTTTCTTTCACTGCTTTTGCTCATAGCGTTATGTTATTTTGCCCTACAAAAAAAAAAAACAAACATCTTGAATCAAGAAGCACTGTGACATTGCCATTATATCTGAGTCACCTTCTCATATCAGCTTATCCTTTACCTAAAATATGCCTGTTAGCCCAACCTTGTGCATATATATATATACACAAACGCACATATATATGACTTGCAATAAAACCTTGACACATGCATAAGTTAATGAAAGGAACCCTTTACTTTTATTCTAGATATTTCAGCATGGTCTTTGAGTAACTTACGAAGAATCTAAATGTATCTGGCCCCTCTGGCACTGTTTAGATATGTGGAGGTTAAAAGTAGCCTTTGCCTTCTTTCCTTCCACCTATTTTCACTATGCAGAAGACTGGCCGATTATGAAGGTCAAACGAATGCTACAAATAACAATGTCTAGAGCGCTAGTTTGGGAATGTGGAGCCGCAAACTTTTTGTTTCATGTTGGGCAGTTCACATTAAATCTGTATCTGAGATACTAAGACTTTCCTTTGCTCAGCGTTACAGACTGAGAATTTTGCAGAGACCTTACGCGGTATGTGAAGCTAGATGAAGCTGACAGAGCTTGCACTCAATGAGCCCTGCAAAAAAGCAGGAGAGTAACAGCTACGGTAATCTGTTTTGTGGTAGCCTGCCTAGGTGGCTTCCAAATAGACTGAAGTGCTCTGTGAACTGAGCTGTGAAGTGTTATGGAAATGCAAGCCCTGATTTTCCAAAGCAACTGCTTTAGAATGGGGAACTGAGCAACCTGGATAATTCAGTAGCGGCATTGCCATAAGGTCTATTGAAGAACCTAAAAATGAGGTGGCCCGCATCAGGAATTCCCATAGGTGAGGCAGACACCTGCATTCTTTGTGCTGTCAATAGAGAGTTTGGGGATTAGGCTTACGGTGCACATAAATCAGTGTGCCAAGGTGGGGAGTTATTAAACTTCAGATAGTACTGAAGAAACGCGTGTTTCCAAAACCCTGCCTCTCATAAGTGGAGGCTCCCATAGAAGTGCTTGGGAAAAAGGGTGGAAGAAAGATTGAGGAATGCTGCAAAATGCTTCTTAATGCTCCCATCTTTGGATCTGTGTGCTGAGATTTTCCTTCTGTAAGGCAAAAGGTGGAACTGAAGACTGGGAAGGATCACTATGAGGGTTGAATGCATAGGTTAAATTACACTCTGGAACTAAAGGTGATAAAATCCTCGGAGCTATAAGAAACAAAAACTAGATCCAAAGTACCAAAGTACAGCTAAACACATCTTACCGCCTCCCCTCCACTGTCAAACCCTTATACAGGGAATGGCCCCGGGTGCCAGTGTCCAGAATGTCACAGTTCAGAGCTGGTGAGCCTTTCGGAGGCCATTGGGATTTCCCAGATACTTCTGAGGATCACTGAACATGATTTTACTTCAAGATGAGAAAGTCCTGTATAACACTATATTTCACAAGTCCAAAGTTCAGCTGGGAGCTGTGCACACAGAGGAACACAGATACTGAATTCTTCATTGATGCCGTATTAGCATTGCATGAGGAGAGATTAGGATCAGCCCTCCTTTGCTTAAATAATTTGCCTGGTACAGCCAACTGGCAGAAACTAGGGCCTTCCAGCCAGGAAACTGTACCAAACCAGACACTAGGGTTATGAAGCCTACAATTAACGCTCACATTGTGGGAAAATTAGCATTAGCTTCCGAAAAATAGTCAGTTATTTGTCACCATTGCCGAAACTGAAGTTAATGACTTCAGAAGGTCTGGCATCTCTGATGCAAACCTTAATCAGATCTTAATTTGTCTCCAGCCAAGAGTGTACATCTCTGGGATATGGGGGGGATTCTAATTAAACTTTCATATTTCTTGCTTTAGAATATATGGCAGTCATGCAATGAAAAACTCCTCATTGTGTTACATTTTTCCCTCCACAAAGGTTGTATTACAGCTCTTTCTCCCTCTTCCTTCACCTCACCGTTTTACCCACAATGGTTTTCCATTAAGTTCTTCCTAGACTTTGATATCTAAAGTTGTGGGGAAAAAAAAAAAAGAAAGAGTAGGAGCTTTTTGACTGTGGAGTGTTGATATTTAATTGCTGTAGGCATAGGCTCAAAATTCTTAGAAAGGCGTATAATGGGAGATGGAACCATTCTTGGATGTCCCATGTGAGCCTGCCGGGCAGTTCTGCTAAGTCACAAAACCAAGGCACTAACGCAAGCAGAAAAATTGGGGTTGCCATTGGCCCCTATAACAGGACTTCCAGACTTTCACTGTCTTGTACATCTTTAAAATGAGGGAAATTGTTCAGCCTTACAACACTTACATATCTTTTTAGCTGCAGTTTATAGAACCTGTTCAGCTATTGGTGCTCTTGTATATCCAAGGGCTCCTGTAGCCCTGATTGGGACTAAGTAGGCTTCCAAGAACATAAATATTGTTAATCTATTGTTTTAAATTACTTCCTGGTAAACATTTCTGGTGTGATTTTTTTTTTCACCTGTCAGCTGTCACAGTAATTCCTGTGTAAGCATTTGCTGATTACTTCAAACTGATTGAGTATTTTTAATGGCAGTACTTTTTCTGTCCACCTGAACCGTGTGAAATACAAGAGAGTCTACCTGAAGACAGATCCTTGCCTGGTCTAAATGACTGTATATTTTAAACCTCAAGGACTCTGTATTGATATTGCCACAGGGTAAAATTGTTGGCTCCATTGAAGTAAAATATTTTTTTTAATTGATTCTAATGAAGTTAGTGTTTGTCAGATGCATCCTCTGAAATAATTTTAAATATGTATTTGCAGAGACTCATCCCTCCCTCCATTTTTCCCCCTGAGCTTACTGGACACAGTGAAAAGGTGTGTGGGATTTCATGCTGGTAGAAAACATGGCAGTATTGCCTGCTACCTCAAGCCTTGCAGCTTCTTCTCATCCTCTGCCGTACTAATCCATTTCAGAATTCTGTCTTGTATTAAACTTCCCTTTTGTTTCCATTCTACTGTAGCAATGAGTGATGTACTTTTTATTAGAACCTGACCATAGGTATATCCACACTATTGTTGCTTTGCACTGGATTATAAGAGAGTATGAAGGTAGCATTGATTTAAAAAACATACCAGAGCAACTGCCTTCTCAGGAATAGTGGTACTAAGAGGAATTGTGTAACAGTTACTAAATAATGGTAAATAAATAATAATAAGAGTAAATTAACAGTAAACAAATAACCAGTATTAGTGTTGTGAGTTGCTGTTAGGTGAATGACTCTTTCCTGGTTTTTAGGAACCCACACACTGCAATATCACTCCACCTTTTAATGTAGTCAAAAAATAGCAGACTATATCTAGGTAAGGGAGATGTTCCTCATAGGGAAAATGCTGAGGAGATGCCTTTACTCTGTAGGCTAATTTTAGGGGATTAGCAACAGTAAGTAAATGAAATTTCAAAGCTAATCTCAATCTCGGGATGATAAAACAGGCAGATGGGAAAGTGTACTTTGATTCCAGTGTGTGTTCAGTTTCTGTTTGAGGGCAATTCCATTTATTTATATGTTGGGCTTTGTGGGAAAGGGAGGGTTGGACAGTGAATATGTCTTCACAGGGTATTGCTGTGCTTGTAGGACAAATACCATAGCTTTATGATGACAGCTGTTGACAAACTATTCCACACCTGTTAATTATGGGTATTATGAATAGAGAAAAATTTGGGTGTTTGCTGTCACAATGACAATAACAATGTTTTGGTCTATGCAAACCTCTGCGATTTGCCTCAGATCTTTGAGGACGTGCTTGTTTCTGGGCTTGTCCTGCCGTCCTGAGGCCTCCAGATGAGAGCTGCCCCATTCAGTTGCTAGTTGTGGACTTGGTTACTCCATCAGCCAGTGCAGCAGCACCATCGCCCCGCTACTAGTTCAATGTGTCTGTAGCTCTGGAGGGACTGGGAGGGAAAAGTACCATATGGCATGATATTGGCATGATGTTGTCTACCCACACTGATAATCATGCAGTTTTGACTTCTCTGGCTAGAAATCTGTCCTCAAGGATGGTTTAAATCTGTGCCCAAATTAGCCTTATGTGGAAAATGGTGTGGGTGTGTGTTTTATGGGTGTTTAAATATGCTTTGGGAATGTAACTTATTTTCTAACAATTTATAAACGGCATTCATTTTCTTCAATAAATAAAATAGGAATGTTTCCTCTAAATAACCTAAATTTTGGAAAACCCAAGGCATTCTTCAGAACCTTGAGTCTTGACCTCTTGCCAACTGAGAAGCATGAAACAAATGTTACATATTCTGCCTACAGCAAAAGAAAACAAAGTCAGTCTTTAATTCTGAAAGAATCTGATAGTATCTGCATTATAAAGGTGGTAGGTTGACAATTAGCAGCGTTAAACATAAGGCTGGCTTTGAGTAGTGGTTTAGTGCTTCCCATAGCAAAAGTACCTTAAGCTGTACTGCAAAAGGAATGATGATGTCTTTCTGTGCTAGCTAGCATGAAACATAAAAACCTAGGAAGATGAGAAGAGAGATGACAGAAAACTAGGCAAAATTCTGTTATAAAGATGGTTCTTTGGAACAGAATAATTGTTCTGTATAATATATATATGTTTATTTACTTCAAAGGGAATTAAAGGGACTTTGAGAAGTCATCTGGCTCATCTCCTGCTTGTTACAATCCATTTTATCTAACAAAATTCCTGGCAGATGTGGAGATTATTTTTTCTTCCTTTTGTGAAACTTCCTCCATAATAATCCTGATGATAAGTCTACAAATTTAGGCAAATCAGTTCCAATGCTTCACCATCATCGTGGTGCTTGTTAATAGGAATATTGTCTGAAATCTTATTTGCTGACACTATTACATTTGCATCCATAAAGTGTAAAGACATTGTTTCACTCTGTGATAGCCTTGTATGCGTTTGAAAGCTATTAACATCACTCCTCTGGACTTTGCTTCCTTGTATTTAAGATCCCTGATTTCTGCAATCTTGCCACATTAACCTATAGTTTCTGTGTATATAAATGTTCCTGTTTTTCTTCTTTGCCTCCCTTCTAGAAATCTTCGTGACTTTCCTGAAGTGTAGCACCCAGAACTGGCACATAACCTATTGCTTTCCATTCTGCATTTGTGCAGCCATGTTTTCAAGTCCAAAAATAGAACCTTGATTTGTCCTTAATGTCCTCAGCATACCATCAACAAAGTGTGGTGGGCATAGATCTGATAGGAGGCTTTTTGAGATGTGTATACAATTAGTTTCCGCTTTGGGATTTTTTTTTTTTTTTATAAGGAGTCTCTTGTCCTACTGTGGGACATGTTGGGAGAGACGGGTTACTGTGATGACCATTGTGAGAGACATCAATGCACACAGGAACAATATACAATTCGGTGTTTGCATATGGGAGTTGACTTAACAAAAAGCTGCAACAGGCTGCAAACTTATCCAACCTTTTTTTTTTTTTTTTTTTTTTTTTAATTACAAGTGGGTAGGGTGTGTTCCCTGATGCTTTTGAGTTGCTGGTGTGTAGGGTATGTTGTCATGCTTTTCTTCTAATGTCTGGTAACTTCAACAGGCTTTTGGATGTGAATATGGGAAGACAATTAAGTGTTTGCTTAACTTCTACAGTGTTAGTTTATAAGCTATCCTCTTTTAATCAGAGTCCTAATTACTAAAATGGTGTGAGCTCATGCCTATATGAGATCTTAGTCCTTTCTGTTGAGCATTAAGCATATTTATGCATATGTGCAACTGTAGTTAACTGGAAAACATTAGCCCACACGGTACTCAAAATTATCTTGGCTTTTGGAGAATGAAGATGCCTTTATTCAGTAACAAGGGAGAAGCTTAATGCACAGGTTCTGATCGTGAGCCTGTGCCCTTTGAATGGCTGGTCACTGCGATATTTGTTCGCTTTGACTGGGTGGCAGAGATACGAGCTCGTGCTCTTTGGCATTGAAGGCTTCACCTTAGACCCTGACTGGTCAGATGCTGTTTCAGCCTTCTGCTGAGTGAATGCTCCTGGGTAACTTATCTCCTGTTTTTCTCATTTGTGTATTAGAATCATCGCTCCATTTCTTACTACATCATGCGCGTGCACAACTTACGCTTTTGCCTAATGTAGGCAAAAATCCCTGTGAATTTAATAGACAGAACAAGTGAACAACTTTTGTTAGAGTTCTGATGCTCCATTCTGAAAGGAAGGTTGGACAAATGTTTGCATTCAAATTGTGTTATAATTTCTCATAGATTTCTTTTTTCAGGTTGTTAACCAGCAGATTGATTCTGCCTCATGAGCATTTTTGTCCCATCTGTTACCTGGAAAAGACAGTGGAAAACTGTGTCCCTCCAACTTCTTTCACCAAGACACATTGCGTGTTTGTTTGTTTGTCCTTAAATTCAGGTTTTCTTAATTTTGCAATGCACTAATCACATGGGTATGTAGCATCTTCACAAAAAGGAAGAAGAGCCACCTTGCCACAATCTTCAGTGCTAGATTGTGGATCAGATGTGGAGAACCCAGCAAGGGTATGTAAGGGCAGGGCAGGTGAGGGGGGCATATGAATAATGGAGAAAGAGTAAAGAATAATGGAGAAAGAGTGAAGGAGAAGGCATTGGTGCCCCAGATACCATGTAGATTATTCCTATGCAGTCTAACCAGTGGTTTTTTATTAAATCACTTAAAAACCCAAAGCCTTGGTGGACGAAACCTTTGAAATTACAAGGCAAGATACTCATAAGTCAGAGAGTAGGATGCAGCAGTTAGACTACATTTTCATGCTTCTTTTTCTCTCTTCAATATTTAGGTTTGCACTACAGTTGCAGAACACATTTTCAAGATAAGATAAAAGATCCTCATTTTAAGTACCCCATATCCATTCAGGACTTGAGATAAATGCTACATACCTCTTTTGGAAATCTAGCCTAAGAGCAAGCTGCAATGTTTAAGAGACTTGCAAAAAATCGGTGCCTATTTGAATACCTCGCATCTCTCACCTAGCTTCCAGTGGCCACTGTGGAGGAGTATGTGTCTCCCGTAGGGTCTGCCTCTGATGTGCCAGCCTATACAAGCATCTTGGATGCATGTACCACCTGAAATGGTACAACTCGTAACACGCTGTTATTATTATTTTATTTCCCGGCGCTGCGGTGAGGCTGTAGCCCTGGCACCAAGCCGTTCAGGTACAAGGACCACGCATCTCATCTAGGAAGGCAAAGCATGCAGTCCTGTCAGTCAGCGCCACCTTTATCAGCCACACCCTTCCAGTTACGTTAGCCTCCTCCACCCTGAAACAGGTAAGTTGGGTGACAGCGTTCCCAGGCCCCAGTTTGGAAAGGCGTATCAGGGTGCGGCTTCTCAGCTGGTGGAAGGCAGCCTGCCCGTCGGCTGGCACTGGTGGGGCAGAGCTGCCCAGCGCTGGCACGGGGGCACCGGCGGCGCTACTGATCCTGCCGGCAGATGGAAAGCCGGCTGGCAAAACAGGGGGAAAAAA
>VXBO01014434.1:15911-61269 GCA_013400135.1 Rhinoptilus africanus | reverse complement strand
CCGCCGGGAAATGGAAAACCGGGTGGCAAAACAGGGGGAAAAAAAAAAAAAAAAAAAAAAGCTTTTCGGCTGGATCAGCAAACTCGTCTTGCTGACTGTGTGGCTGCATGGTTGTTAGTCCTGGCACAGGGTGGCCGAGGACTCGGGGGGGGGGTGTGTGTGTCAGTGTGTGCACACATGATTGTGTTTTGGGCTTTTCTTCATGCCATTACTTTACCTGAAAGTGGAATTGCGCTATTCTACAGTGAATATATATAGCTGGAATGTATATCTGAACACACGCTTGCGTGCGCTGGGTGGAGGAAAGGTGGTGCCAGCGGGGGCCAGGAGCTGTGAGACTACGGCTCACAGTTTAAATCAAAGTGCAGCCTGCACTGGGTGACAGCAGAGATGATTTAAGCTTTATCTCAGAGGGGCATGGGTTGCAATTAGAAATATATCCAGCTGACATTAATTGCTGGTTTGGTTATTTCTCAAGGTCAGGCACAGGGTTTGCTTCATGCCATTACTTTACCTGAAAGTGGAATTTCACTAATCTACAGTGAATATCTATAACTGGAATATATATCTGAACCCACATCCTGCAGTATTCTCATCCGAATGTAAAATTGAGAGAAAAAGGCATAGGTTTTATTTCTTTTGGTCTGTTATTATATTCATTTGGATTCAAAAACCTAGGACAAATGACCTTCTTAGTGTTTTGGGGAGAATGATAAAATTCAGGGAGTTTAAATCAGTACCTCACCATCCACATCACAAAGCCTAAAGACAGAAAAATAATGATGAGTATGGTATTATAATTCCCTTTAGGTCCAGGAATTTTATGTTTAATCCCTATCTGATAACCCAGCTTTAACAGAAGGAACAGGTAATGCCTCTTTGTACTTCCTACTTTCCCACTACCCTTTCCTGCAGTTTTTAGGGCTTTTTTTTTCAGCGTGAGGAATGTGAATGGAATTACCTTCAGTTCATGTGGGTACTGAAACTCTAAACTTATGTTCATTAATTAGGAAGATCTTCTTGCTTAAGATGGTTGTGAGAAAGGTCATTTTTGGATGACTGGTAGTAGTTAAGGCTGTTCATTTTCTTCTCAGTTGTGTTGCTTGGGTATATGTAAAACACAACTAACAAAGCAGGACAGCCGGGGAGCTGCCGAGTGGCTCCCAAGCTTTGTCTGCCTTCTGTGTGAATGGCAGCAGGACGGCATTATCACCCACCCAGTCGTGCATCTGGGTGCCTTGCAGAGGCATGGTGTATAAACACGTAAGCAATGTTGCAGCCCAAAATGACACTGGAGGCTTTGTAGGTGTGGGAACAGGAGTTAGCTGGATTGCTCACGTTGATTCAAGTGACATGTATGTCCCTGTCACCTATTTCTAAAGTGTCTCTAAATCTCATCTCTGTTTTCTGTTAGATGCTTTGCCATGGATTTGGCAAGCAGCTTTAAACAATTTTTTTTTGAGGGGGTGGAGAATAGTCATAGAGAGGACCTTGATAAAACCATGTTATCTAGATGAGTTCTTTATGTCTTCTGTACATTTATGCTGTAAATGCCTTCTTATGTCCGTTTTCATTAATTCAAATGTGCCTCTCTTGCTTCTGTTCCTATTCAAGTCTGCAGTGCCATTGTGTATTCTGCTTAAACCATACAGTTTAATGATTTAATTCTCACTCCTTTTTTTCTTTTTAGATAAGCTTAAGAGTCCTCCCCTTCAGCCTTATAATGAATACATAGATATCAAGTTGTGCACTTGCACTGTTGTAGCCTTTTATGTCATTCATATCGTAAAGCAAGGCTTTGATTTTGGGGGCAGGAAGGAAGAAAAAAAAAACCCAAATGTGCCCTGTATTTTTAATGAGCAGAGTTTTGCCAAGTGGCAATTAGTATTTATTGGTCCTTGTCCTAATTAGGAGCTTCTTAGGGTCCTCTAAGAAAAATGGGTTTTGGCAAGTTAGCAGATTTTTAGACAGGTGAGCTACTTTTAGCTTTGTCATTGGTGGGTGCATTTTTGATAGTGGTTTTTCTAATTGCTGTTCTGTTTCTCTTTGACAATCTGACATTGTCTGTGTTCTTATGCTACCCAAATCATTGATCTGATCTGTATGGAGCTTCTCTACAACTTTGTACTGGAGAAAAATTATGGAAGCTGAAATAATCACTCAAAGCAGAAGCTGTTGTTCTGAAACTAAGTAAGGGTAGAGAGGAAGCATAGTCTTGTTTTGCTAAGCCAAATTCTTTACTGAGCCTCCTTTCAAAATACAAGCATAAAAAAATGCCATGGAGCTGTGGTTATCCTTGACCCATTGAGGACCATCATGGTACGTGAATTCTGGTAGCTGACCTCAACGGTTTGGAGTTGAAACTTTTTTTTTTTTTTGTCTCTCTACAGAATGAGAATTAAAGTTTTCAGGTGAAGCGTTGATCAAAACTCTTTTTGCAAATTTGCTTTTTCACAGGAAAAGGTATCAGCATCCTTAGACCTTAGGTCCTAGTGCAATTTATGTGTATTTTTTAGGGCTTTACCATTAACTGAGACAAAAAGGTGTTTCATGTTGACTCTGTGGGTTTTGAGAGTTTAGTAATTTTACATTGAAAGTATCTTAAAAACAATTTTTGATCCCTTCACCTCCTTCTTCAAAAAGAAAATACGGACAAATTCAGAATCTAATAGTTAGGCTCCTCTGAAGTGAAAACGTAGGCCAATGGTCAGGACTTAATTTTTCCTCCAATTTAGAGATGAGGCCTTTGATATGTCTAATACTTATAGTGTCAAAAAATATTTTTCTGTCTAGCCTTATTTGAGATTTCATCCTCTTAATCCCACAGTACACACAAGTTCTTTAAAAAGTCTACTGTTAAGTGAAGACATAGGAAAAAGTCTAGAAAGAGCACATTCATGGGTGCATAATATTTTTTGTACTTGTGGTCTAAATCACCCATAAATGAGTTGTGTGTATGATCGCTGATTAGGAACCAGAGCAAACCTATGGATCAGAGTGTTTTCCTTGGAATGATCATATTTGGTCTAATCAACTCCAGTGGGCCTTAGCAAGAGGTGGAGATGGCATTCAGTTGCTGAGCCAACTGAATGTTTAGTAGGGTGGTATATACAAGTTTAAACTACTTGTAGTGATTCTCCAAACACCAACACAAAGCAAACACAAGTACTTTACCAAACACTTCGGCTGATCAATATCCCTTGCTGCTTCAGAAAGAGTTAGGTTGGACTTGATGATCTTAAAGGTCTCTTCCAGCCAAAATGATTCTATCATTCTGTATAAATGCTTGAAACAGCAATAAGTGGTAGGATTAGTAAAATGGTGTAAACTATAATGCCTAACAGGTTCTCTGACTACTTTGTAATAAGGGTAAAGAAACCACAAAACCCTGAATGAGCAAGCTTTCTGATCGCTCATTCCTCCTCTTTACAATTGGTCTTGCATTTACTGGTCACATATGGAAATGTTAGCTAGTGTCCAACATTGTCGTCTTGTCAAAAGGGAAGGTATCTTGGCCACTTCCCTTGGACAATTCATTACTCTCAATCAAATCAAGCACTGACATTAAATAGAGTCTCAGTATCTTTGTCCTTCTATGTAGTAACAAGAGTTCGTCAAAGATTACCAGAAGTGTCATCTCTCTCCTCTAGATTCAAGGACGTGCTGCCTAAGTCAGAGCTGGGGAACAGGCCTTGAATAGACCTCGAAGAGAAATGGAGCTTGCCATCTCACACTGAAATTTATAGCTAGATATGGCTAACTCTTTCCGAGATACCTCCCTGTGTGTCTGAGAATAGCTTTCTGAAAGAGCCAAAGAGAAAAATCTTAAGATTGCCTTTTACTTATTGTCTACTTCTACTGAGCTTGAAAGCATGAGTAATGGAAAAATATTCAAACCTTAACTGTGGTGACACAGTATGAATGGCTTATGGCCAAGAACAGTAAAAAAACAAGGTCACATTAAGTTAATAAAGAGCCTCTAGGTGCTGTTTATCTTCTGCTTGTGTTTATGTAAAGAGGGTCCCCAGTTACTATCAGCCAAAAAAAATCCCTGAGCCAGTAAGTCCCAAAGTTGGAATCCTTCCCCTCTTTGATGCTGCGAAATGATAAATGCAACTGAGGTTACAAGGCTAGAAATCATCCTGAAATTGCCTACAAAAGTGGAGCTCTGGCACTTTTCTATGGGTTTATGAGCAGAAGAGGTTGGTGGTGGCCTCTGCAGGCTTCCTCCCTTCTTCTTCCTCTGTTGTAGGGAAAGATCTGCCCTGCCATTATTAAGAAATGTGTGGACACATTCCACGCCACGGTGCACCTATAGCATGTGTGTTTCCTTGTCACTTTTCTTTCTGGATATTAAAACTGGATCTGCCCACCTGACTCAGAAGGCTGAACTTTCAAATCCATGTCGGTTCACCTGTTTATCATGCATCACTCCGTTTCCCAAGTCCTGTATTTGACTGAGCTCTGAGGCTCTGCTCAGCTCCACAGTTTCAATCATTGTCAAAACTGCCCAATGAAGGTCTCACCTTCCAAATAGCGAGGAGTTACGTCTTTCATTCCCATTACTAGCTTTGCCTCTGATTTACTAGTCCAGTGGCACACTACTGTATGTGGAGGGTGACTGAAGAAACCAGCTTGTGTGTGTTTTTAATTACACGTTTGTTCTGCCCTCTGAGGATGTCAGGAGCTGTGAACAGTAAATGCCAAGTGATTGCCAGGAAGAAAGCTGCTGACTGCAGTGCATCGTAGACAGAACCCTTCTGTGTAACTGCCACTGCCTTGCCGTGCACATACCGACGATATCTGATTTTGATTATAGGCTCTTCTCTGATGATAGTCCTGTCTCGGGTTCTCCTGGAGACAAAGTCTTGGTCAAGTGAAAACATAAGCAATGGTGTAGTCAAGGACAAAGTCAGACTCCCCCAGATTCCTCTCTATTGACGCTTCTTTCTTCCTCATTTGGAGTGAACTGAAAGGCTAAGGATCCTCCTTTAAATGAGCATAACTTGCTGCATTATGTTAGTCTAGACAAAAGAAATCAAATTAATTAACAGAAAGACTGCAAATGTGCTGTGTAGGAGGACCTGTCATTAGAGTAGCTCATCCAGGCTCCTGTGGCTTGGTGTGTATTCAGAATGATAGCTCTGGTCTTCCTCTCAGCAGAAGAGAAATAGAATAATACTAGGCTTCAATTAGAGACAGAACTATAATTCAGTCATGGGCAAGGAGAGGGGGAGGTCAGTAGGAAGACGGCTGCTCTGCAAAGCCTAAGTCATAAAACATAAAATCCCAGTTTATGCATGGCAACAGATCCTTCTATGATTGAATTACAGCCTTCATATTCAGTAACGGGCCAAGTCTGTAAACCAGAATACAGACAGAACAAATATTTACATTCTTCGGGCAATGACGGAGGGAGAATCACTGAGCAGAGCATGAATCAAAGCCACAAGAACATAGATGTGGGACAGCCATGTGCTGCCCTCAGTGTGAAGTGGGAGGGATGGAGTCACTTTCCAGTATTTGGATGAGAAATGTCCTGTAGTACAGGTCATCCTGCAGCATTTCACTGAAAATTCATCTTCTAGTGAAGTGACACACTCTGCAAATAAGAGTGAGTAAACTGTAGTTTGTCCATTCATTCTGTGTGCTATATGTTTTCCAGTATATCTAGAAAGGGATGCTGAAATGTGTAGGTGTTGAGCAATGTTTATGTTGATTTTGCATAGCTAATTACAATTTTATTTGTATTCCTGACTTTATAGCACCTCGTAAGTTCTGTACTTTTGACAGTTGTTGAGCATCAGCTGCTGTGATTTATTTTGGTCCAGCTGACAGCTATGACAACCATAAACATTACTGTCAATTTGGAAATATCAATAGACATGTAATGAAAGAAATGAAAATTCCTTTTGTTTTCTGAAAAAACAGCTTGAAAATAAGGGTCAGAATAGTTCCAAACTGAAGAACTTTCATCAAGACATCAATTGACGTATGTACTAGGGTAGCCAAGAAGCCATATAACTCTGAAGGTTTTGAACTCCAAATGTCATCTTTGTTTATAGGCTTCCAAATGCACGTATGCAAACAACCATTAGAGCATGCGGTTGCTGTGCTTCTCAGCTCTCTCAGGTTTGAATTGCATTTCAGTTGCATAGCTGAATTTTCCCATACGAGACCTTGAGTGAACAGGCTTCCTTTCAGAGCAAAGCCCACAACTGAGTTAAACATTTGAAAGAAAAGTAATAAAATGAGGATTCTGATGGACAATTAGGTAATCCACAAAAACTAAAGGCAAAAGTAAGCCAAGCAGAAGCCTGGTGTTCTTAGGGAAAGAAGAAAACATCCTGTAACTTTCCATGTCAGTTTGTGAACAAAAGGGAATACAAGGATCAAGCCAAGGGGAATACCGGTGAGCAGCAGTGACTTGTCACTGCCTGGCTTCTGTCTACACGTAGTGCAAATAAGTTTCTCTTAGCTGTTGGGCCAGCTTACACCCTGAGCAAGAGAACGTATTAAAAACTTTGAGGTGGCCCACTGCTGTTTCAAGGTGTCTCATATTGCACAGGAACATTAGAGCTCACGAAATCTGATTTTCTATGGACGTGTTTGGTGTGCCAGTCCACCACAGTAAGCCTAAACATCCTCTTTACTACTTACACCTCCTGTGGTACCAATCTGTGATATCCTTGACTTGCTCCCCCCCCTTTCCCTTCCCTGAAATACTTTTAACGCCTTCCTAGGTACCCTAGGAGAAAACACACTTAGTGTAATGCAACAGGAGTTTCAAAATTGCCTTACTGTCCAACTTGTTTGAAATTTGGTCAGTGGATTAAAAAATGTAATTGTGAGGAACTGTCACATGTGTAATCGCATGTCGCTTATTAACCAAAGAAAAAAGGGATGGGAGGATTCCCTAGATTTAGCCTCACCGAGGGGAAAAATGGTCTTTGTGAAACTAATCATTCTGGTAAGGTGCTTAATTACATGTTTGCGTGGCACGGTCCTAGTTGTGACTAACAAGCTGAATTGGCTTAATACTTGTTTTATTTCTTCATTAGCGTATGTCTTCTGCAGTCTGTCCCCAGAACTGTTGTAAGTTTTAGTCAGGAGGACTGATGCTTTGTCAGTCAAATTTAAGCAGAAATAAAAGTAAATGAAAAACTCTTGAAGCAATAAAACTGTGCCATTTTTAGGACAGCTTCATGGAAATACAGCTGCAATGGTTCTTGCAAGTAGCATATTGGAAAATAGTGGGATACATAGCTGAAATTTTGTCTGTAAGGGAATTTGCATGTTACCTAATAGCAAGGCTAGCCTGTAGGATGTTGAGATAAGAGCAATTCTTATTTGAACCATCTGTGTTTCAGCTCTATAAATAGGATATTGGCTTACAAAAATTCATAATATAAACACTAGACTATAAATAACATCTTAGGTTTTTCAGACAGGCACATGGCTACTTAAGAGTCATAAAGTAGTAACTGAGGACAGCGTCTTGAGTAGAGACCCTGAAAGAATAGAAGTATCTGAATGTACCAGAAAATCTGGAAAATTTAAATGTTGCTTCTCTGTTGGTTAATCTTGTGTTTCTTGCATACAAGATTACATGCCACCTATTGATTTTTAGAAGTAATTGCATTTTCCTGGCCATTAACAGTATCAAGCAGAAATTCTTTTGTACAGGCCTCAGTTTTCTTCTAGAAGAGATCTCATCGAAATGTCCTCTTCTGGGAGTGGTGCAAGTACAGTAATGCATGTATATTGAAGACTAATGGTCTTCACCCTTATTGGGAGCTAGAAAATGAGCCGTGTGGTCTGGAAGTAGTGCATTGTTAGAAGTTACAAAGGAGTAAAGCTCCTAACTCCATCTCTTTTCTATCAAAACTCAGGGAAACTATATTGGAAATTTTCATACAGAACCACTTTCATATACAAAAGTATAAGGTTTTTCCAGAAAAGGTTGCCTAAGGGTAAGAAATCTGGATTGATCAGCAAAAAGAAGAGCATTGGTGCCATGCGGTGCAATTGAAAGACATTGGAAAAGGTCCATTCTCTGTTAATTTGTGACCTCCAATAACTCACTTCCCCTCTGTGCTCGGTTCTGGTCCCACCATATGTTGCTCACCAAGTTAGTCTACAAATATTTGAAGTTGTGTTACTTAGTCAGGCACTGGTCTTGGATGAGATTTCTATGTTCTGTTGTAATGCAAACAACAGAAATATAATGGTGACTACTCATTGCAAAATAGTCTTTTGTAGTATTGATTCTCCAGTGAGGAAGCAATGAAATGAGCTATTGTATTTAAATGCTGAACTTTCCCCATTCTTGTGTTGACTGTCCTCCTTTCCAACAGGCTGAGGGATGGTCACAAATGAAGACATTTGCTCAAGCCACCGCTTCCCTTCTGATTTAGTTTTTAGTTTCCCAAGGGCAAAAGTCTGCTGTTTTCTCCTGAATGAAACGCTGCCAAATGGGAGTGTACCAGCTGCCTTCTGCACAGAAGAATAAATTTAAATGTAGGTTTTTATTGCTTGCTGGACAAAATGTTCATGTGCAAACAGAACTGACTTGCCTATTTGGGGCTCTTTATCTCATGCTGAAAAGCTGAGGAACACTGAGAATTTCAACCTGGTTCACTCTTGCAAAGAGACATGTTTTAGATACATAGGAGAACTAACTTGCAGTCCTTTCCAAAAAACTGTTCTCCTTGTATCCAAGGAGTTT
Source organism: Rhinoptilus africanus (assembly GCA_013400135.1). Classification (NCBI taxonomy): domain Eukaryota; kingdom Metazoa; phylum Chordata; class Aves; order Charadriiformes; family Glareolidae; genus Rhinoptilus; species Rhinoptilus africanus. The sequence goes on along the minus strand of VXBO01014434.1, from coordinate 52,541 downwards.
TCTTTTATTTATTCCTCCCACCCCCTGACTGTAGCATTCTCCAAAACCAGGTTGGGAGAAAGAAAATCAACCTCACGGATGGCTAGCAGAAATCTGGTTTTATTTTGTGGGTTTTTCCCTCCTCCCACTCCCCCTTTTTTTCCCCAGTGTTGCATGTGCTGCCAGTACTGATGACTACCCAGACACTTCTGAGCAGGACATCTCACTCTGCTTGGGACAATTCACATGTGCTCACCAGGCAGACATTTGTCTGTGGTTGTCTCTAAAACCGCAAGTTCCTGAAGCTGAAATTGCAACAAAATTTAGGAGTTTTAATCATAACAATATTCCAAAAAGACTTTGTCCAGTTACCTGTTAGTATTCAACCTGAGTTCTGTTCCCCTAAAAATGGCATTGCTGCATTACCAGAGCTACTGTAGGATGACTTAGCTTTTACATTTCTTGCAGCTTTCTTCCTCTTTGTTTTACTTTTCCTGTGTTAAAATGATAAATGCTGACATAGTTATGGAATCAAATCTTTGCTACTAACAAATACAGGGCAGTATGAAGTTGATAGTGTCTTGCTTCACCGTATTACCTGGCTAACATTTAGCCTTAAAAAAACCCAAACTGGGAGCACGGTTTCCTTCACTATTTTCTTCTAGTTGAGTGATTGCCTTAGTAATTGCATTTACTGTATGTGTATGAGGTTTTTTCAGAAGCATCGGTATATATCATGGATATAAGTGTTAGTGAATGTATCTCAAGGAAAAATACCAGGACTGGCTTTGCCAATACTTCCGCCTCTCCTCCCTCCAGTCTTCTGAAACACTAGTTCATATCTTGGATATAACAGATAAAAACTGATGTCTTGGCTAATGAACTCTTTATTGACTCTCCTCAAAAACTCCTTGTCCTGGCTTTGAAAAACGAGAAAGTTCTCTCAATTCCTCCAATACTAATGCTACTTAAAAAAAATAAAGCGAAGCACGGGTTTAGAATCTATGCAAGATAAGAAGGGTTCAGCCTGTGGAGAGTCTAATACCATAGATCAGTAATACAGTATTTAAATCAATATGCTTCCTGGCAGGATGTCAGTGCAAAGAGGAGCATTGGAGTAATGTGATCTCTTAACTCTGATGAAGTGAGCAGCTGCATTCAAACCTGTTTCAAATGAGCTTGTCTGAAGTTCCTGAAAGAAGGAATGGTTCAATGGTTATAAACATGAATTTTTAGAAGTAATAGAGGTAGATAAGAAAGATAGAGGACAAAACATGAAGGAAAAACCCAACATTTGAGCTGGTTAAGTTTAGTGCCAAGGCTAATTTTACCTTCAAGTTTTCTTCATAATTGCTCCTGTCCTAAAAATAATATATCTGACACATTACACATTGGTGAATATGACAGGAATAATTGGTTGAGTCCTTGATTCCTTTTATGTTTTTGTGCACGGACAAGGAATTCTTCTAAACTCCCAGCTTCTTCAGGGAGAATTCAAGATAAAGCTCTCAGTTGTAGAAAATCTACAGTGAGAGCTGAAATTACTATGAAGCAACATCCTCTGATTTGCTTTCAATTCGCTTTATCTTAGCATAGACTGTCCCCACCAGTGTCTTTGTTCTATGTACTTTGGTTTTGTTGATGATGTACTCTATTTTTCAATAATTTAAATTCAGTCTCTTCAGGAACTGTCTTGACAAGGAGAACTTCTGAATTCTGGCATTATGGAGGAAACCGCTGTTCTCTCCTGAGGAACGCGGGCTGGCATCAGTGAAACCCAGCCCCACCTTCCCCTTTCAAAAACAGGACAAGAACCTGGACAGGACAGTATGGTTCCTGAGGCATCCAGACCACAGAGAGACTTTTCCTGTTTCCTTCAAAGTTTTGTGGTGTTCCCTGTGGGCTTGCTTGGTCCTCTGTGAGGGAGAGGTGTTGCTGCAAGGGAGAGAGAAGGATGGATCTCCTTGGTGGGAGAGAGAGGGAAGGATGAAGAGGAGGAAGGATCTCCATCCAGGCCAGGCAGCAAGGGTACAAGGACTTTATTAAGTCTGAAAGAAATGTCTTCTCCCTGTACCCCCTACTGCTAGAGCTGTGATGCAATGAAATAGCTTTCTCTCCAATCACTATAGAAGGTTCTTAGAGGGCAAGAATGGAAAAACTTCTGCTTGTAATGGCATTAATTATTGTTTTTCAAACAGTTATTCCCTTTGGTGTTGCATGCAGTGGTTTTAAAAAGTGATGCTTAGTATTCCTGGTCCATGGTAACTCTTCTTTACTGCTAAAATGCAGAGATTTTTTTATCTGAATAACACATTCTAGCTGGAGTACTGGGTTTTCCGAGTTGTTCTTTTTTTAAGTTTGGCTCCCCTACCCCCCCATCCTTCTACATGTTTTGTTGTTGTGGCTGGCCTCAGTCTTGGCAATTTAGTAATGAGAATCTATTAATGATGGAATGATTTACTGAGAGGCCCATGGCTCTGCGAAAATAAAGATACAGTACAGTGTTCAGTTATTGCTGATGTTGTTGAGACACAGGAGCAATAGTTTCCAAAGGAAACTTAAAAGGGAAAAGTTAGCACCGAATGCCTCCCTTGCACAAAGATGCCTGATTTGTATAGACTTTATGCGAACATTGTACCATTAGAATCATGCCTAACTATTAATAAATTAAATAAATAGCATTTTTGGCTTCCTGGTAGAGAATCTGATATTTCCTGGCTTCCCACATCTGTTGCTAAAGCCAAGTTTTAGTTCTTTGAAAAGTTATTGCCTGGCTTGTCTTCAAGGAACACTTCTTGTGTCCCATCTTAAATGCTGAGAACTGACCCTGTACACTGTGTACTTACATTAATATATGTATGGATGGTTTATACAGATTCTTTTTTGACTAGGTCTAATATGAATGTAGGAGGGAAGGAGAATAATTTTTGGTGACAGGGATTCCCACTGACAGCTAAGTAGCTGATCCCGAAGGACAGCTTTTGTGTCTCTGAAGTTTGCAGGATGGAAAACGGAGAAGAGTGATGCAGGTGGTCTAATGTGACTGTGTATGTACCGTGCCACAGAACTGTACCTGATTTAATCTAGCCTATAATGCCTGCCTTTTGCTGGTAGTTGAAGAGAAACTATTTTCCAAGGCAAACTCTTCAGCTGTTTTTTAAACTCAGATTTTTCAAAAAGTAAAGTATCTCTGAATTTTTTTATCATCTTCCCAGTCACTGGCTCTTACGCTGCTTTTGATGGGTGTAGAGTAGGTGTATAGTACTAAATCTTCTTTCATGCGTATTTACAGGCTGAATCCATCCTGTGACTAAGCTAAACAGGTGGGCTCTCAAGTTCCATGATAAGACAGGTATTGCAGATTTTTTATTTTTTTTCTTAAAAACTATGTCTTTTTTTCTGAACCCCTCTCAGGAAGGTCTGTTGCAGAGGAGATGATTGTATGTCATACCTGTATTGGCGAGTTGGATGCTGCAGGAATGCTGATGATGCCGGGTGCTTTGTAGGTGTTGCGTGATAAACCAAACAAATGGGTCTCACACCTGCTTTATTTTTTTTCTTAAAAACTAACATCCTGAGCAGCTAACATAAAATATCGCACCCGTCTTCCAGTTACATACCTCTCTCTTTCTGTCCACCTGCAACCCTGAAGTAGGCTGATCTACGAAACAGGAATTCCTAGCCAGAAACTGCATCCCGAGCTGAGAAAGTGGGTCCCACCTTTGAAAACCAGCAGAAATGGTGGAGCAGACACTCAGCACAGATGGGCGCTGCCGCTACCTCCTGCCCTGTCTTTCAGAACATAGCACCCACTTCTGCGTTGGGGGATTTCTCCAAAAATGATGCACTTGAATTCCGAGGTCAAATCCAATAGTCCAATTGCCAGAGAAGTGCCCTAACCATAAAACTATAGGCTATTTTGGGGGTTACCCTACTGCCTGTCCTGCTCCAGAGCTGGATTGGTTTCAAGAATGCATGAGTTATAGGGCCAGAAGGTCGGTATGCAAGAGGGAGCCTGCCTTGGTAGATATTTTATGTTACACAGTAATTGGATACAAAGAAGAAATAAAGCTAAGGGCAGACACAGGGATCTTGGGTCTTCCCCTCCTAGCAGAGTGCCCTGACCTTCCTGGATTACAGAGCTGGATCTTAGCCTTCTTGCCTCCTTGACCAAAGATTTTTTACGCTCCTGGGTACCTGGGAGCCCAGCTCCAGCGTGACAGGTTTGATGAGTTTATGAACTCAGACTTGATGATGATTTCCTTATCTCAAAGAGATAAAAAACTTAGCGTGTGAAATGTAAATGCAGCTAGGCCTTGCTTGGTGTCTAAGTCTAAGGTTAAGTTATTTTCTGCAGCAGCTCATGTGCTGGAAAAAAGCGGGGGGGGAACGGGCAGCAGCTGGCAATGATGCCCGAAGGAGCTGAAAACTCTGGCGTGGGAGCTTCCACCCGCCCCGCCATGGGGAGCCCCCATGCAGCGGGAAGGCTGGGCCCAGGCTGGCATCCCTGCAAGCTTTAGAGGCGTTGGTCTCTGCAGGCAGTTCTCGCTTGCTCGGTCTCAGCCCCATGCTGTCACATTCCGTGACATCTAAGTAGGACAGAACTGCCCTGCTCGTGCCAGACGCTAGATTCTTTTTTTGTGTTTTTGTGTTCGCTTTTTGGGTTTCTCCTCATCCCGCCTCTGTCTGTAGACAGACAGCATTCACCATGTTTCTTTGCGTTCAGGCTGAGTTCACCAACATGATCTCTCAGAATACTGAGGTTTCTCTTTGCATGCGAGTACCGAAAATATATGTAGTCCTTGGCATGTTGCTGGCACCGGGTGACCTTGTTTGCACCCTTACTTGCTTGAATAGGGGGTTTGTGTGCCAGGGCTTAGGAAGGGGTGATTTGCAGGCTAGTAAGGGGCAACCCTGTGATTAGAAATTCCATGATCTGACAGGATGCACATTTGACCTGCTAGTGAAAAATAGATTATTATTCTATTATGTAAACACTTTAAGAACCAGGTTTGATAAGGATCAATGGCAGAAGTAGGCAGTGTGTTCCTACCTGTCTGTAGAAGTACTTGTTGACATGTACTGCAGCGTTTGGTTTATAACCTTACAATAGTGGCTTTGATTAATAATGCTTTATTAGTTATAAACATAGACTTACTGAATAAATCCTACTTACTCTGTTGAATGGCTCTCCATGCCTACATAAAACTATTTCAGTAATTAGAAAGCTACCATAATATTTCTCTATATTGTAGACTTTGAGCTGTTAGCTCTCTGTCAGCTTTCCTGAATTCCTCCATAGGCTTTCTATATGACCCCATCCTTGACACGAAAGGGAAACGGATTCAACTTGCACTTTGCCATGAGAAAGGGCAGATGTGGTAAAGCAGGGTTTTCCATAGAAAAGAGGAAGGAGTGGACGGAGGAAATAGCGTGTCTCTCATTCCGATGGGCCTCTGAAGCCATCCTCTTCTCCGCCAGGATCGGAGAGATGAGGCTGGAGAGGAGATATCCCTGCTGAAAAGGACCAAACCCTCTGCTTGAAAGGCAGTAGAGTTATCACAATTGCTTTGTGGGCTTGTGTTTCAAGAAAAGAGTGGAAGAGTACGCCTGAGGAGTGTTGGCGTAAGGCACCTTACGGAGAGCTCACCTCTGTCTTTTTCTGGAAGATGTAGGCTTGTAGCTCCTGGGGTTTTTCCTCCCCTTTCTATATAAAACACAAAGCAGTGGGGTTCAGTTGTTTTATCTACTACTGAAATGCAGCCATCAGTACAGAATAACATGAAAACAGTTTGAAAGGAAGCGTGGAGCACTAGATTCAACTGAAACTAATTACCTGATTAGGTTTTGGACTGGCTATGTGGGTTGACATCCAATGGTCTTGGCAACAATACCTGTAAGCAAAGCCAAGTCTAGTCTTGCTTCATTTAAAGACTCTGGACAAAACTTCTGGACTGGTGTGCTGAATGCTAAGCAGTGAGAAAATAGGCCACTGATTTAAAGTACCCATGGCCACAATGGGTGTCAGTGGGCAGCTGGCACGGTTGCAGATGAATGAGCTTATTTGGGTTTTAGAAATACTTGTTTCCATTTAAAGGTGGTTCTGATCAATCTGGTGAAATTTAACTCTGCATCAGAACATCCTCTGTTCGTAGCTATAGGATTAGCACTTTCCTTTCCTTCAGCACTTCACACTTCTCCCTTTAGAAATTTAGTCGAAGCCTGACACTGAGATCTCGTAAACTTAGAGAATCACCTAAAGGGATGTTACCTCACATAGTCAGTCTGTTACAGTAATTCCTTCTCTTTATCTCCATAGGGGTTAAATACGTTAGGTCTGCTTTGTTAGGTGAGAAGCATTTGTTATTGCTGCTGTTGTCTTCTCTTGCACCTTTGTCGCAAACACTTTTTTGATCTGTTGGTGTCTTTGTTTGGAAAAAGGCACATTTGCATGTTAGCAGTACCTGTGCAGCATCTCAAATGTCTATAGTGGTTAGATACAACTGTATTTATCAGCGTGCTGGTAATTTTTTTGTCTTGGCATCACTCTAAAGGGAAAAAAAATCATTACTTGGAAGGATTTGAAGCTTTACTGGGAAGAGACAGATGAGTCTTTCATCTATACGCTATTATAAAAACACAGTCCATTAAGTACAAAGGTTAGCAGAGCACTGTTAGAAAGACTTGACGTGTCCTTGCCTCTGAACGGGAAGCTTCTGGGCTGCACACACTTCTGGCACCCTAGAGAGGCTCTGTTCTCCCTTCCCAGGGCGAGCGACATGAAATGAAGTGTCAAATGAGTTGTGGCAGTTCACTGGTGAGCATTGACTTTATGAGGAAATTTAGTACGTCTACTCTGATATCCTGGAAGCGCATCGAGACACATTACTAAACTGAATTGGACAAGTGGTTGATGAAAATCCAAGAGCTGGTAAGAGATGCGCCACAGAACAAGAAATCCTAATAGACAACCATAGGAAAAAATATTTTTGCCAACTGGATGACTATTTTAACTGAGCGACTCGCTTATGCTCTACCCTATTCCTTAACATCTAAAATAAATATTGAGTTCTCTCCTGTTTACAAACCTTCGTAAACCATTTGCCTGAGAGGCGTTGTAGTAATGAAGTCCTCAAAGTTGTGTTTAAGCATTTCCTCTTACTGCAAGAATAAATCCATCAAGTTTTCGGCCTCCCACAAAGAGAACAAATGCAAGACTGTAAGTGCCATAAAAGCCCCAAGAAACTTCTGAAGCAATTTAAAAATAGTAAAAATATGCTTTTGGACACCTCTCGCCACGTCTATGTGGAACAGGGCTGGGCAGGGACTTGGGGCTGGAGAGGCGGATGGGAGTTCACCTTGAGTAACCTGGTATTCCCTTCCCTTCCCCCCAGCCATCCCCAAATCAGCTGTCACAGGATTGGCAGGAGCGTCCTGAACCTTCGCTAGCCAGGAGTTTGCCCAGCTGTTTGGCCCAGGATTTCATGGAGAAGGAGGAAACCTTCCTNGGGGGGAAGGGGGGAGTGATGTGGGTTTCCACAGGGCTTGGCCTCTTCATGATAAATAATCACCCTACAGTTGATCTGATCTCCTAGGAAAAGCGGTGGGATTACAAAGGCAGTAAGATCTCCACTTCTTTAAAAGCAGGCGTAAAGGTCAACTCCATTACAATTTTGTGGTTTGAAACCGTGTCCCTCCTAACAGCTACTTGTGTTGCCGTTGCAGGATGATTTGGAAATTTGCCTTGTCCGTTTGTCTGATGGCAGCGCTGGTTCGAGTAACAGACACCAGGAAAAACCGTCCCGCAGGCGCCATCCCCTCCCCTTACAAAGACAGCAGCAGCAACCACTCGGAGCGGAGGCAGCAGCTGAATAAGGAGGTGCTGGCCTCCAGCCAGGAGGCTCTGGTGGTCACCGAAAGGAAGTACCTCAAGAGCGACTGGTGCAAGACGCAGCCCCTGCGGCAGACTGTCAGCGAGGAGGGCTGCATTAGCCGCACCATCATCAACCGCTTTTGCTATGGGCAGTGCAACTCCTTCTACATACCGCGGCACGTGAAAAAGGAGGAGGAGTCCTTCCAGTCCTGTGCCTTCTGCAAGCCGCACAAGGTCACCTCTTCGACCGTGCAGCTGGAGTGCCCTGAGCTGGACCCACCTTTCCGACTCAAGAAAATTCAGAAGGTCAAGCAGTGCCGGTGCATGTCTGTGAATCTTAACAACTCGGGCAAACTGTGAGAGCAGGCGTGTGGCGACTGCTTGGTGTTGCCCCCATCAGATTTACTGCTGCCTCTCCGCTCCCACTGAGCAGACTGTCCATTTTGTTGGTTTGTTTCTTCTTTTCCTTTTTTTTTTTTTTTTTTGTGTGTTTTGTTGTCTTTCAGGAGGCATCTCTCCAGCAAGGAAAGGCTCCTTGTCGCTTGCCTACTGGAATAATGCTTTTTAATGGGCTGTTAGGCACTTCACCATAAAGTTTCATCGTATTTCCAATATCATCTGGTGGTTGAATCTTCTGGAGTGGAGCAGGCTCCCAGAAGCTGGGATTGATCGTCTAAGTGACCAGTTGGCTGAATCCAGCATTAAATGTTTCCACTGTGTGGAGTAAAGCCCTCTGCCCTACACTCCAGTCCCCTCCACAAGCCGAGAATGCCTTCCCCCGTGCTTTGGTCCGGAGCTTGCCCTCCCCCACTTGGAAGTGCTGGGGTCCTGCCCAGGACTGGGGGGACGCAGATAAGGGAGAGTAACGAGGAGTAACGTGCGAAAAGCAAGTGCGACTCTCTGATGAGGCTCATCTCCTTAAGACAACTTTTTAATTGTGCAATGACGAAGGGTTCCGGGCTTGTTGTCTGAAGGGCAGATGCGACGCGAGGGGCAGAGGGCGAGGCGCTGGGTCAGCCACTGCCACCACAGAGCAGACGGAGGGTGGGTTCTGATGCTGTTGTGGTTAGAGTATATCAAACACGTGGTCTCTGCAGCAGTGTTTATTTTGTAACCTAGCTATAGTAAACAGCTCTTTAAAGTATTATAGACCTAGCCGTGTATATTTTTCTTGTGGCAAGAATATGCCAGAGATTAAAATGTGTTGAGTAAGAGACTGGGTTGCTAGGTCAGCCGCCTGGCTTAAAATGGACATGGTTTAACTAGGCTTTCAGTAGGTTTTTGTGTGTTAGAGATGTGCGTGTTTCTTACTCCAAAAAAAGGACAACATCCATTTATGACCTTATATTTATGCCTGCTCAGACGGGGGAGGTGGGAGGGTAGCGGGAGAGGAGCTGAGAACGCTTAAGGGACCGATGTTTCACTTAAGGTATAAAAGCACTGTCGCACAAAGGACAAAATTTGGTCATTGCTGGACTGAATACAAAAGCTGCATCAGTGTCATCAGGTTTTGGGAGTGGCGTCTCTCCCATGATCGGAAACCATGTTAATGTGTTAGTGTTAAAGGACAAACCCATCAGTGGGTGCCGCTGGAATGGGTCACAGCTGTAGGAGCAGGGAGAGAGTAAGTTGTAATTGCTACAGGACTGGTGGTCCGCTCAATTTTTGAGTCCTACATAATCAACGTTGGTGAACGCTTGCAGTTCATTTTAAATCATACTGTGTTGCTGTTCAGTTGACGGAGTTTAGCATGTCCTGTATATCCCGTTTGTTCCAGTTCTGATCTGTATTAGTCCCAGCTGCATTAAAAGCCTATGTCTCAAAACAAACCAGCCCCTTCCCCCAAACCAAAGCCTGTGCGTGCTCAATTGTCTGGAGCTTACAAATTAAAAATGACACGCCGACTCCCTGATGCATGTCTCACAGCTCAGCATCTGCGTTTAGTGGAACCAGCTTGCTGCGGGAGCCCCTTCCCGCCAGCCCCTTCACATGCAGCCACTCCAAGGGGTTAATGCGCTCAGCACTAGCGCCAGCCAGGGCTCTCCGCTGCCACAGGTCTCTATTATGTGAGACAGGCTGCGCTAAGAGGCTTTCGGGACTGAGCTCCACCAGAGCTCACCAAGCGGTTTACGGGGATTGGCACGGGCAGGATGAGGTTGGTCAGGTCTGTTTAGCCTTATGACGTGAAGGGCCGTGGCTTTTCTGCCGTGATCTTTCAGCCTGCCAGAAGCGCAGAGGGAGCACAGGGATTGCTTGGGAGGCGGCTGTGGCTGCTGGGCTGCCAGCGTCGTGCCAGCCACCGAAGGGACACCGTTCAGTCTGGGCTTGAGAGTGCTGGTGTGGGTGGGCTCAGGGCAGGGGGGGGGAGTGGCAATAGGCTATAGTCTACCAAGGCTCCAGGGATTTCGGTCTCCACTTGAAAGAAACGAACTGAAAGTCAGGCATTTTTGGGTTAGGGAGAGAAAAATACCCTAGTAACTTCAGTTAAGAAAACCGTGCAAGAATCTTTATCTTTAAGCTATGCCCTGCCTGGGTTTTTTTCACCAGTTTGCAATATGAATATGCTGCAGCTTAAAGCTCCTTCTAGGAGCTGTGTTTATGTAAAAACTGAGTTGAGCTTGTAATGGTTAAAACTGTATTTAATTCTTGTTTTATAAATGAAAACAAAAATGAAGAAATGCTTTAAGTATAATGTAATTATTTTATAGGTCTACTATTAAATTATAGATTAAATAATAAAGCTACTCTAGGGTTACATGGCATCCAGGTGTACGGGCTTTGCTTCAACACCTTGTGTCCAACTGCTCTCTGATCAGTGTATTCCCCAGCTTCCTTCTGACCCTACCGGATGCAGGTAAATCACAGCCTACCCTGACAGCTTGGGAAAGCCTAGCTCCTCCTTCCCTTGTCCCCCACTCCCACAGAAGTACCTGCAAGGCAAGAGGGAAAAATAAATTGGACTAATCCTAGATTCTGGAGTTGATTCTGCATGCAAAAACTCCGGCTTTTTTAGTTAACTGACAGGATGACAACCAAAGCTCCACCACTGCCTGAATTGCTGGCATCATTTGTGGTAAAAGACCTAAGTGGTTTTGCTTAAAATATAGCTAGATCCTTATGTAATAGGCACCAAACTACTCACAGGGGGAGGAAAAAGGGTATATCTTCATGTATAGGTGAGCTTTAATGGTTGCTGTCAGCTCCTGAATGCGTACACTGTCTGTCTCTGAAAAGTTAGGGTAGCATTTTGTTGGGTTTTTTTTTCTTTCCAACCTGGAGACAACATAGTTGCAAAACAATCTTGAAGAAAAATTTTAGTGAGGAAAGAGAGTTCTCACCCTGAGGAATGAGCCTCCACGTGACCAGAAGACGTGCCTGTCCTGAGTCCTGAAAGACGCAGGAGCACCTAGAACACAACAAGCGAGAGAGGGCTATGACCCTTACGGCACTGTAGCTGACACCTAGATGAGCTCTCTGCTTTTTGCCCTTCCCCATCTCTTGCCCAAAGCCTCTCACAGTTCAGCAGTTTAATGGGTTTGGGGATTATTTTTTTTTTAGTAGCTGTTGGTTTTGAGAATTGCGCTGCTTTAGCCAACTAAGCATGGTCAGGGCCCTCTGCTCAGACCTTGCAAGTGCCTCTGTCAGTTGGCTCAAAAGGAGCTCGGGCAGCCGCCTCCTCCAACGCCCCTCTCCCATTCCCACCTGTCTCTCAGCCACTCTCCTGCTTGCAGGTAGCATCATTGCCCGGCTCCCACCTGAACCTCTCCTGTTCGTGGTGCAGCCTAGACGCCAGCTCCAGCTCTCCCAGCTGAACCACCTGCCAGAGGCATACACTGTAATCCAAAAATCTCCCCCTTGTGGAAGCAATCTAAGAGCAAGGCAAGGGTAGATGAAAAAAAGCAGATATATCAAGTATTTCTTCAGGTAGACTGGTGGCGTGGGACAGGGGAACGAGTGGGACAGCAAGCGTTGAGCTCTGCCTCCATGGAACTGCTGAGTTGGCAGGGCCCCAGTTTGGGATGAGTGATGAATGAAGACTTCCAGTTTCTAACTGCTTAAATTTGAGCTGCAGCTGGGAATAAATGAGAAAACAGTGCTGACTCAACAGGGACTCTTTACCTTCAGTAAGACAGCATCTTTTTGAGGCAGTGGACTTACCACTCGATGCTTTTACAAGCAGGTTGGATGAACATCAGGTACAGGTGGGTCTGTCATAAGCAAGAGAACAGCCTGCAAAACCTGTTCTGTAAGATGGCTCTCATTTGATCCATAGAACTGCCTTGGTTGGAAAGGACCTTTCAGATCATCAAGTACAACCATCAACCTAACTCTGACAAGTGGAACTAAACCACATTGCTAAGTACCACGTCTACTCATCTTTTAAATACCTCCAGGGATGATGATTCCACTGCTTCCCCGGGCAGCCTGTTCCAATGCTCAATAACCCTTGCGGTGTAGAAATTTTTTTCTAATATCCAACCTAAACTTCCCCTGGCATAACTCGAGGCCGTTTCCTCTTGACCTATTCCTTGTTATTCGGGATAAGAGACCGACCCCCACCTCTCTGCAACCTCCTTTCAAGTGGTTGCCGAGAGCGAGATCTGCCCTCAGCCTCCTTTTCTCCAGGCTGAACAACCCCAGCTCCCTCAGCCGCTCCTCATGAGACTTGTTCTCCAGACCCCTCACAGTAGCTTTGCTGCCCTTCCCTGGGCTCACTCACTGATTGATGGGTAGCAGACCTGAATGCTGGTGGGCATCATTCTCTGACTTCTCCATTTGCTGGTGTTCACACTCTCTTCAGAAAAACTCAGCTCCATCAGTTTCCACTTATTCTGTCCATAGCATCTTAAAAATTGCTGTACCGTAAATAACTGGTAAAACGAACATGGCATAAACTTGCCCCTGCTTATTAACCAAGAGTATGCAACAAAGTCATTGCAACACAAAGACTTGCTCTATCTTCTCTCCATAAAATTAATAAGTGCTTCCAACTTCTTAAGCTTATGCCTGAAAAATCAGACAAGAAAAGAGTGTCAATCTATGGAAGATACTACTAATTGCACTCCCACTGCCATTCTTGGTTAATATTTAACTGACTTTTGGAAGTGCTTTGGGATGATGAAAGGTACTACAAAAAAAGCTAACCACTACTACGTCATGATACGTGACAACGTACCATGCTTCTGAAAGGCTTCAATTTGCAAGCAAAACACCACAAACTGTCTTAGCTCCTCATAAAAACCAGACTGTTATTCAGACTAAGTCATATCTGCTGCTCAGGTATGAAAGTCCTTATCTATCTGCTGCATTTGTTTAAGTAACTGTGAGTGATAAGTGGTGTCGGTGATCAACAGAAGCTCAGAACTTTCTCTCTGAGAACTCTTGCAGTACTACAGCCAACTCTAAGTATAGTATGCTTGATGTTGCAGTAAATGGGGGAAGAGGGGACCAACAGGGTGTTCTGTGACTTTAAAACTCACCCAAACAAACTAACAGTAGTCTAGAATCCTGTAAAAAGTTGAATATGCCACTGAAAAAAAAAGCAGTGGTGAAACTTATGCTGGGAATCCAGTCTGGGAGTGGTCAGCGTTGGTGCTACACATAGTGGGCTGCTTTACTTGGTATGGAAGTTTGGAAACAAGCTATATAAGAGAGAGACGTGTTCAACCGAGCAGCTTGGGCCTGAGTGAGATGAAAGAAGAAAATCTATGTAGCAGCTTGTATCTTATGATCAAAACATGGTACCCTCAGCTGCGGTCAGCCTTTGACACTGTTCTTCAGAGGGAGAGATTTGCAAATAACTTTCAGCATCCATGCTGCAGATCCAGTGAAACGGACAGTATGTAAATATGTGACAGCCCTACCAGGTTGCTGGACAATACTTTAATGATATAAAACATTATAACATGCAGGTAATAGTTTCTAGTGCATTTTTTTGCTCTAATAGCAATTTCTTGAGACTGTCATATACCAGCGTTAGTAGGAACAGGTTACAAACCTAAGCCAACTGCCCCACATGAAGGCGTGCACAAGCCAGAGAAGTGAGTGATATATTGTCTGGGTAAAGGACTCTGAAGCTCCTTCCTACCACCACCCAGGGAAGAGGTAATGTATCCACAGTAACTGGAAATTACTGTCACTATGCTTCCAAAGTGCAAGGGAAGAGAAGGCCTGTTTCCACCGATCCCTTCCCAAAGGTATTTCCTTGATGACAGGAGCCTGAATGAAATGTGGTGCTTCGGGATCAAACAGTTGCTAGGAAACTACAGCATAGCCTGACAGCGAAGAGAGAAGGCAATTATTTAATTATTATTCCTTTTATTTTCATATAAATTAACATTCTAAAAAAATTGAAATAGAAACACTAAATACAGTATTGCACATAGTGATCTTTGTTAGATGGTCTATTATTTCATTTAGTATAGTAATATACATACTGTAGGTACTGAAGGGAACAGGAAGGCTACAAATGAAAACATGCTACTGTATCCTCGCACTTAGGAGCAAAGTTAAGAGGAAAAGACCATTGTTTACATAAATACAAACATGGATTTGAATCAGTGCCATTAAAATAGCTTTATTTTTTAAAGTTTTTTCTATAAGTTAGTTGTAACAGCAAATAATGTCTTCTTTTCACTTCCCCAAATAGTAATATTACTCCCGTCAACACAAAATTTTAGAACTCCACTCTTGGTAATTTATATCCCTGCCAGAAATTATTATGAGTACAGATTTTCACATAGGTTTGTCAGCAACAGGAGACTTGCTTTTCACATAGTGAAAAAAAAACATCTTTTCTAGTGCTTGGTATATGTGAAGAATAACAGATTCCTGAGGTCATATTTCGCACTCCCTTTTATGACACCCTGTAGGGTATATTAGCCTCTGGACAGCTAGGAATGTCTCTTGATGTGCGAGATTAGACAGGGAATAGCCCAGCCCAGCAGGTCAGAGCTCATTTGCCTTACCCCAGTGTCTTTCAGGCTCCAAGGCTGTGAGCACGTGCGTCCAAATCAGTTGCACACACTGTCTGCTTTCAGGAAAAGTGTGCTTTGAAAGAAAAATGTTATCAATCAGGCTGATTGGTTTGGGCCTTTTTAATTAGGACTGGAGGAAGGGGCTGTTATCGCTTGAGCAGATCAAAACTGATACAGTAAATTCTGGATTGCAAATAGGAATTAAGCATGTGGTCTAAAATGGAAGCCTTAAGTCATAGATATCAATCATTAACCTCCTAGTCAGGGACACTGAAAGCCTGGAGGAAAAAAGTCTGCAGCTCTGTTAAGTGTGAATTTGATGTCAACTAGTTGGTAGTCTATGTTCTGTCACTAGAATTGGCTACTGTTTTCCATAAATGTTAATCCCCCTGTGCATCTTTTAACGGTTCTCTAAAGGAGTTTTAAATTAACTGTAAAGCTAATTCCAAAAGGGAAGTCAAGTACATGTGGCCAAAAGCCTGTCTGACTTAAGTGATCAGCAGTTAAAACTATACTATACCTTCTAAAGTTCATGTAAAAGTATTAGCTGCTTTATATATTAACAAACTATATAGCCAAATCTCTCTCATACTCTCTATGATACTTCTGTGCTTTTCTGTATTTTCCTGCATTTCACTTACTCTTTTTTTCTTTCTTTTTCTTTTTTTAATGCTGGATTTCTGACACCTCCCCCCCCCCCCCCCCATACCACCAGGCATTCACTACCTGGCAAAAGATGAAGTAAAAGTATGCTGCCTTATCGATTTTAAAGATAGTTACAGTAAACATCTTGTTCCACAAATATTTAGTCATGGAGGGCAACCAAACAAGTTGGGAAAGCATTGATTATACTGTATAAACAGCACCTAACGATTCAAAATACAAACTACAAATGCCAACATGAAACGGATACAAACAATTCACTAGGAGTAACATTTCTTTCCCTAATCTAAGTGCAGTGCCATGAAGTGTTTGTGTTAGACAGATGTTGCCAGTAGGAATGGAAATGTTTTACTGTATCAAGTAGCATTCGTATGAAGTTCAACTTAATGCAACTTTCAGCATGTTCAGAACCGATGCAGATGCTGCTTTTTATGCATGCTGACTTGGCCTATTTGTAATATACCGTACACTTTACAAAATATCATTTTTGAGTGGCAAAGGAGATACAGAGTACAGGGAAGGTGTTTCAAGTCCATACCTAGTCTATTGCTGGGCACTCCATTAAAGTGATTACATCCGTGAATGAATGTACAGAACACATCAATTGGTGGAAAACTCTAAAGAACAAAAAGCGAATTCAAAAAGGTCAAGAAAGCAAATGATCAGGATGATGTAGTTTCCTTCCCCCTCACTCCTCACCCACAGGCATGTTGCATTTTGGTAACCAGGTAACAATGGCTTTTGCTTTTCTCTCAGATTTTCATACTTATCTTTGCTTTCTGAAAAATAAAATAAAGCACAAAATTGAGTACACATAGAACCACGTCACACAAATACGGAAAGTACAGAAATATATAGGCTAATGTTCAGTTATACTTACTGTACAATTTACTTTACAAATAAACTTCCTTTGAAGGTAGAACTGAGCTAGAATGTAGCTACATACTGCTTATGAAATATTTTTGTTTACTTTCCTTTTCACTGTATCGAATTTTCAGTAACACAGAGTCCAAGTTTCAGTGCAAATAGTAATAGTACAGGAATAACTAAACTTATAGTTATTTCTTAAAAAAAAATTCTCTCAGTGTCTTTACATATGGCAAGTTATAGATGGAAAAATCCAAATCAATGTTAGTTTTGGTTGCCCTTTTTTTTTAAAAAAAATAACATCTTGATTTGGTTTCAAATAAAATTGATCAAATGAAATCTAGTTTATCATTCCTAACCAAACTATTACTCCATTTATATTTCTTATGGCACTAACCATGGCCAACTCTCCCTAAATATTCAGAATAAGAAACAATAAATGCAACATTATTTCTTCCTGTGTCAGATTAGTTTAGCTAGAATATAATAAATTGCCATCTATTTCATTTCAAGGGTGTGTAACAGTAACATAGCCCTGACGACAAAGCAGAAAAGAATTAAATCATGCCTGGAAGGGGTCGGACAGGGACACAGACACATGAAAAAAAAATCTTCCGTTATAATATTTTACAAATATAATTGATGACCAGTAGCTACAGGTATAATTTTAATGTGAGATGCCAGATTAATTTTTTACTAGAGAAATAGTAATTTTCTGTAAAACCAGTCATGATCCCAGCAATGCTTAGGCAATCATAGTGGAAAAGATTCATTGAATGACCAGAATTACTCGTCTACTAGCATTAAAGTTATTTATCTGTTTCCAGTAGAATGGTCAGAGCACACTATTCTCTTTTCTAGGGCTGCTATTCCAAACAAATCCAAATCAGTGGAAGAGAAGCTACTAGTATTTGATACAGGGATCCGACTTGAAAAATATGTATTTATCACAATTCTTCCTTATATTTTGTAACTAGAAAAGAGAGTGAATACAGCCTGAATAAGCTGGAAGATTGAAACTGCCTTTCTGCCTTCTAGGTGCATCCCACACCAAGGCTGAGATGCAGACAGACTGGCAGGGTGGGGCAGTAATACTTGCTTGTGCTACATCTATTTGGTGGAGTAACATTCACAATCAGCATTCAAGTTTGTTAATCTAACATCTTTTATGAAAACATTAATCATTAAAAAAAAACACAGAACAAAAAAAGTACATCCAGAATAACATACCTATAAAATGCAAAGAGAAAAAGGTAGAAGGGGGAATGGGAACAAAAGCATAGCTACAATTTTTACTTACAATTCCGGAGTCATGTTTTGGTCTTATATTGTATAGCGACTTCCCCTTTTTCTGCCTGCAGACTTCCTCTGCTTCTTTAACTCTGAAGCGAGACATAATTTATAAATATCCATCTAGACAAAAACCATTTCCAAAGACAGTGCAGTACATAACTCACAAATTTAGGCCTGAAGACACAAGTGGATAACTTTATTCCCCATGTTTTCATTAGCGCACTCTGCAAAGTAACACTTGCACTCCATGGTTGTCGCTGTACCATCAGACTCTGGCACTTACAAGGACAGGTATAATCGATGGCATAATCAAGTCGAGTTACAAAAGCAATCAGTTCTTACTATAGTTGAAGATTCAAATATATCAGGGTTTAAAATACGCTAGATGAAGACTACCTTTCAGAGCATTCATATCAAACACTGCAAAGAGAGCTCTTTTCATGACTGTTTAAAAATCATCCTTCATTTCCAACTGCAGTATTTCAACTAGAGTTTAAGCAAAGGTTCTCACTAAACTAGCTTCCCGATCACCCTGTTTTGTTTGTGTCTAAAACAGCAAAACACCTCGAACTAAATTTGCAATCTTCACTCTCTAACTTAAAATAAAAATGGAAAATTGCAGAATTGTTATTAAAGAACGCGATGTTTACAACCAAAGTGGTGCACATCACTACACACATCTCTCTCTTTCCAAAGCTGAGGGTGAGCAGCAAGGCTTACAGGACCCCCGGAGATGAAAGCACTTGGACTGCTTGCATGTAAAGAGAGCAGCACATTCCAGAAGTGACAGAATGGTGCTTCCTGACTTGGCAAACGGTACCAAACTAGGGCCATGGCACATTTTTGATGTGACAAACGTCCTTTTTGTCATGCAGATAGGGAACAAACCTGAAAGGCACAGGGCTATACTCTGAGAGCCTGCCAGAATCTGTCTGGTGGGTTCAACGGCACACTGTAAAATGTTTCTTCACCATTCTTACTTATTTTGTAGATCAACCTTACAAACACACATGGTTATTGGAACACTGATAATGCAGATTTAAGCTATGAATTCTCTGAGCTTCAAAGACTTTCTGGATGATGCTATTAAGTGGTGTGAGATGTGCGATGAAATTTTTTTTTATGAGAGATGAGAATATTATTTATAAATAAGAAAGTACAAAATAAAAACGTAAATCCTATATTGGCTTGCTCTTGCCAACAATATAGACTTTAGATGGCACTTACTCTGTCTTTTCATCATTATCCAACAGTGAAAAAAAGAAACAACAGTAAAATGATATTAAAGAAATTATATATCCTTGGCCGGTTCCTTGCGGTTCCACTTGCATGTCTGCTATTTCACTGAGGCTACACAGGGCAGTGTGAGAATCAGACTTTGCGTTACTATTATTTTTAAATAGTTTTTGTGTGTGTGGTAAGGGCCAGATTTTGAAAATATGACTCCATCTGGGTCTGCTAAGCACATTAAAAAAACCACCTTCGCATTCATCCCGCCTTTATCCAACTTCACCAGCCACACCTCGTTCTTTTCATAAGTTTCAGATTTATACTTTCAAAAATTAATTTAAACGTCAGTTCTTTTCCAGCACTTCCAACAAGCTGCTCTCTTCATTTGCTGGCCTTACATTTTATTAATGTAGGAAGACCTCTATGTGCACAGGTGAGGAAAAAAAGGGCTTTGAAACCTACTATTTTCGATCTGTAGCGCTTTCTATCTGACTGGAAATCAGATAGAATGCTGCAGCATGAAACAGAACAAAAATGTCAAACAGCCAAGTAATTCACCTTTAAAACGTATTTAAATAGATTCAGTAAAAGTGGCAGCCAAAACGTGGTGATAACTTTAAATAGAAGCGCATGGGAATGATACAGAATGCAGTAAAATTCAAAGACATTTTCTTTTTCCTAGAACGCCACTTTTTCTTCTGCTTCGTGTTCTACTTACATCCGAAGGAGGAAAAGTATCTGTGACACTGATCTTCCCATGATCTTTTCCAAACAGTCAGACACATTCCAATCCATCAAAAGTCACTCTTACAAAGTCAGATATAAAATAGCCCATCTATCATATAATTTGCTTTTTTTCTAATACAACTATAGCTGTCTCCCTTCACTGGTAGACATAATTTAAATAAGAAAATGAAACGTTATTTTGGAGTAAACTAGTATGAAATCCTGGTGGCTGTACGAGTACTATTGAGGTTATCAAACTGACTGTTTTATAGAAGCAATGTAATATATGCAGGTATTCAGACCACTCATCATGCAAATGACAGCATATGTAACATACAAAAATATTTACCAAACCAGTTCACACAGATCCAGATGTTATTCTCAGGAAATGTCAGGGAATCTTTAGTTCCAGTCTCTGTCCCATCTAAATATCCCCCTTCCAGGACAGATTGAGCACTGCTCGCCTGATGCACCAGGTCATAAAACAGCACAGCCCTCTGTGGGTCCCATGCTAATTCAAAACAAAAATCCTCATGGCAAATGGAACTGTAGATAATGGAGTGACAGGGGTTATTTTCTAAAAAGCAGGTCCCGTTAAATGTCACTTTCAGTGTAATATGTACAAATGTTCTGCTTCTGTTAGAGAAATAGCTATTTGGAGAGTGACTGTCTCCGCTTGAAACAGCAAAATGCTAATAACAACGCCACTCTGGGTGAGGAAGTCAGAACCTCCGTGTCTCTTAGACTGCTCTTAAAAAAAGGATCCACAAGCTCCAGGCTAATAAATGACAACCTTAAGCTTGTGCTACCCATTTTTCTAGGATTACATAAGAGGTTCTGGTCTCACTAGTATGGTTGCTGTCCTCAAGTTTTTGGGAGCTTTTGTGAAATTCCTTGGAGTTTGAGCCTATTTATTCAAAGCGACGGGAATGCAGAAGATGAGAAGCATTACTCCCTAATGCACTTAAGACAAAGCTGAGAGCTAGCAGCCGCTCAGTTCCAGTTCCAACCATATCACTGACTCACTGTGTGGGTTTGGGACAGCTCGCTGTCTCTTGGCCCCCATCCTGCTCTCTGTGCAGGAAGATTCAAGGGGTTGGCTAGAGCTTCACTGAAGCCAATACGACCCATACATATGCTTCTTCAGCAAGAAACGTCCTTAGAAATGTAAAGATAGCACACCAAAGCTCATTATGAGGAGGCTTAGTTTATGACCATGTTAAAATGGGAAGCACGGAGAACTGTATAAATCTACAGCTATATCTATATATAAAATAAAAAAGGTCAGCAGACTGGTGAAATATAGAGACAAAGTCAATCATTAGCCTTCCACAGTGATAAATCATAAACCAGCGAAGTTGTATCAATTTCTACAGCGTGAAAATGTATTTTCTGCAGACTGATCATTCAGCTACATTAGGTTTTTATTAAATGTAAAATTAAAATAACTTAAACCTTCTGGAAGAGCAAAAGGATGTGTTTTGAGATGAACATCAGTACCATTTAACCTGCAAGATCTAGAAGAGCAGATAAAAGGTTATCTTAATTCAGTTGGAGAATAATTTTTAATTGTCACTGGCAATTTTTTGTCAGCTTCTTAGGTTTTCTCCACTGGCCCTGACTGATTCTTCATCTTCCCATCCATGAAACTAACAAGATTTAGGCAAAACCACCTTTTTCTGTCAACTCATGCTTGGTTCGAGTCATATTTCTCACCATGGCAAATTCCTGCATACCTTCCTCTTGCTCAGGCTTTTCCTGCACTACTTCCCACTGACTTCAGTGAGACCTTGATTGCTGTGGAGGTGCAAGATAATAACCTAAGACCAAAAGGTGTAAAAACTGTATGAACACCAATGGTTATATCAGGAAGACCGGGTTAACTATTCAACTATGGTGGGTGGTTAAAGCTTCATGAAGAAATCAATGGATCTAATTCAATACTGGGAGGAGGGAAGAGGATATTTGGAGAAAACAACATGAGAGCTATGAATCTGTGAGCCTCCCAACAGTCACAAAAGGGGAAGCAATTGCAGACAATTACATACTTCTAGGCTCTAGGCCAAAGTGACACTGCTGCTCTGCCAATGCAGCACACAAAAAGCATGAAACAGTTAAAAAGACATTCCTAGGAAAGGAGTGGGGAGTCAATTGTCAGGCCCTATGTGGAAAGATAGGCTGCCACAGGGGAAGGCTGTGGAAAAAGTCTGAGGAAGGTGGGTGTTCCCCAGTTCCTGAGAACTATGACCCTTAGGCAAAGGCAAGCATGCGTATAGATTGCTTTATTGTTCTGAAGATCTGTTTTTACTTAAACTATTTAGTTCTATGCTACTAATACTTTCTGTTGTACAGGCTGTTTGATCCCTTTATATAAAGCCAATGCCCCCAAGTACAACCAAATCCTCAGAAGCAGGACATGCTCAAGGCATGATCTGAGAGTGGGCAAGTAAGATGGAGGTGACAAGGGACATAGTGTGCTCTTGAAGCAGCCAGGTGGTACAGTTAACTTCGTAAGCATAATGGAAATAATTTGCAAGCTTGTAAGGTGCTAAGCTTCTTTGCCAGACTGATGCTCAAACTATCTCACTTCATGATTTTCGACTTCTTAAACTCACTTTCCTTCAATAAACTGACTTTTGTTCATTTGCTATCAGCCCCAGTCCCATCTCATTACAATTATGGCTTAAATGTCAGAGTATCAGTTTGATAGGAAAGATAACATCAGCTGCATGACCTTCAGTGATTTTTGCTAAACTAGTCTTCTCAGCCTAGACAACCAGAGAGTTGCTTAACCCTCACTGTAGTAATCTGAAGAGCAGAGGTATTAAAGTAGAGACACAACATCAGGCCCAGGGCAGTTTCGATAAATACTAAATAAGAGTGTTCGTAAGTCGAATCCAGACCCTTATGTCTCTTTAAATACTAAATTTAGCTAAAGCATTGCTTGCATTATTTCAGAAAGGACATACTTCCAAACCGCACCAACAATAAAAAAAAAAAAAAACCATGTAGGGAATGTACAACAGTAGACAATCCATGGATCAGTTAAAAAAAAAATAAATCTGCAAGTGAAGGAACAGACAGTCACTTACAGAGCCCAAGAATTAAGGTCTCAAAATCTGCTACTTAGTAAGTTTCAGAGAGCCTAATAATTGTCACCCATAACAAAGGAAGTGGTTTCTTATTTCCATCATAATAAAAACTCTTCTCCAGCACTTTCACCTCCTTCTACCTCATATTTATTGAGACAAACATACACAAACTGTGATTAAGTTTAAAGACAGTCTTTAAGATGAATAAGCAAGTTACACTTTGGCACGTACACAGGAAAAAGAAACCAGACGCCCTTACAAACCCAAATGACAGAGTATCTTTATCTACCTTCTAGACCAAAAGCCAGCCTGGCCACAACCTTATCAAGGCTTAGAGACTTTCTGTCATCATTCAATCCATTGAGGGGGGAGCCACGTTCCTGCCACTAAACATTAATAATTTTGTCTGAAGTATCTGTGGCAGACAGATTCATTTCCTACTGGCTCCATCTAGGCTTGGTAGCCTTACACTTCACTAGTGAGCACTATGACATGACAAATGTTATGTTATATGCCTTAGACAGTAGAGTCGCTCACAAAAACCTCCACGATCAACTCAGAAAGACATTACCTTTACAGTTTGACAGTATAGTTCATGAAACCCGCAAGACATCTTTCTGCAGATATTCTGTATTTTTTAATATAAACCAAAGCAGAGGCTAATACTCTTTATAGTCCTAAATGCTTATTATCAGATAAATAAAAGGGGTGTTGTCAAAATATTTTATGTAGGTTTGCCTGGGTTGGAGATAACTTATTTATAATAATAACAGTACATTTATAAATAAAAGCGAATAAAAAAAATCCACAGCAAAAATATCAAGTGCCAGATGTCTTTAAGACTTCCAAAGCAGAAAACATTAAACCTCTTTCTTTGAAAACTATTCCAGAGCAATGTGTCTATATTTTATTCTTTGACCCAGTCACTGAAATATTGAAATGATTTTTTGCTAAGGAGTTTCTCTTTAGTGAAAAAAACAGAAAGGAAAATTACAATTCCCAACATAAAAGTAGAGTCAAAAATGTAGAGCTTTTACTTTCACGCCAATAGGGTTGAAGTGATGACACAGATATGATTCAGTAACTGACTGCAAAGACTTTATACAGATAAGAAGCACATTGTAATGTACCTGGTCCCATCAAACTGACGGATGAAACCTAACCTCTGCCTACCAACAAAGAGATTATGTATTAGACTATCTTGACATCCCTGCCAGCTCCTTGCATGGTTACTTCAAGGATGAAGAGGCAGACAATGGCTGGCTGAAAGACAGTGATTAATCATACTTTGGCTCAGAGGACCAAGGACAAATAGATTAAAATATTTTAATCTGGCCACTTAACACAGACTAACCTGTAGCAGGACCCTGAATAAGATCCCTCCTCTGTCAACAGTGTAGAGTAGACTTTGGGGAATACGTTTCAGATTTTCTTCACCGTGCATCATGTCAAACGGGCCTAAAATAAGGCTTCAAGGCAAACTGAAACTGAGGCCAACTGAAATGAAAATGAGACCTTTCTGCTTGCAGAGTCTTACTGTAATCCACAACACACTTCAAAATATTCTGAAAGAATTTCATTTCAGAAGTATTCAGTTACACTCAGTTCTATCTGGCAGTGATGTTCTCGGTGATCTAGGAATTCTGCTCCTACCTGAGCAGAGATACACAGATGTGCATAAATACAAAAAAGGATACTGTATTCAAACATGTTTTAAAGATGACAACTTTAGCATCAAAGACAACTTCACCTTGAAAATGTAATGATGTAAAAAAATAAACTGTTAAGGATGACCGTGATTCTAATAAAATGCAAATGTGCATATACCCACTTAAATACATTTCCTGATTTCTGTCATCAAATTAATATTTTTTTTTCTTGTAAAAGTGGACAGTATTTCATATTATTATATCTGGCTATCTTCAGGCAAGATGGAAATCACTTTCCTACAGACTTTGCATATGAAAATTGAAGCTGTTTTAAGAAAAGATAGTCATCACCTTGCATTGTTTTTCTTGGAACTGAAGCCAGGTTGCTCTCAAAGAAGCTGGCTGCATTCTGGGCTATTTGGTTAGGAAATTCAACAGGAAATGATAAGGGAAGGGAACAAGACTGGAGGTGAGGTAAAACTGGAAACATAATCACCAAGCAAAAAAAAGGAAACTCATGAGTGAAGAGAAATGTGAAACTATGTGTTTGCTGTAAAACATCTTTAAGCAGCGGATGGGGTAAAAGAAGGAAAAAATGCAATGTGTAAAAGCAAATGACTTGGTGAACAAACTGTGGAGAAGGAGACTTTCTTAAAGACGATACGGAGACATACCCTGAACAGATGAGTTGCTACATTGGGTATACAGGGGCTGCTACACTGCATTATTGAAAGCTACAAGATTGGCAGTACAAGCAAAGATGAGAATTGAGTGAATAGAAGAGATCACTGGAAAGAAAAGAAAAAAAAGTAGAAGTCAGCCGAAGAGCCACAGAATTAGAGAACTCCAGTGCGGAAGATGGAAAAATAAGAGGCCTCCAACTTTGTTGCATCAGGTGAAAATAATAATTTCAAAAGGTCTCCATTCATAATTATGAAATGACTCAATATGAGTGCAGAAACAGCAAGGCTTTTCCCAAAAATATAAAAAAGCCCCCGATGTTAAGACTATTGCCTGTACTCCTGCCATAACCCACATGCACACAGCCATGCCCTTACGTATAATGTATGTTGACATTAATACCTCAACTCCATGCACTCATTTGTCACACTCTCAGTAATCAAGGAATCTAACATTTTCAAGATCAGTCTCGGTTACAGTAGATTTTAAGTCTTTGTGAACATCCCAAACTTTTGGGGACTAATATTTTAATGAGAAATGCTGTTCATATGTAAAATACTGCAGTATTTTACTGCACCTCAAATGCCAATGTAATCATTTTGCCTGGGAATGAAAACATTTCTCAAGTATAGAAATTGCAGCACCTTTTGTCAAAAATTCTGTTTAAATTTTTTAGTGGTGTAATATTTTTCACCAATACGGAAATATCTACTGAGTATGTTGGGTTGATTTTTATCTTAGGAAAATGCCATTCTTTTTTCAAGAAGTGGTGAACACAAAAAGGTTAAAAAGCCTGGAAAGATCTCTATATGGTAGGAATCATGGTATCCCATCTCGCTATACCCTAAACTGTCACAACCAGTCTGACATTATAGCCGTGAAAACAGGCTGCAAACTTCATTATGAGATGACGACTGGTTTCTATCTCCTTTTATGCACAACACATATACTAGGATGCAACATAATGTGCCAGCATGATACACCACCATCACCAGGTAAATAAAGAAGAGGCTGCTGAAAATCCCTTCTGCTGTGTATGTGGGGACGTTCTGGAACCTGGCCTCATGCTAACCACAAAAATTAGGAAGGATCACAAGTTTGGAACTAATTGTTTACTAGATCCTTTGCTTTGTTCAAGTTTACTATTTGTATGCACCAGTTGGCTTACAGTTGTAAGTGGAAATATTTGTTCCTGCCTTACAAAATACTTTAGAATACCTTAGTTTTTTAAGTAATGCTGTAATTTCTACACCAAAGATCCATATTGAGAAACTTTTGTCCAAATACTTTTATTTTTCACAAACTTCCCTCATAAGTAATGCTAAAACTGAAAGCTACTGCTCTCCTCCTCTAACCAAAAAATGATGGTGTTTTCATTGAAAAAAAGGACTAGTTGCCGAAAGCGCACAAGGAAGTACTGAAATGAAAAAAAGTACTGAAATGTTGAGCAACCGCTCTCAGCTGGACAGCAAATTGTCTCTTTGTGAGGCACTGGCTCAAAGGACTGTTCCTAGCTTCTGAATCGTTGCTGTGTTTGGGCTTAAGTAGATTTTCCAATGCCTGAACAGTATTTTCTGATCAGACAGCTATTATATTCGAGTTAAAATTTTGAAATACTTCAGTTGAAAAACCGAAGATCCTTTTAATTATTCAATTGAAAGTCACGTAAGCTACATCCCGTTTTGAAATGTCATTATAACTATAAGTTGTAAAACCAAGCCTACCAGCATGCAACTCAGTTGATCAGAGAGCAATAAAGACATTGAAATTAAAGTTCCTAAGTCAGAAAAATGTATCTACCCACAAAAACTTAGTAACATAACGCTTGGAGCATTCAGTTGGCATTACAACAGCATGCCAAGCAAAATGGTACCCACTAAACATACTCCACGTTTTCACCATTTCCCTCTCATGTTGCCACTCCGTGTACATTTTTCTTCTCTTTCCTTCCATCTCCACATTTCTTTACAAATGCATATTCCCATGTCCCCCGATTTCTCACTCTCAAGTCTGACTCACTGGTTCCTATTATAACCGTTAACAAAATATCCCTTAAATTACTCTGAGAGGACATTGCTCGTGCTATGGGATTTAATGCCCTCCTCTGCAAGCAGAAGTGGCAGCTTACCAATATGCTCCTCACTGTGCAATGTACAGATATCCAATGCCAGACTTTAAATTGCTCAACAGCAAGTTTTAAATCATCCTGCCGAGAAGTCTGTAGGGAGACATACCAGTCTTTCTGCAGAAGGAGATCAATGAGCTGTGGAGACATGCTGGCCAGGAATCTCCCTTTCATCTAGATATACGCAGTGTGACACACCAGGTGCCAGCTTAACTGCTGTTCTTACGGGAACGGGCAACTTTTACATTTGAGAGAGGAGTGCATTTCTTTGAGTTTATAGATTATTTTTAATATATCAAAGATTTATCGTGGGAGTTAAAGGGCTGAATAAAGTCAGCCAAAAGAAATTCTCAAGCTTAGTATGATGCAAGATATGAGGGACTTACAGAGTTTTGCCATCATGTTGATCCTGCTTATGAACTCTCCTCTCCTGGCATCCCTGACACAGTTCAGTGTGAACAGTGAACTCACTGTTCAGTGACGCGCTTCTTCATAAAGGCAAGGGCCACGCTGAGCATGTGAGCAATAGGTACCTTATATACACAATTACAGGGCACCTAAATCTGCCCCTTTCTCTCAGGGGTGTGATCCCCTAAGAGTTTTCCTAAGAAGGTGAGGCTTCTGCTTAGCTGCCACTGCAGCTGGGCGTTATCTGATGATATAAATTCGGAGAGCAACATGCACCTCAAGGCATGAAGCAACTGAAAGACGTATAGAGATAATGAGCATGATGAACAGGAAGTTTGCAAGGTTCAAAATAATTTTTTTTTTTTTTCCAAACAACACTGAAAAAGAATTAGGGGAAATACACCAGCTCTTCTTGACTTTCTTGCTCTCAACATGTAAGGTGCAAACTATACTGACAAATACCTTTCAAGAGTTTTCAAAGTACGAATGCAAAGCAAAGACTACCAGTGGCATATTAAATATACAATGAAAGAACAATGGTAACAACAACATTTAAAAACTCAAAACATGCCCCTTTAAGTTTCGTTGTGGCTTCCCTTTTGTTGGGGTTTTTTTTCAGGTTTTTTTTTTTGTTTTGTTTTGTTTTTTAAAGTTGTTTTATCAGAAATAAGGGATATTACTTTGAAAAGTTTCACTTACAAGGATACATCTTTAGGACAGACATGGCACCAGAAATGTGAACCTCCACAAAATACTTCTGAGAATTTTATAAATAACCCAGATAACAATTTCTATTGAAATGCTCCAGTTAGCCTTGACTGCAGTGTGACCTCCAAAAAATAGTACTGTTCAAGAAAATCTTTCGGCAGATCTATGCATTCACTGTAATTTTCAGGTGCATTTTTCTTTTTATTGCTACTGTATTTAAGTTTATCGTGCATAATTTTCTCTACAGATGGTATTTTCCAGTTCTGCTTTATTTCAAGTGAGAGAACTGAGTAAAAACAGTAGAAAACTTGAGAAAAATTGATTTGTTTTTAACCTTGCACCATTTTTCTTCATTTTTTCCTCTCATCGTCTCATAAGGAAATATGAAGCCTGACACTTCAGTGTTTATCTTTGGCATATAAATGCCTGGCAAACCAATACACAAGTTGAAATGCTGAGTGTTTAAAATAAGAACTGGCTGACTGCTTTCTTTAAAACATACACTTCTAATCTGTTGGTACCAAAAAGTAGTACCACCTTAGGAAACACCATTTATGAAAAAGCCTTTGCGTAAATTATTGTAAAACAGTGTGACTCACATTTGCAGAGACTAAATAAGGAACAGCCTGCATTAGCAACTAATTCCTTTCCCTACACAGTCCATATGGAAAATGGGATATAAAATATTCTAGAAACATTGCCCACAGCATAAAAGTTTATTAAACTAAAATGGAGGAAGAAGAGGCAAAAAAATCCCCAAACCAACCAGGGGGTGAGAAAAAGGGATGATCAAACTAAAACAGAAAAGGGACTAAAGTTATACATTTTGTAAATAATGATCATAATTAAAGTACATTTCATGAGGCAGCAACCTAGTAAATAATCCATCAAAGGTGGCATACAGCAATACTTTAAAAAAGTCTTATCATATCCATCACTGGACTTTGCTGCCAATGAAAAACTACAGCAGGTTTAGAGTTTGACCATTAATCTTCTGGATTGCTCTTCAACTTTAGCAGCAAAAAAACCTTTCAAGAACATAAACTAAAGAGTAAAATCCATTTTCTTGAAATAATCATTTTAATTTCAGTGGCAATAGTGACATTTCAGATTTCTGTCACCTACAGATCTGTCAGTCTAAGCTGAGATTTTGAAAACCATCATGTTGTACATTCTTACACCTTTGGTCAACACTTATCATTCCATGGAAATTTTTGTCCCTTGACTTCTCAATACCAAGACACTTTCACATCACAGCTTCTTGCCTTTCACTAAGAAAAGTGGAAATGTGAAATGAAGAAAAAAAAGGCTGGAGGACAATTCAGATACCAGGTTGAACTATGATTGGAGGTAAAGTATTTTCCACATAAAAGCTTTGATAGGACAGTTGTTTTACCAAAGAAGACTCTTCATTTTGGGGAAAATAATTTCTCTTTCTTGGCAGTAAGAGTAACAATTTGCCAAACTGGCCAAAATATTTTAATTCTTAAAAGGCAATAAAGAAAGCTTGACTTTGCCAGACCTGAAACAGCACGGTGCAAACTTTTCTGAGAGGTGAGCACAAACCAAGACATCAAAGGTTTCCGAAGTCTAAACCCTGCCTCAGCTGAACAAACAAAATCTATAAAGAGGAAGATTTAAACTTGATGAGACAGGTCAAAATTAAAATTCAAAACAAAAATCTACCTGTGATCTTCAGGATGGATCATTTTAAGTCTTAATCTCAGTGACTTCCTGGACTGCAGTTACACAGCTCTGTCTGCCCCCCCTGGAAAGTCTCTTTCATCCCATCAGCTCCCAGTCTGGGTTTGGGTCTCTCTGCCATTCTTCCTAGGGATCTCCCAGCATCCTTTCCTACTGCAGGCCCTTTCTCACCGTCCTTTTCCTTCCCTGTTGCATCCTGCACCTTGAGCCATGTTCTAGGTTATACTTGTTCAATTCCTTTCAGGCTAAAAACACCCCAGGCTCTAGAAGGAACCAGGTGGCAGCCACTTTTTTATCTCTGCTGCTTCAACACATTCTCCTAGCATACTCATATACTGAACTGAAAGAGAATCAAATGATTGTATAACAATTCCATTCTTCTCTTAGGCTTCAGATGTGCAAGAAAAATAGGAAGAAGAGGTTTTGTGCTTATTTAGTTAATGTATTTTTTAAAAAAATATTTTGCAGTGAAAACCCTCTGGAGCATTTGGGTTTTTGCTTGTTTTTAGAAAAAAATAGCCTAGTATTTTGGAAAGGAAAGGACATTTTTCTTAAATGCCCTTCTACAGAAAATACAAGATTGTATTAACCTGTATTCAGTTGGCAGCTAAATCCCTGCATAGGAAATCAAAGATGGTATTTTAACTGTCAACTCAATTCCAAGGAGATATACTTAATTATGTAAAATTAAGTCAGACAGTGAGTAAAATGAAATAGATCCCCAGAGAGCTGCTGTACTGTGATAACATTTGCACCACACTCTTGCAATAGGAGCAGAATCCAGTTTTCTTAACTGTGAGACTGCTCCAAAATATATGTTCTTGCACTAAGCATAAACATGACATTGATCATACAGATGCCGAAGAAAGTTTTCAGTATTTCTAACTCAGTATTCCTAAACTAGTAATTTGATGTCTGTGATAATTACATAGGGTAAGTACTCTTGAAAAAGAGGCCTGTTCTCAAATTACCTAAACACGGACTGATACCAATCATTTAACGAACATCAAGCTTCAATCCTGTTAATATGAAGGGTCAGAAGTAGCTTCATTATCTGTATACCAAGGTCGCTCAAGTTGCTAACAGGTGTAGGATTATATAACATGTTTACAGTTTACATGTTCGTATTTGTTTAATTTGTCCTTATATGGCATTTATTACTTTTTAAGCAACTGACTAATTCTTGGCATCATAACATAAACAAAGGGTGACCACAATGCAATAACTGCATGCAAACGAAAGCAAAGTTCATAGCTCTTCTAATACATGGACTAGATAATACCAGTAATTTTTCAAAACTACTATCTCTTTTCTTTATGCCATATATACCACACGTGCCCATGCCTATGGGCTGTGATTTGCAATATGGTTCAGTCTGAATCTTTTCTTCCTGTGGGGTCAATTGACATTTTCCTTCTGTCTTCCTGCTTCCCTTCCATTTTCCCAGCTTCACTGGACAAATATTAACAATATATTATGTCTTTATGCCTTGACTTGCTTTCACTAAGTATGCTAGTAGGGAATCTTTAATCAACTTTCAGATCTGAAACAAGTCTCCCATTTCTTGGATTCATCGTGGCATAGGAGTTACTTGTTCAGGTAATGGACCTGAAAAAATTTAGCACAAACTGATATTAAGGTCCCATTTAAAAATTGTAACAACTGGGGGGAAAAAAATCTGATTAAAAAAAAATAAGGAGAAAAATCCAAAAGGCGTTCAACAGGTTGTGTGCTAATGAAGTGAGACTGACTGGTTTCTGTACGATTGCTCCCAATAACATTCTTTGAGAAAAGCCTTTGAACAAACAAACAAATGTACCTTTCCTGAAGAATAAGTTTGTTTTCCTTCTTCCAGAAGTCTTTGAAGTCAGAACTGAATTCATGCCAAATACTGAAGAAAGAATGTGGGGACACCTCCTTCTCTCCCATTTTTGGTTTCATACAGAAATAGGCTGCAGTTTCCAAAAAGCTGTCAAAGAAAGCAAAACCAGAAAATGTTTCATGACCCACTGATGCAGATTTTATTTTTTTTTCTTACTTTATATTGACATGGTATGTAATTATCCTTGTTAGCACATCTAAAATAAAGGAAAATTAAAATATAACAGTTCTGAACTCTTCGCATAGAGGTATATATACAATATAAGATGATTCTTCAGCAAAGCTGGGATCCGGCATTTACCATGCATTCTGGTTTTGACCAGAGTATTTTCAATTTCAGAAGCTAAAATGAATGCACTGTCTACAGCCCTGCAAATCCAGGCATCCACACCTGCCCACATACTGCTTTTTCTGTTGTGTTTCAAGCTATTTTCAAAACACAGAGTCAAAGCCTATAAAGGACCGTAAACAAAGTTCTTCAAGTTCTGTTGTATCTATACTACAACTCCACAGGGTAGATGGCTTAGGTTGAAGCCTGCACAGAAATCTTAAAACTCAAACCTGCTGTGTACTAAACAAGAAATGACGCAACAGAAAACTGGGCCAGGAGCAACAGTGCCAGAAGCAACTGTGCCAGAAAACAGGTGCCCATCATGACTCTACCAGAATGATCCAACAACCTCTTCTGAGCACAGCAAAAGTAAAGTAGCTTATTAAACACAAAAGCTGCACCTCAAGTAAGAACTGCTGTTGAAATGCAAAGGTCACATTTCCAACACTGAGTGAGGACTGCGACTGCAATTAAATTTTAAAAACTTCTGAGTCTGATTTGCTTCTATTTTATTTCAAATTTAAAAAGATGCAGGCATATTATTCTTCCAAAAGAATTCTTTCAAAAATTAATTGTTTGATTAACTATTAATCAATTTAATTTTTTTACTTAATGTTTTGTAAATACTGGAGCTTTTAAGAAGATTTTTCTCATCTAAAGCTCAACATGGAAGCTGGAGGATTTGTTATCTTATGAAAAATTCTATGGAAAGATTTCTTTTGAAATATAATTATAGATGCTTTGCTCACTGATCT
Organism: Rhinoptilus africanus; assembly: GCA_013400135.1. Lineage (NCBI taxonomy): Eukaryota > Metazoa > Chordata > Aves > Charadriiformes > Glareolidae > Rhinoptilus > Rhinoptilus africanus. The sequence goes on along the minus strand of VXBO01014434.1, from coordinate 19,599 downwards.
ATTGCCACTCATTGGCCCCTAAGATAATTTTCTATGAAATACACATCACAGTTTTAATCACTTTAATTATGGGAAAAAATGCAATTGCAGATAAATGGATGGAGGTGTCATTTTAGCCACAGAAGTTGTATGGACTATGGAGATCGAGTGCTTTCACAGTTGTTATAATTTAAAGTATTTAACAGTGACAATAATATACAAATATTCAACCATTCACAAGGGTCAATCTCAAAAAGTCTCTGTGAAACTGTCCTAGTTCTCAAAATTCAATACTCCAATTTTTTACCCAACATAAAAAAATAAATGTCTACATAAATTATCCTATTTCTGAATAAAAAAAAAGCCTACAGCGTAAAAATGTAACATCAGTTTATCAAATTCTACACACTTTTTCTCTTGATTTGTAATTCATTTTTCCATCTGATGAAGCAAAATGAAGCTGTTGAGCAATAAAGATGCAGCACAGAAAAATATAAAAGACAAAAATATGGTCACTCTTTAAGCCATTGCGTTGATACTCAAATGCCACCTTACCTGAGTGTACCATTTCTTCCACTTTCTCGGTTAGCCTGCCATGGCATTCTGCTCTGTAAGTCAGTGCATATCTAATAAATAGAATGTTTTTTGTGGCTGGGTTTGGTTAAGTTTTTCCAAATGATTTATAGACGAGTGTTACTACCAACTAAACTAAAAAATTCCATTTTACTTACATATTTACATTTTCCGACAGTTTTATACTGGGGAAAATATTTATCATCTATCCTGTTGTCCCACAGAACTACTCAAAAAGACCATCCCTGACACTCATCAGTCAGCTACACTATATTTTAAACTTTTTGCCTACTTTCACATATTTTCAGCTTTTTGCAAGACTGCAAACATATCAGGGAGATCTTTTGGTTTTCATCCCAGTCCCTTCCCCCAGACTTCCAGCTCTGGAGCTGGCTAGTGGGGAAGTCATAAAAGGCTCATTTGATTTTTCAGAATGAACTGGCAACATTTTTGAAAGAACACAAGGAATACAGGAGAAGACAGAAAACTGGAGGCATCATCTGAGTCAATGGCTTATTTTTAAGGAAGCTCTTTGAATGAAGGCCATTAATGATTTACAGAACATAGAAAGATCAGAAGTTCAAATAAGAAGTCTTGTTCTGAGAAATGTGTCTTCAAACCATTCTGCAAATGACAATAATGTGAAAAGCATTTGACAATGAATGGCCATCCTAAGTAACACTTTTAAATTTGAGGTAATGATATTGAATTTCCTCACAGGAAAACATCCCAAGAAACAGGAAACCAACACAAAATAAAATTCATACTGTACAGGAGAATGCTCCAAAAAAAAGATGAACAGCACTAACATTTATTGGAGATGCAAAGGCTTCCACTACCTTTCAATTATTCCAACTATCCTCTGGCAGTAGGAGATAGCCAATGTTTTTTTCTCTCATGACTGAAAATCTTCCTGAGGACTGACCACTTGGATAATCAGTACAACCTTACATGTGCATACAGACATGTCTAAAAGCTGCTATTTAATTTCTAGGCTTACAGAGAGAAGAGAAATGCTCAAACAGGTTGCTTGCTTCCCTGGCAGTTACTTTGGGAGGTAAGGGAAATAAGCTGTTTGTGAAATGTGAAACAGCAGCAGCGTACCAGGTTGTCATTGTTAATACATCACACCTTTCTAATGCTCAGTAACAACACACAAGACATCAGCTGTAACACAGTAAGACTTCAGGGCACAAATCTCCACAAATCAAATGTTTTTTTCTATATGTGCAGATCAAACAGTCAGGACAGTTACCAGATTTTTTTTTTCAACCAGAGAGATCTCCCCTTATTTAGCAGTTAAGTCTCCTAGAGTACATTCAGAAGACATATGGAAACCTGCTTGCTTTACATTTGATGCTGTCGTTTTTGTAGTACAAGACAAAGTGGGATAATTCACACATGAAATGCAAAGCAAATAAAGTGAATACAAATGCATCAAAGAATAAAACATGCACAGCAATAAATCCTCTATATTACCATGCTCTTTAGATATCTATTTTGGAAATGTTTGCATATGTCAAGCTAGACACATCTCAAAGCTGACTCTAGAAGGGGACATGCATTTTAAATACAAAGAGAAATTTGGATGACATCACCATAACCCCAAGGCTAGATATCGTCCTTTCAAATTTCAAGCCAGGCAGCAAATACCTTTACTCTGGCATTTTTCAGTGGGGCAGCCCATTCAAATTTTCCTGTTGATCCTTCATCAGATTTTGAAAAAAAAATATCTGCAAATACCATTGATGCTGTTCCTGACTATATTGTGCAGGTACACAGACATTTTGAATCAAATAACAGACTAGAGTTCAGAAGGCTTTTGTTTCTACACCTACATTAATTTCTGCATCGTACAACTTTGGGAAACTCATCTGACCTCTCTGGCTTTCATTTCGCCTATCTGCAAAATGAAACATTTATTACCAAACAGGTATTGCAAAGCTTGGTTAGTGTCCATTTCTCAAGTGAAGATGTTCATAGTTTTCTGTACTCTTAGTGAGTGCCTTAAAAAAAAAAAAAGAGGAATGTGAATTAGAGAAGAGATAGCAGTCATGGAAGAGGGAAGGAAGGGCATGAGAGTTACTTTCAGGGACTAAAAGAGGTAAAGGAGGTCACTGGCTTTGCTTCAAACAGCCTGACTTTTCAAGCACGATTAAAAATAAGGCAGTGATGTTCACACCATTGTCTTATCCTGACATGGCAAAAGCCTGAATTCTTCAACCAGATTTCAGGCTGGGTTTCATATCCCTCATGCTGGCCTTGAAGGAGAATTAAATAATATTCAGCNAGTTAGGTAAGAGCTGTTAAGGTACATTTTAGTTTGATTAAAGTCAAAAGTAAAATTTAGAACTACGCACAGTCTACCAAAAGAAAGAAGACAGAAAGGGAAGAAAAGACTACATGTACCTCTTAATACTTTAAATCTGGCATGAGTTATATTTAAAGCCAAACAGAGTCGGCAGGTATATAAGCCTNAACAATGGAAGAGTTGCTCATCCCTCACAAGGAAGGAAGGAAATAAGATCAAGAAAGATGGTTAGTTTCTTTTCTCCTTTTCTCATCTTCTGATTTCCATGGTTCAAGTGTTTGTGTAATTCATAAAAATCACTGCAGATTGACATGACTGAACTCACTGCTTATTCAAATGTGGAAATCTGACGAATGAATCACTGGACTTTTCTGTGGGCTCCCTCGTGTACAACTATGAGACTATGCAAATGATTTTTCTATTTGGAGGGATGGAAGGAACGGATGCACTAACAGCCAAACCAAATTTAATCACATGAGAAAGAAAAGAAGCCATGCACGTTGCAAATGGCTCATTGACAGTATTTCTAGCTAATAGATCTGATCCATTAGGAATACATTAAGAGCAGGTATGTATTATTCAATTTTTTTCCATTCCATTCTGAAGCCAGTTATCAAGCGGTTGCAGACAATGATTCAGATTCAAGTCTGCTGTGTACAATGCATTGGCCAGTTTATAAATATGTACAACACATGCATATATGTATGTGAATGTATGCAGAAGGTAAAGCAAAAGGAGAGGGAGAGTAGACAGCAGCTGGCAATGACAAAAATATTTCTTTTGCTCAAAATAAAAAAAAAAAGCAATAAGGAGACAAATCAACAG